>JAPPVO010000007.1:51998565-52409972 GCA_030407325.1 Camellia japonica
TAAAACAAAAAGGATAAAAAATTATTTCTATTGCATTACAATTTAACAAGATTTAGATAACAAATATTATATATTATATATATATATTAGTTTAATCGAATCTTTATTTTTTAGCTTACCAATACTATAAGAACTAAAATTAATAGGGGGTAAGGATGAGAATTTTCGACACAACTCAACCAATATATAAAATTAGCAAGTTAGGGTTGACTATTTTTTCAACATGAATCCAAGCAATATAACATGAATTATATTAGTTATATATTTTAGGGTTCGTCTGGCATGAAGGTTTGGGTTGGGTTGGGTTGGGTTGGGGTGGGGCTATTTTAGTTACAAAAAGACAAAATAAGCTAAAAAGTCAATAAGATAAAATGTCACATCTAAATCATAATCATTTCATTTTTTCTCTCACAAAAGTCAAAAAAGCCAAAAAACTCATCCCAAACGAGACTTTTTAGCCCTAGGCTAAAATAGCGAAAAAAGCCAAAAAGTCAATCCACATCCCAAACGAAGGCTTAATGTTCACTAAGGGATGCCATGACATTTTTTTAATATTTTATTTAACTCTATCTAACTAAATAAAAAAGTATGTAAAATAATAATTAAGGCTAATATCTTTTTTTTTCATTTGAGATATGTATTTTTTTTGTTACCTATTTTAGAGTCAATCTAGTAAAAAATATATAGTAATAAGGTACAATTTTTTTAATTAGAAAAATGCAATTGAATTAAAATCAAACCTTTTATGAATAATTTCATTTAGTAGAAATAAATTTTATAAATTCAACTTGTGGAAAAAATTTTAATCTCTCCATGTACTTGCTAAGTTATTTCTAACTAAAAGTGAAAATTTTCACATTAAATATCAATCGGACACGAATCAAAATAACACCATACGACAGCATGAAAATAAATTGAGTTAATATTGAAGTAATTATGAAATAACACCATATTGTACACTCCCCTAATTGGGGACCCTAAATTTGTTCAAAATTAAAAATCCGAGGTGACCGCCTTAGTCGCCTCACCTCAAGACCGGCCTGGCTTTTAAGGAATGTCACCCACACCATAAAGCTCTGCTCTTGCTCAAGGATTTAAGACATTTTTCCAGGTGATTTTATTATTATTATTATTATTTATTTTTATTTTTGACAAAAAAACAATACATTTGTAGCTAGGGCACAAGCAAAATCTGAGAAAAGTAGTAACTAGGTTAGCATCCTTACCCCGATTTTTTGCAGAGAGAATAATTTTGCAACTCAAACCCATACCACACTACTAAGACAATACTTTTTGAGTCAGATCTATGCTGTCTTAAAAATAAATAAATAAATAAAAAAGAAACTGAACAGATAATTGATCATGACATTAGTATAGAATAGCACAAAATTCGACATACATATGTTAGGGTCACAAATGTTTAGGCCTATGCCAGTACAATAAACTCTACATATAATCTTTCTTTCTACATAAAACTGATGGTAAAGGATCTAACTAGTTTTAGAATTAAGAATACTCATAAATCAATCACACACAGAAAAGAGATAAGATATTTACATGGTTCGACAATAACCTACGTCCACGAGAGAGATATCCACTATAGAATTTTTTCTGGAGAGAGTTTACAACACTCACACCTCACTCTCTCTTTATAGCACTCCCACTTACAGATTACACTCTCTGCTTTGTCTTTCTCTTTCTGATGAATTAACTCAGCTCATCTCTTCCCATTTTATACACAAACGAGAATGCAAAAGTTCAACATTTGCTTGCCAACAATTAACCATAAACATAAATGGCAAGCTTAATACACAACCACCCTAGGTTGAAAAAAAAAACTTTTGTAACCTCCATTCTTGACTTCCAAAAAACAACTTTCACATGGTGTGGAATGCTCATCAATTCTCTCCCTCTACACCTATGAGAAGTAGAATCCTTACTGGAAGTCCATCCCAGCAATTTCCCTGCATACTTCGAGTTTGTCTCTCGAGACCACCTTTGTAAGTATGTTGGCTAGATTCTTATCTGTGTGGATCTTGACCAGTTTCAATAACTGCTTCTACATCACTTCGTGTATCCAATGATACCGAACATCAATGTGTTTTGTACGTAAATGGTATACGGAATTCTTGCTCAGATCAATTGCACTATGACTATCATAATTGTAACAAGCCCGCGGGGGACCTCGCTACAGCTCGGACTCGATTTCGTGTCACGGTTCTTAATCTTGAACCAAAGAGTCCAAATCCGGCAAATCGTTTTGGAAAACAGATTTTTTGAAAGAAGTGCCAAACATGGACTGCTTTGCCAGATACAGAGTCGCCACCTAAATATTTTATTTTTGGGAAATTTAGGAAACCCTGACTCGTTGCCAAAGGCCACGTGTCCGTCATCACCAAAGTTGCCTCGGCTCGGGAACTTGGGTACGATTGGGGAAGGTCACTTCGTGAGCACCCCCGCTCGCCCGGTCAAAGACCGGCCTCTACTAACCATGATATCTGTTTTTGAAAACATTGTATGCTCTTATTCCGGTTATTAGCCTAGGTTACTATGTGATGCTCGCAGCAAACAAGTATAGACTGAGTCGCCTGAATTGGAACAAAACACTTCATGTTTGTTTGTTTGAAAATGGTTTGATGGTGCTACCCGCAGGTAGGCTAAGACGTGGATTTGCCACCCTCAGATGGGCTTAGAAAACATGATTTTGCCACTATCTAGTGGGCTTAAAACAAACAATCAATGATTTGTTCCACTCCAAGTAACACAACCTCCACCCACAGGCATTCAAGGCGGTTATATCACATAAGCATATAGCCTCATGGTAAGTATGCTATTCATGGCAACACTCACACGCGTACAAGGATGCTAAAGCATAAAAGCTTACCTAGTACTCCAAGCCGAAAACAGAAACTTATTAGAAATCATGCATGATCCTAATTATACAGAACTGCCTAATGCAACACATGCAAAGATGCAACTATAGCAGGCTCGGCTATTCTAAACATGGCATATGAGATGCAACAGCTATCAAGTATTCAATTTGGAATTGAAATACAAATGCAGTTTGTATGATGCGCCGAGCCCGGTGCGTGCAAAACAGATGAATGATGCAAACATGCTGTCATACTGTATGCTAATTAAAATATGCCCTATATCTAATCATCATAAGCGGGTAAATAAAAGGGATGAAAGACGTGGGGTTGGAAGACATACATCACACTCACCCACACTTATTACAATTATGCCCTCGCGCAGAGGGTCCGAATGAATAATACAGTCCGAATGAAAGAATAGTACAGTCCAAAATATACAGTCCGAATAATATACAAATTCCTAATTAATTAACAAATTAACTAAGAAAAACTGTAAACTGGCATGCAAGCCAGGGGCTGCCTCACTTCCGCTGAATGATGTATGCTGGGCTGCCTTTTTGGAAATCCACTGGGATGCCCCAATTAGCCTCTGTTTTGCAATGATCCTCGAAATGCGCGCCGAACCTCAGAAGACTGCTGATTCTTAATATGCTGCAACAGAGAGCAGGAAAGGGGCATAGCAATGTATTTCACAAATATATGCATGCCTCGATCCTCGTGCCACCAATCACGCATCTCGATGCATGATGGCCGAGGAGTCGGATTGCACAACTCAATATAGGATGAATGCAGATGAATGCTACAACAAAACCTAACTCCATCATGGGTAATCCGGAGTGTCGGTGACTTGGGAATTGAGACCCGTTCCGTCACTCAGAGTACGAAACGCGCCTCGTTTCTCGTGCCCGGGCTAACTCCTATCCCGAACACGATGCAATATGCATGATATGCATGAATGTAACTAAAATACAATCCTAGCATGCGCAATGCTATGAAAATGAGATGCCTCAAAATGCGTGCACACGGGCACACAAACCGAGGCGATGGCCGTAAGGCATGAAATGGCATGGAAATGATATGCAATGAGACTAGAATGAGATGTCTCGAAATGCGTGCCCACGGGCACGCAAACTGAGAAAATGGCATACGGAATGCAACAGGACTAAAATGAGATATGCGATACAATATGGGCTTACACCAACATGAGAGAGCTTCAACCCTACTCACACGGGAGGCCGATGGATGAGAATGAAGTGCCTCGAAATGTGTGCACACGGGTACGCAAACCGAGGCGATGGCCGTAAGGCATGAAATGACACTCCAAATGCAAATTGACTTATAATAACATGAGAGAGCCTCAGCCACACTCACATAAGAGGCCGTCGGATGAAAATGAAACGCCTCGAAATGCGTGCACACGGGCGCGCAAACCGAGGCGACGGCCGTAAGGCATGAAATGACATGGAAATATGATATGCGAACATGTAAACGAATTTCAGCACTGAAATATGGGGGAAAACAGTCCCGAAAGATGGCCAAAGTGCACACGAAGCATGGAATGATCCCGAAATGCAATATTAGGCGCCCGAAATGGCCCATAGCCATGCAATGCATGCATAAAATGGACATGGAATGAAAATACAGTAGCAAGGCAGCCCCAAGACAAGCATTTTTCAGTCATAAAAAGGGCTAAACAGCAAGCATAGATAGGGCAACAATGACATGCAAAAATACGGGCCAAGAGAGGGGTATTGAAGCAAGTGATACATGCGATGCCCAAATGGAAAAGTACCCTTCTACAACACTGATGAGGGACTAAAAATATGAACAATTACAGTAGATGACATCCCCCAAATCAGTATGCAAACATGCTAAAAATGTCATGCAAGAACTAGGATACATAAGGCTATAACATGAGGTACCCCAAAAATTCATCAAAACAGCAAAGAGCCTTAATAAAATATGTCAAGAAGATCAAAATATGACTCTTTCCAGTTCTGATGATGGCCGAAATCAGAAGCTAGATAAGCTTAAAAAAGCATGCAAAAATGGGGGTCAAAGAGGGGTATAATGACAAGTATAACATGGAGACCCCCAACAAGGTTGATCCCTTCTACAATGTTGTATAGGGACACAAAATAAGCTTACTCACAGTTCATGACATGCTCCAAAACAGACTACATGTAGGTCAAACAAATCATGCAAATTTACGGTAAATATGAGAGATTATGAAGCAAGTGCATGATAGAGAGGCCAAAAAGGGTTGAGCCCTTCTTCAATGTTGAATAGGGGCTCAAAATAGACCCACTCACAGTTTATGTCATGCTCGAAAACAGATCACCCATAGGCTAGAAATTTCATGCAAAATATTGACATACAAGATGATATTGAAGCAAGTGTGCCATAGAGGGCTCAAACAGGGTTGAGCCCTTGAACAAACATGAAAATGAGCTCAAAATAGGACCACTTTCAGTATTGGTCGGAGCCCAAAACAGTGAGAAAATAGGGTTAAGAAAAGAAGCAATAAAATGCTACAAAAGAGGGGAATTGATTCTTACCCTTGAAGACCACACTTTTGCTACCTCTTGGCTTGAGGAAAGTTTCTTCTAAGCCTCTCAAGAACCCCTCCTTGCTGTTGGAAATGAAGTGGGGATGGTGATGCTTGATGATGATGAAGGGATGGCACCAAAACTTGAGAGTTTGAGAAAGATGGAGATGGATATGAGTGTGTGTGCTTGAGGGCAATTTTTCTAACCCTTGAGAGAGTGTTGGAGCTGCTGTTATAAAGGCCAAAGAGGAGGAGGCAAGTGGAGGGAAATGCACCCAAGTATTCCCCTCCAAAATATCCCCCGGATACAGATCTTTTCTGGGGGAAACAGCTGTACAGCTGTAAGGAACACACCCCAAGGAGCATGGCCGGCCATGTGCTTTTGCTGCAGGTGGCCGGCCGGCCACCCCCCATGGCCGGCCGGCCAAGGGGTAAAAATGAAACACAAAATTGCTGGCCGGCCACCACACATTGGTGGCCTCCCATGTGTGCTGAACAAGACCCTATGGTTCAAATTTGGCAACTCTAAAACAAGAGGGAGAACAAGCCACTTTTCAAAGAGGGTTCAAAATGGACAAAACAATTACTGGCCGGCCATGTGTTTTTAGGATCCTCCCATGTGTGTACAACACAAATATGTGGTTTTGGCTTGAAGAAAATGGCCCTAGGGTGTTCAACATTAGCCCGGAAGTGAGAAAAACGGGCGTCGGAGGGCGCCGAAAGAGCATAACTGGTCGCTGAGACAATTGCTGGCCTCCCACCCTCCAATGATCTTCCTGATGATAAAACAGAGGTACCTGCCAAAAAAGAACGAAAACCGATGCAAAACGAACGCTCGGGGACCAAAACACGCAGTTCGGGATCCCGAAAATAGGCTGTTAAGCACCGAAAGTGGCATTCGGCCACGAAGTGGGTATCTAAGACCCCAGTGTCCCTCGAAAGGGAGTAAATGAGATGCATGCCAAAAACCAGAGGAATCGGAGATGGTTGGGTGGTCCCGAACCGAGGCACACGGCCTGACGGCTCCGAAAATCGGGAACCGGGCTCCGAAATGGGCAAAATGGCCTACGGCCACGAAATGTAGCCCACGGCCACTGAGAGATGGTCTACGGGACCTCTCCCTCCCCTCAGGAAAGAAAACAGAGAAAACCGAGTCCGGTTCGCAAACCGAGGCAAGGCACATAAGAGGGTTCGGAAGTCTGGAGGCAGGGCGCACGGCCGCGACTCTGAGACTTCTGAACGAGCACGATATGCAACATCACTGAGTGCTCAATCGGTGACGTCTGAGTCTTAAGGTCGGTCAAAAATGGGGTGTCTACAATAATGTACATTGTACTCTTCCTTCTGTAGACCCAATTATTGGAGAAACTGCTTTAACCACAACATTTCCTTTCTAACATCTGCGGCAACAATGTATTCTGCCTCTATTGTAGATAAAGCAACACACTTTTGTAGTTTGAACTGCCATGAAACAGCTCCCCCTGCAAAGATGAATAAAAATCCTGATGTAGACTTTCCACCTTCAAGATCACCCGCCATATCGGCATCTGTAAAACCCTTCAAAATTGGTTTAGCTCCCCCAAAACATAGACACATTTTTTAAGTTCCCTTCAAGTACCGAAGAATCCATTTGACTGCCTTCCAATGCTCCTTTCCTGGATTAGCAAGGAATCTGCTTACAACGCCAACTGCGTGAGCTATATCTGGCCGGGTACACACCATTGCATACATCAAACTTCCTACTGCGGAAGAATAAAGGATTGCCTCCATTTCTTTTCTTTCAGAGCTGGTCATGGGACACGAACGCTTTGTCACCCGAACGCTTTGTCACCTTGAAATGGTTGGCCAGTGGTGTGCTGACTGGCTTGGCATCTTTCATGTTGAACCTTTCAATCACCCGTTCAATATATTTCTCCTGTGACAGCCATATCTTCTTGGCTTTCCTATCACGAACAATTTTCATGCCCAAAATCTGTTGTGCTGGGCCTAAATTCTTCATGTCAAAATACTGCGACAAGTCCTTTTTCACCTTGTTGATCATAGCAATATCTTGTCCGATGATCAGCATATCATCTACATACAACAGTAGGATAATGAAGTTTCCATCCGAAAACCTTCGAAAGTATACACACTGGTCTGCTACTGTTCTTTTGTACTCGTGATCCACCATGAGCGAATCAAACTTCTTGTACCATTGTCTCGGCGCTTGCTTCAGGCCGTAGAGACTCTTCTTCAGTTTGCAGAGTAGATTTTGTTTCTCTTTGACTTCAAATCCTTCTGGTTACTCCATATAGATCTCTTCTTTCAAATCACCATAGAGAAAGGCAGTCTTGACATCCATCTGTTCTACATCCAGATTCAAGTGAGTTGCTAATCCTAAAGTTACTCGAATGGAAGTCATCTTCACAATTGGGGAGAAGATCTCATCAAAGTCAATTCTCTTCTTCTACCCAAAACCTTTGACCACCAAGCGAGCTTTATGCTGCAATAGTTTACCATTACCATCTTTCTTCAACTTATACACCCATTTGTTCTTCAAGGCTCTCCTGCCTCTTAGAAGTGGAACAAGCTCATAAGTGTGGTTCTTCTGCAAAAAAATGCATCTCCTCTTTCATGGCTTGCATCCAACAGTCTTTCTCTATATGACTCTTTGCTTCCGAAAAACTCTCGGGCTCCCCCTCATCAGTAATCAGAATATACTGAGAAGTTGGATATTTGGTTGATGGCACGGCAACTCTTCCAGATCTCCACAACTAAGGCCCAGTTACCTCTAGTTGAGAGGGTTGCTCCCCCTGCTCAACACCCTCTTCATCCGGGTCTTCATCTATTTCCTCCTGATCCTCAATTTCTGGCATATGATCCTGCAACTCTGGCACTTCTTGTTACACATCATCACATCTAGCATTTTGTGATGGCTCGGGAGATGGTAACAAGTCTAGAGTGATGACATCTCTAGACTTTGCAGACTTCTCAAAATCTGCTACTGTTTGGTCTTCCTAGAACACAACATCTCTGCTCCTGAACATCTTCATGTTCACTGGGTCTCACAACTTGTACCCAAATACTGCATCTGAATAGCCCACAAATATGCATGGAGTGGACTTGTCATCAAGCTTCTGTCTGTTTTCCTTGGAGATGTGTGCAAATGCCTTACACCTGAAGACTCTCAAGTGAGAATATGATATCTTTCTTCTGGACCAGACTTCCTCAAGTATCACAAAATTCAACAGGACTGAAGGTGACCTGTTGATGAGACAACAGGCTGTACAGCGCCTTCAGCCCAGAATGACTTTGGCAACTTTGCCATTCTGAGCATGCATCTAACTCTTTCAACAATAGTGCAGTACATCCTCTCTGTTACACCATTGTGTTGTGGGCTACCAGGAATTGTTGTCTCGTGCCGGATACCTCTGCTGGCACAATATGCTTCAAAAACATTGGAAGTGTACTCGCCACCATTGTCTATGCGAAGACACTTCAACTTCTTCCCAGTCTCTCTTTCTACCATTGCATGGAACTCTTAAAAGTGCTGGAATACCTTATCATTTGTCTTCAGGAAATACACCCACAACTTTCTTGATGCATCATTAATGAAAGTCATAAAATACTTGCAGCCGCCAAGTGACTCCACTTCGATTGGGCCACAAACATTCGAGTATACCATACTGAGCACTTCTGTTTTCGTCTTGCTCGTTGAACTGAATAATACTCAATGTTGCTTTCCATAAAGGCAATGATCACACGGTTTCAAGGCACTCCCTTTGGATAAGGGTATCTTGGATTGTTTTGCTAATAGATGCAATCCTTTCTCACTCATGTGAGC
Source organism: Camellia japonica (assembly GCA_030407325.1). Lineage (NCBI taxonomy): Eukaryota > Viridiplantae > Streptophyta > Magnoliopsida > Ericales > Theaceae > Camellia > Camellia japonica. Next base: position 52,007,810 of record JAPPVO010000007.1, read on the forward strand.
CAGTCTTCTGTGCCATAAGTCTAGTGACTCCTTGTCTTCTACTGCATTAAGACTTCCCAGACAGATCTTCGTTTGAGTCTTGTACAGTGTTAAAGACATCTCTCCTCTGGCGATTGTCAAAGCTCCTCCTATCAGCTTCTAACGGCCATTTCCGAATGTACTTGTATAGCCCTATTGGTCAAGGGCGCTTCTTGAGATAAGATTGAGGTGTAAATCTGGAACATGCCTCACATCTTTGATAACCAACTTGTGTCCAACATTAGTCTGAATACTAATGTCTCCATACCCACAATCTTCAAATAGCTAGAATTCCCCATTCGAACAGTGCCAAAATCTCCAACGTCGTACGAGCTGAAGAGTTCTCTGTGGAAAGTGGCATGATAGGATGTAGATGTGTCTATCACCCACTATGTCCAGCTGTGGTCAGCTACGTGAAGGCAATCCTCCTCTTCACCAACTGTAAGAACTATTTCATCAGTTGTTGTGATGTCGTGTTCTCATCTCCCTTTGACTTACTGCTTTGGCCTTTATCTTTCTGGCTTGGACAGTTCCTCTTTATGTGACCCTCTTGGCCATAGTGAAAGCAAGTAAAGCTAGAGTTACCTTGACTTTTACTGTCTCTAGATTTACTCATGTTGTTCTATCTGCCTCTACTCTTGCTTCTTCCTCTACCTCTGTCTCTACCTCTATCTTCTGTGACAAGAGCATGGGACTAATTACCTCACATGTCTTTCCTCCTTGTTTCTTCATTGTACATGGCGTCTGTGACCATGCTCATGGTCAGCTTCCCCTCTGGTGCAGAGTTACTGAGAGAAACCACCAACGTCTCCCAACTGTCTGATAAAGAACTGAGCAGTAGAACGGCTTGCATTTCATCATCCAAGGGCATCTTGACAGTTGCAAGTTGATTCACCATATTCTTGAATTCACTGGTGTGCTCGGCGACAGACACATCATTCTACAACTTCAGATTTACAAATCTTCTCATCACCAAGGCTTTGTTCTGGGCGGTCTTTGATTGGTACATACCTTCTAATATTGTCCAGAGGACATATGCATCTGTCTCCTAGGCGATATGGTGGAACACACTGTGGTCTATCCATTGTCTGATACATCCGACAGTCTTTCGGTTCATCTTTATCCAGTCTTCATCCTTCACTTCTTCCGGTTTAACCCCTTTTAGAGCAATAGGGTCAAACAAGTCTTTATAATATAGGATGTCTTCCATCCGCGGCTTTCAGATTACATAATTGAAAGGATTCAACTTGATCATGGATCCTGAAGTTGATGTGAATTCCTCTATCGTCTTCTTTACTTTTTACAGAAACTCTGATTCAAAAATCTGACCATACAGATCGCTCCGAAATACTCCAAATAGTTGGAAACCACTATTGAATCACCAAAATCAGACTTCAAATGGCTCAGATCTAGCCAAAATATATTCAACGATTCAGATCTACGGATGTATCGTAGCCGCGTTGCACCAGATAACCCCTCCGTATATGGGTCGGGTCAGATCAACCCGACTGGTTGACCGGTCAACTAGTGCGCTGACGTGGCAGCCACGTCTATGACACGTGGCAGCAACGTGGCACTGACGTGGCAACAATGTGGCGCTAACGTAACTATCACGAGCAGAGGACTCTCTTTCTTCCTTCCATCGCGCATCAAGCGAGTGTCTGAGACTGGGATGATGCGCCGGTGCTCTTCACGGCGCGTGTGATGCGTGTGTGAGACTGGGTTTCATGTGCCTTCTTCAGGTGGCACGTGAGTGCGTGGAAGCGCATGGAAGCTATTTTGGGGCTCTGCTTTGCAGTTCTAAACTCCTCTCGTCAAGAACTTCCTTCCAGTATGCTCAAAAGTGAATTTCGAGCAACTTGATTTTTGGGCAATTCTGAAAAACACACTCTATTTTTCTGAAAATCGACCAACGAGGCTCTGATACCACTTGTTAGGATTAAGAACACTCATAAATCAATCAAACACAGAAAAGAGACAAGATATTTATGTGGTTCGGCAATAGCCTACGTCCACAGGAGAGATATCCACTATAGAATTTTTCCCAGAGGGAGTTTATAACACTCACACCTCACTCACTCTCTCTCTCTCTCTCTCTCTCTCACACTCGCAGATTACACTCTCTGCTTTGTCTTTCTCTTTCTGATAAACTAACTCAACTCACCTCTTCTCATTTTATATACAAACGGGAGTGCCAAAGTTCAACATTTGCTTGCCAACAATCAACCATAAACACAAATGGCAAGCTTAATACATAACCACCCTAGGTTGGAAAAAAAAACTTTTGCAGCCTCCATTCTTGACTTCCAAAAAACCACCTTCATATGGTGTGGAATGCTCATCAACTAGAACCAACTTCTTCTTCATCAAGTGGCTCAATCACAATAACCCTGCCATCTGTGAATCCTAATGCAAACTGGTTAGGCTCCTGTGGATGTGAAGTAATCACAACTGCTTGCAAATTGTCGAGAGAAAGAATAATAATAATAAAGAGATAAACGAGTTAGAAGTGCCGCCAACAATCATGTAAAGAGTTAATCACCAAGGCAGAATAATCATTCATGCTCATGAAAATCAGCAATTACTGCTAGATAAAGAAGCATTTATCACGTTAACTTTTACAAATCATTTTGGAATTTCTAGCCATGAATTAGTAAATGACATCTCATGGAAATTTTATCTGATAATAAGCAAGCTTCTCAAGAAAATTGTAGAAGAAAAACAATATTAATAGCTATACTAGTGAAGAGTTAGGCACAAATATTAAGAGAAAAATTTTCTTACATCAAATACCTGGCGTCAGATGAAAGATAAGCAGTGTGATAAATTTCGTGTTGTGGTTGGAGGCCTGGAGCAAAACATATGCTAACATGTCCATGCCGAAGGGCAATGTACACCAACAGGGTATCACATGAAACAAAAAAGCATCAGATAATCTAGAAACTGGTATCTCTCACAGAAAACCCCCTATATTCCCAAGCCCCATTACTATGTCCAAACTTGAAAATAAAAATGATAGGAATTGAGCCAAGTCCACTACAAAACAGTTTAGATGTCGTGCAATATAGATGTTTAAATCATGTTCTCTGCAATGAAAATGCCATTGATCTCCACTTTAGCTCTGTTGTTATTTTGCATATGGCGAATCGCCTTTCATTTACAACGAGAAAGTGTTGCTGATCTTTGTGAAACTGAACCTTGGTGTTCTCACCTGGAAACTCCAAGCCTATGAAGCACCGACACGTCCCCAGGGCCTGCGTACGAGTATCGGACACGGACACACGTCGGACACGCGGTGGACACGTGTCTGACACTCTCTAACGTGTCCTCTTTTTTTTTTTTTGAATTTTTGTAGTCGAACACGCCATGGACACTCTATGACACTTTCCGGATACGCATGAAGACGATCGAAGCCCTAACTGTTGGAGAGAAAGAAAGAAAGAAAGAAAGAAGAAAGAGAGAAAGAGATTGAGGGAGGAGAAGAGACAGAGAAAGTGAAATAAATATAGAGAAAGAGATCGATGGAGGAGAGAAGACAGAGATAGAGAAAGAGATCGAGGGAGGAGAGGAGATGAGCCCTAACCTGTTCAAATCAATTGAAGAAGCTGAGGTATTCTTCATCTGCTCTCTTCTTCTTCGCCTCCTTCTTTTCGTCTTCTGTCTCCTTCATCTTCTTCTCATTCTTCTTCTCATCCATTTTCTTCGACTTCTCATATTCTCTCTCTTCTCTCTCTCTCTCTCTCTCTCTCTCTGATTTCACTTTCCCTTCTTTTGTTTCTCTTTTTTCTTGTTTTTCTCATTTTACTGATTCTCTCTCTCTCTTCTTTTTTTTTATTTCTCTTCTCCTTTATTTTCTTCCCTCTTTTTTTTTCTTTTTTCTTTTTTTTTATCCTTATTTTTATTAAACCTAAAATTCATAAAATAAATTATTTTTATTTTAAAAAAATCATTTTTTATTCAAAAAATTTAAAAAATATATTTATTAATTTTTTATTATTATAATTGTATAAAAATTAATGATTTTCTTTTTATTTTAGAAATATAATAAATAAATAAAATTATATATATTAAACGTGTCCCCAGCGTGTCGTGTCCTAAAATTTGCGTGTCCCCGTATCCGTGTCCGTGCTTCATAGTGCCCTTTCATAATTTCTGAGCTTCCAGGCTATAATCTGGATTTGAATTTAAAATAAAAATAAAATAAAATAATAAATATTGTATACAAAATCAAAAATCTATTTCATTCAAAATAGGGACTTAGTATCAGGAATAGCAGACCTAGACATATGCATCTGTGGAAAAGATAAAATCCTAACCTCAGCATCTGGTGCGAAAGAAATAAGTGCATTCAGCTTTGTGGAAAACGTTAGGCCAGTGATTCTTTTGAAGTGAACACTTGCAATCTCGCTTTCATCCTACAAAAAACGAAGACCTAAGCAAGAACTCCGATGAATTCGCAATCCAATTGGTCAAGAGAAAGATCTTCACTCCTCTTTCACTAATCTTGCATGATCTAAGGTGGATCCTTGGTGTAATGAGATGAAATCAAAGGTTTTGTGACTAAGGTTTTCAGACATGAAGTGTTGAGGGAGAGAAGAGAGAGAAAAGTGAGAAAAAATGCACAAAAAGTGAGATTTATACTTGCTGATCCCGAACAAACTGTTCAAGCAACTACTCTTGCGCTCAAGCTAACACAACCAACTCTCAGAGTCTCGAGCCTACAAACAAAAGTACTGGATGCCTCAAAAGACCGCTTGAGAAGACACTTCTTTGCTCGAGCGACAAAGAGAAATTTTCAGACCGCTACAGAAGCCCTCCTCTCTTATATCTCTATTAGGTTCTTTCATGGCAACGGCAGATGGAGTGATGTAAGGATGTAGAGGTTGTTGGAATTTCTAGGCTTGGTGAAGATTTGCAAACATGTTTGGATTTGTATGATACTTTCCTCTGCAAATTCGCCTATTATCTTCTCCTTCTATATCCATATATATAGTTATTTATGTATATAAATGATGAGTGCAAAAGAGGAGAAGAAGACAAAGGGGTTTTGGGTTTGGATTTGAATTCAAAGGATAAATGAATCTGAATGTATTAATGGATATGGATCTGAATGTTCTATCACAAAATAAAAAAGGGCATTTGAGCTAAGAAATCAGTTGTGTTAAAAATTTGTAGCAAAACAAAGTATGTTTCTCTTTGATTTCATTATCAATTTCTAATTACCTCAATCTTCTCGGGATCAATTTGTCTTTTAACAATCTTAGTGGTGCATTTCGTTCACAAGTCTGTGAAATTCCAAACTCCTTCACAACTGGGATTGAGAAAGAGAGGAGAGTGAGAGAGAGGAAGAACTTCCAAGCACAAGCACAAACGCAAGCGCAAGCGTAATCACATCGTCCATGCACAAGTATGCAACATCGTTGGCTGTGGAGATTCTGAGGAGAGTTGGGTAGTGTTCTACCTAGGTTGGTAGTCAATGGCGGTCGTCAGTGAACACCTAGGTCGGTGGTCATCGTCGTCATTGGTGAACACCCAGGCTGGTCGCTCAACGCTAGGTCTCAAAATCATGTTCCTCTCTCTCTCTCTCTCTTCTCTTTTTTTATTTTATAAACGCATAGGTTTCACACATGGTTATAGAGGGTTTTTCACTCTCCTCTCTCTTCTCTTTCTTTGTTTTATAATGTTGTAATCACATTCAGGCCATTTGGGGTAGCGAAAATTCGAGCGACCCAGCAAAACTACTCTTCTATTATATAATTTCTTCTTATCCCCTCCCCTTCATCTCTCTCTCTCTCTCTCTCTCTCTCTCTCTCTCTCATTTCCTCTCCTCTCATTTGCTCTGCAACTTCTACTTTTCCATAATACACAAACAATTAAAACCAATCCATCCTCAATTTGCAAATGATAACTTCCACCAACAGTCCACCAATTAATCCTGACAAAACAACACAAAAACCCCAAAATATATCTAATTCATCACAATCCCTAAAACCCCAATTCATAAAAATTCGAATACATATATAAACTGAAGACGAAAAGAACAAACAAACAAACAGACCTTGATCAAGATTGTATTGCCGCAAAAAAGAAATACAAACAAACCCCAAAATGAATCTAATTCATCCCAATCCCTAAAAACCCAATTCATAAAAATTCGAATAAATACATGAACTGGAGATAAAAAAAACAAACAAGCCCCAAATTGTATCTAATTCATCCCAATCCCTAAAAACCCAATTCATAAAAATTCAAATAAATACATAAACTCAAGATGAAAAAACAAACAACCTTGATCAAGATTGTTTCGCTGCAGAAAAGTTGCAACTTTTTTATGGTAGCATCGCGATGATAGATTTGTCATCATTGATAGCCTTATAGACGATAAGTCGATTAGGGGACTTCTTGCGCTCCAAGATTGCGATAGAAAAGTCCTTCTTCGCTCCTAAAAATCCATCCCCTCTCGATAGTGTCACTGGAATCTATGGTGTTGTCAGAATCTATGGTGTCGCTGGAATCAATGGTACGCTGTTGTATATGATCACTCTGTTGAAGGAGCTTCGGGAATAGCTTCGTGGTTGGTCCAGGGGCACCATGTGCCATGCCCTTACCAATCACAATTTACTATGTCCTCTCATATTCCACAATCACTTAATACAAATTCATGAATTTCACCTTTTTCACCAATCATAACACTGTTGGGACATCAACCCCAAGACCAACTAATAACTTCTCCAGGAAAAAAGTTTTTTTTTTTTTGGTCTCCCTCATTTTGGTGAGGGGACATATCAGCTCTTGGATCACTTTAGTGAGATAGGTGTCGCACTCTGAAGGATCACTTCACAAGATCACTGTAGAGGATCCGACAAATGTGTCTTTTTACATCATATTTAAACTTTTAAATTATTATTTTTTCAATACCGACTCTATTTTTCATCGCGTGTATGTAAAATTCTGTCAATTTAGAAGGAATAAGTAACGGCTAGGAGGTAAATTGCAAAACAATGAAAAATCATATGAGGGACAAGTGGCTATTTCCAAATGATATAGGGTAAAGTGCAAATGATCTATCCCACAGGAGGATGAAGCGGCTTTTGCCCAAAAAAGACTAATGCTCAAATCTTAGACCATCTCCAACCCTGAACCAAACCTGTTATCAAATTTAAAATTTGGTGAAAAAATCACTTTTTCATGCTCCAACGGTTTCACCAAACCGGTATCAAATTCAGAATTCATCAAACAAATCATCAAAGCGAGGACAGGCTCTACATTTCACCAAAACACTGTGCATGACCGTTGGGGGAGACGAACCAGTCGACCAGCCGGTTGACCGACCAGTTGACCAACCGGTCGACCACCAAAAGGTTCAAACAGTTCCCAAAAAAAGGTCAAACAGTTGAAAAAAAATAAAAATAAAAATTTTGCCTTACCGGTCGACCAGCCGGTTGACCCGCCAGTCAACCACTAAAAAGTTCAAAAAGTTCAAAAAAAAAATCAAAAAAAAAAAATTGGCTTAACCGGTCGACCAACCGATTGTCTTGAAGGAGATTTGATGAAGGTGAACCGTTGAAGCCTTCAGTATCAAATTGAGGAAAGTGTCATTTTTTTACCCAAATTTGATAAAAAATTTGATTCAGGGTTGGAGATGCTCTTACTGTTGACTTCTGTATTCTTATTTTCATGTACAAAATATTAAAAAATAATAAACAATTTTAGTTTGGTTAGGTTAAATCGGATATATTTGAAAAGTTTAACTTTTTTCAAAATCATTACCACACAAAAAAAAGTTAATAAAAGTCAGACCAATCTAACAGTTTGGACCAATTTACTGATTCTACCAATTTTTAATTTTTTTTTTTTTTTGGAAAATTGTAATTTAGTGGTATTTCTACAAAATATTTACAAATTCGTGGAAAAACTTGTAACTTGAATTATTAAAATTGATAAAAAAAAAATTTCACTGATTTGCAATTTTTTTGAAAACTTGCACTGAATTGCAATTTCTTTTTTTTTTTTTTATAGAAAAATGATATACAAGCCCATTTCTAGACTCAATGATGTATATATGTGAGATGATTGATTAATGATTAGATAAATATGAGAGAAAGAATTACCATACATATTTAAATTGATTGTCACATTATTAAATTTGAAAACTGACTCTAATTTTTTAATTAGAATGAATCATGTTTAAGATGACCCGTGTTTAAATGTTATCATATTAATATTATTAATGTCTTCCATATCTATTTTTTATGAAATCATAAAATTTAGAATTGTGCTATATCTCTTAATATATTATTTCTTTTTTGATTTCTAATAAGGTGGAATAGAGTGTGGATCTATCTTTTCACATGGTCTATTCCACATTATTAGGGATGAATTGAAACTTCTAAGCATTTTTCTAAAATTTAAGTTCTAGACTCTTAAATGGACATTATAATTTTTTTAAATGAAAAATAGAGGGCATGGGATAAAGTTGGCAGAGTAATGATTTCAATTGTGATAGAGACCCACATACATACATAACCCTCACAATCTCCACTCTCAAGGGCCCACACACACATCAAGGGCCAAGATCAAATTGGGGGTCATGGAACCCCCAAAAAAGGGGTCCCAAACATTTCTGTAAGTTTTTAACATAAATAGTTTGTGGAATTCTGGACAATTTATAAACAAATGATTAATACATAATTAATAAAACAATGTTCATAACTTAGACATTAAACACAGAATGAAACATAAATATCTCATAAAGGGTGGGACTCACATAATGTGAGACCCACTTTTTATGAGAAATCTTTGTTTAATTTTATATTTAGTTTTCTGTGTACTTAGAGTTATTGTAATTAATATCATAACTGCAAGAGAGTTATTCATGTTTGATTAAAAGGATTATAACTTAGGATTGAGATTTTTTAATCTATGGACTCACGATTTCATGTTTGATTACAAATTTTATTAACTGAATTACATGTATGATGGACATTCAATCCAACAAAATTAACAAATTTTTAATATTAAGAGGGATTAGGGATCATAATTTCAAATATGAAAGAAAAAAAAAATGAATACTAATAAATGGGTATCTCACTAATTTAATTGGATAACTAACCCTACACTAATTTATGAAATTATTAATTCCTTTCACTATTAGACTTTTAATTAATCATTGTGAGTTTGACCATTCTCTCTCCATATACATACAAGGAAACTATAGTTTGAACCGTATACATTTTATAACTAAATAAAAAAATTGACATAATTTTATATTTTTTGAGTGATAACTAAAAAAAAAATTATAACTAAACAAGACATGAGGTATAATCAAAGATCTCATTAGTCATAACTAAAAAAGAAAATGGTACAAAGGTGCATATGATAGGAGTGTGTATAGTACAATTTCCCTTACATATATATATATATATGGATACGTTGAACAACAACACAATTGCAAGAGATTTTTTTGTAACAATGGTGGCTTCCTTCAAGTTTTTTGTTGTCATTCTTCTTTCAAATATCGTTGGCAAAAGTAAGGTTCTTCTTTTTTTCACAAATTCTTTTATATATATAATCAGAGTATATATATGTGTGTGTGTGCCATATATGTATTTTATCATAATGACTCCAAAACTAAAATCACACAAAATATCGAGAATGTGCACGTCTGCACAAAGAGATCATTCTGTTGATATTTTTATTATTTTTACCAAAAATGAACTTTATCATATTAACATGTGTATAAATATTATATATTTTGGATTTAATTCTATGAATTAGTGTTACTCATAGTTGAAAATTGAACTACAGGTTTAAGCCAAGTATGTAGCTTGGACAATCTGAACATAGATCAACATTGGACGGATAGGATAATACTAGGTAAACCAAAATGGAACGTGACAGTGATCAACAACTGCAATTGTTCGCTACAAGGCATAGCTTTGTCATGTGCAGGATTCAAAACGGCTGAACCAGTTGATCCTGCAATTTTTAAACCAATTGACAATGGATTATGTGCTGTCCTTCCAAACAAATTCTTGAAACCTCGTGACACTGTCAAGTTCGCCTATGCTTGGGACCCAATTTCTATTATGTTCCCTCGGAGAATTGTCAGTGTCTGTTGATCAAAATGATCAGTATCTTTCTATCTAACGACCTTTTATCTATGCAATAATAAGAAGTTTGTTATTACTGAGTTTTGAATTAGAAGTAACAAGTATTTGAATGTCCAAAATGTTTTCAAATTGGTTTTGGCTTCTGGGCTTGTTCATATGCAATTATCAGTTGTTTCTCATGGCCAAAGAAAGAAAGAAAATAATTGCAATTTTTTCCATTTCAAGCTTCTTCTTTTTTCTCACATTTTTCTTTATATTTCCAAATTCCTACTCAAATCGATGATTCAAACATGGTCATTTTTAAGTGTTTTAATGTAGCAAATAACTATATCGCAAAGAAAAGTATGTGGAGAACTTTCAACTAAAGAAAATCTTTTTCTACATACTAGAACAAGTTCAGGGCTTTAAGGAATGTCAGCCACACCACAAACCTCTGCTCTTCCACAAGGATTTTTCCAGGTGATTTTATTAATTTTTTTTTTTTTTAGAAAAAAAAAAAAAAAAAAGGGCATTTGTAGCTATGGCACAAGCAAAATCTGAGAAAAGTAGCAACTAGGTTAGCATCCTTAACCAGATTTTTTGCAGAGAGGATAATTTCGCAACTCAAACCCGTACCACACTACTAAGAAAATACTTTTTGAGTAGATCTATGCTGTCTTAAAAAAATAAATAAATAAATAAAAAACACACACACACTTACATGCATTCCCAAGAAACTGAACAGACAATTGATCATGACATTAGTATAGAATACCACAAAATTCGACATACATATATTAGGGTCACAAATATTTTGGCCTATGCCAGTATAATAAACACTACATATAATCTTTCTTTCTACGTAAAACTGATAGTAAAAGATCTAACTAGAACCAAATTCTTCTTCATCAAGTGGCTCAATCACAATAACCCTGCCATCTGTGAATCCCAATGCAAACTGGTTAGGTTCCTGTGGATGTGAAGCAATCACAACTGCTTGCGAACTGTCGAGAGAAAGAACCAAAATAATAATAACAATAATAATAAAAAAGAAGAGAGAAACGAGTTAGAAGTGTCGCCAACAATCATGCAAAGAGTTAATCACCAAGGCAGAATAATCATTCATGCTCATGAAAATCAGCAATTACTGCCAGATAAAGAAGCATTTATCACGCTAACTTTTACAAATCATTTTGGAATTTCTAGCCATGAATTAGTAAATGACATCTCCTGAAAATTTTATCTGATAATAAGCAAGCTTCTCAGGAAAATTGTAGAAGAAGAAAAATATTAATAGCTATACTAGTGAAGAGTTAGGCACAAATATTAAGAGAAATTTTTTCAGTACATCAAATACCTGGCATCAGATGAAAGATAAGCAGTGCAATAAATTTCATATTGTGGTTGGAGGCCTGAAGCAGAACATATGCCAACATGTCCATGCCGAAGGGCAATGTAACATCAACAGGGCATCACATGAAACAAAAAAGCATCAGATAATCTAGAAACTGGTGTCTCTGCCAGAAAACCCCCTATATTCCCAAGCCCCTACTAGGTCCAAACTTGAAAATAAAAATGATAGGAATTGAGCCAAGTCCACCACAAAACAGTTTAGATGTCATGCAATATAGATGTTTAAATCATGTTCTCTGCAATGAAAATGCCATTGATCTCCACTTTAGCTCTGTTGTTATTTTACAAATGACGAATTGCCTTTCATTTACAGCGAGAAAGTGTTGCTGATCTTTGTGAAACTGAACCTTGGTGTTCTCACCTAGAAACTCCAAGCTACCCTTCCGTACAACTTTAGAATTTCTGAGCTTTCAGGCTATAATCTGGATTTAAATTTAAAATAAATAATAAATAAAATAACAAATATTGTATACAAAATCAAAAATCTATGTCATTCAAAATAGGGATTAATATCAGGAATAGCAGGCCAAGACATATGCATCTGTGGAAAAGATAAAATCCTAACCTCAGCATCTGCTACGGAAGAAATAAGTGCATTCAGCTTAGTGGAAAACGTTAGGCCAGTGATTCTTCTGGAGTGAACACCTGCAATCTCGCTTTCATCCTACAAAAAATAAAGTACTTTTTTTGTTTCTTTTTTTTTTTTTTTTTTTTTTTTTTTTTTCCCTATTTCAAAACTGGCATAATGGCATTCTAGATTTTCTCTTCAACAATAATATCACAGCTTGCTTATACATCATACCTCCTTTCGGTGTGTATGTATCAGAATTGTGGAATCATCCCTGCCGATAAAAATGGGAAACTTGTCTTGAGGGTGGAAACAGACATGTTGCAGCAGGTGGTGGACACATGGAAGATTCTAAATTCTGTGATTTTTATCAAACATTTGGGAGTGGTCAGTCTAACCCAAACAAAATAAGGTATCTTTGAATGCAACATTAAAGAACAAGCAATTCAATTGTGTTATTACATTTAATTAATATCACTCATATTAACCAGAGGACGGTTAAAGAACTTCCATGCATCTGTTGGTTTGTTTTGTTAGAATACCTGAAAAGTTTTCATGCCAAACCCGGAAACTAAATCTCCAGATGCTGAGATGAGATATTTATCATGGCGGGACAAGGAAAAACAAGCCACGGCGTCTTCAGGTTTAGCGTTGGCCAAATCATTTTTCATTTGTTTTCCTGCTTCTGGTTCCCATAACTGGGGGCAATACTTTGTTGTTGCCTGCACCATGCAACAATTCTCACAATAATCAACCCTTTTTTTTCTTTTTTTTTCCTCTATTCTATTATGGAAGATGAATAATTTCAGACTAAAGATGGGAAACCTTTACCTTCATATCATCTTGCCACTTCCAGAGCAAATGAATGCCAATATATGCTAATACTAAAAGGCCCGTACCAGAATTAGTGTAAATCAACCTCAGAATCTACATTACTCGTGAGAGAGGAGAATCAGAAACAACATTTCTTGTTCGGCAATATAAAATAAGATTGCATGCTTGCGTGTATATAGAAATGAGTGGAGTAAGTAAAACCTCAACATCTAACATATATTTAAAATTAGCAAGCCATAGAAGCCGAATTCCCCTATTTTCGTAGTTCTGTTTTTGTCATTCCTAAGCGAGGCTCTCTAATTTCAGTTCATATTTCCTTCCATATCTGTATTGTCGTTGTACATTATAGCAGGGGATGAAGACACCTGATTGATGTTCATTTCAAACTGGTCTTCAAGATTTACCTCACTTTGTTCTATAATTTTTACTTGAGGAGCTTGAAGCATCAAGAATGTATAACCTCAAATATGAAGAACAAGTACATGAAAAATAAGAACTAATGAAGTCATATACTGGGAGTGTGAATATTTCCAAATGACCGATGATTTCCATGGACAGAATTTGAAGAGACCCTATCCACTTATTTGTTTGACTAGGAGTTGGCAACATCCTGTACAAAATATCCAAATACTTCTTGTTGGCAACAATTTATTTTGAAAATTATATTTACGGTTGACAAAAATCTGATCCAATCAAAGTAGCTATCGATATCAGATCAATATGATTTTTGACAGGGATCAAATACCCGACAAGCTCTACATATTGAACAGTTCGGATAATCGAAACAGGACTCGTGGTGGGCCTCTTGTTAGAATATGAGATTGTGCCCTTGGCAGTTAATGGATTCAGAATCAATCCAATCAAGAACATCACAAGCCTTAGTTGGCCTGAAATGTTGAGACTGAGATGCAACTCTTTCCGGTTGATTGTTTGTACTAACATGGGAAACAATGAGATCTCTGCATTTTATAAATCTGCTTTCCAAATCATTTTGTAAATCACTAAACCTTTTTTCAATGAAAGGAATATTACCCTTGGCTAAGGAGATTCCATAACTTTGACTTCTCTAATTCAGGGCGATGCAGCTTCTATTTGATAGTGTCATAACTTTGAAAGATGATCTTGAGCTGGCTTATCAATTCCTTTCTTGTGTTCTCTACAGTAGTACCATTACAAGCATAACTAGGACGATATCATTCAGTCATAATAAAGGCAATCAAAGTAACAGGAGAACTAAAATGGTATTTTTTAGCTCAAACCTGAAATCAGTATTTGCCAGCAAAGACCATTTTGCTGAGCTCTTGTTCATAACAATCAAATTAGGCAAAAAATTTCTGTTGGTTTATGAGAATTTCTCCAGCCTTGTGAATATCTTGCCTACGCAATTGTTAACAAAATTTCAGCAAACAAGATTTTGAGAAGAAATGGCATACAAAGAGAGAAAAGACTTCAATAGAAATCCTGAAATTACAAACTCACTTATCCAATGCCTCAAAAAACTTCTGCTTCTGCATTTCAAAGAAGATTTTCTTAGAATCATCACCATCTTCCAATTTACAGAATAAAGAAAGGTATCCCTCAGCATCATCCCAATTCCCATTGAACACCTTTTCCTCAAAATGGTTGTCGTCAAAGATGATACGTGACTCAAACTCAAGCCTAGAGAGAGAGAGAACAAAAAAAAGAAAAAAGAAGAAGCACTAATGATTTGAAACAATAAAGAAAACAACAAGAAAAATTGAAAAATGAAAAGGATGCAATGCTTTGGAGTATTTACATGTGACAGGTTATAGTGAAGTTTTCCTCTTGAAGGACCTACATGATCTGTTAAAAGTCATCATCATTGACTCTTCTAGAATTATGCAAGCCATCAACTACACATGTTGAATAATCTAAAAGACTCCAGAAAGATCTAAAAGACTCTAGAAAGATCTAAAGAAATCCGAAAGATTTTAGAACATCATAGAAGGTTCCAAAACATTGGAGAAGCTTGGAGAAATCTAGAAGGTTCCAGAAGGCTCTAAAATATTTAAGAAAAGTATAAAAAGTTCTACTATATACTAGAATAGTTTAGATAGTTCTAGAATATAGTGAAAGTGTGAGTGTATGCTAGAATATTCTAGTAGCTTAATAATAGACATTGGATCAAAATGATCCTAGCCATCCATCGAGGATGTGGATGACTATATAAAGGAAAGTGCCATCATTTGGATACACAACAGCAAGAAGTGAAGTCAAAGTGTTCAAGTAAGTGTTCCAATTGAGGTGTCCGTGAGAGTTTCCTCTGTGAACTTAAATGTATCTTTGTACTTAATAAAGATTTGCTTTTGTGACATTCGTTGTGTTCCAACTCAAGATGAAGCATCAAGAATGTGTAACGTTCTTGCATCAAGAATAAATAACCTAAAAACTACTGGGGATCGCTTTACATCGAAAATAAGAGCCAATAAAGTCATACCATGCATGTTTCCAAATGATTCACGATTTCTATGGACCGAATTTCATCAGGACTAATTTCCATTTTTCCAAAGCACTCTGTCCACTTATTTATTTGACCAGGAGCTGGCAACATCATCTACAAAATGTCTAGATACAAATCTACCAAACTTTGATAGCATGGTTAAAAAAGAGTTAATAAAACTGACCAAGTATGAGGTAAAAATGAGTCAATTGACAGTGCTACAAATTTGACAATGTATTAGCAGTTTGCTAAAAATTTACCAAAAAAATTCAGAGTCATTGCTAAAAATTTACCAAATAGATTCAGAATCAGTCTCATAAGTATATCACAAACGTTCAGATTGAGATGCAACTCTGTTCAGCTAATTACTTGTTCTAGCATGATGAACATTGGGATTTCTACATTTATGTAAAATGGCTTTCAAATATATTTTATAAATTACAAAAAAAAAATAATAATCTTTTTTGTATTGAAACGCATATATTACCCATAGGCAAAGGAGTTTCCATAACATTGACTGAGGATTCATTTTTTGATTGATAGTACCATATCTTTGAAAGATCTCCTTGAGATGCCTTATCAGTGTCTCTCTTGCATTCTCCATGGTAGTAGTACCTATATAAGCAAAACTGAGACAAGTTAATTTAGACCTATATTACCTAGAACGTGAATCACGGGAATAGGAACGTGGCACGCTACATGATCTAAAATGTGGTACGATAGAGGTAGACTTGTATATATTACATTTAAGAATTTAAGGCATTTCTAGAGTAATTTCCTTTTAACTATTAGGCATCCAATAAAATATATATAATTTTTGATATTTTTGTCTCGTCAAAACTTAAGTCACCTTCAATTTTAATTCATTATATTTGATTTTTTTTCCCTCCTAATGTAACATTTAAGGAAATATATTGGAAAACTTTTGAGATTGCTTCGGATCGCTAAATTTACTATTTTGGAACGAAAGTATACCATGTTTTAGAACATGTGTACCAATACGTAATTTGTTAAGATATTAGCATTTTCTGATAACACAAATACAGACATAATAAGGCCATCAAGTAACAGGATAATTAAGACTCCGTTTTTTTTTTTTTTTTTTAATCGCAAACCTGAAATCATCTGAATCCAACGGCTCCATCGTATTGAACACCAAATATATAAATCCAGGAAACTGGTCTAAAACTTGCAGTTGATTCATGAGAATTTCTGTGGCCTTGCCAAAATCATGCCTAATCAATTTTTAGAAACATTTCAATAAAAAAGATTCTGAAAAGAAAAAATAATGGCATACATAGAGAGAATTTTTTTTAATAAAAACCATGAAATTACAAAGTCACTTATGCAATGCCTCAAGGTACTTCTGCTTCTGCATTTCAAAAAAGATAAGCTTAGAATCGTCGTCAGCTTCCAAATTACAAAATAAAGAACAGTATCTCTCAACCTCATCCCAATTCCCATTAAGCACCCCTTCTTCAAAATAGGTGATGCCAAAGAAGCAACGTGACTCGAAGCCTATTGCGAGAGAAAAACAATCGAGAAAGAGCAATGGTTTGGAGTAAGAATTTACATGTAACAGGTTGAATTGAAGTTTTCCTTATGAAGAAACTGCATTATCATGTAGATCTAGTCCTGCTTACTGATTCCAGGCATCATGTCTCTTGTTTCTTGCTCTGAATTCAATAAGGCTGCTTGTTATTGTCTGTAAATCCGCATGTAAAGAATAAAACAAAATCTATTAAGAAAGGAAAACCTTTTGTTTTGAGAGAAAATGTTTCCACAAAAATATTCTTGAGAACGAAAAAAAGAAACTTTTCGGATTGAAGAACCAACTGAAGAAGGATGACTTTTTGAATTTAAAATCAAACAGATAGTAGAATGAAATATGTAAACACAAGCACTGATAAAAGATGAATTTAAAATCAATAAAAAAAGGGATCCACAGATAAAGAAACAAAGAGCTTTCTCTGACTCTCCAACCAGAGTTCAGATTAAACAAAACAGACCATCTAAGAGTTGATTACATAACCAGAGATTCGTCAACGAAACAAAGAAAAACAGAGGAAAAAAATGTAATAGAACACAGAGCTATCTCCCTACTCTACTCCAAAATGTGCTTTCTGTTTGTCTTACCAAAAACAAAAAAACACAAGCACTCTCTCTCTAAATACATACACTTCATCCTATGAGAACATGTCATGGAAAATGATAACAGAGAATTTCTTTGTTTTGATAAATCTCCCAAGAAAGTTTCTTGACAAAGAAAAACTTGACTTTCACATAAAATTTCTTCCAGCAACTAATTTCTCTGGAAACAAACAGAATTTGATAATCCAAGAAAACAAAAGAAACAGAAGCATCAAAACTAAAATAAGAGCTAAGGCTAATTACATACAAGAACTTATTCAAAACATCTGATCACAGCAAAAACCAGCATTCTTGCAAAGCAAAAATGGGGTTTCACATATCATGGAACAGTAAGGGACTTCAACCCATCAAACTACTCGATTTCTAAGATGGAAAAATGGATGGGAAAGAGAGAGAAAATGATGTTTACAATAAAAAAAACACAAAACATATATGATTGAAAGCTAAAGGTGTATACCCGAAATTTTTTTACCAAAACTTCGCTTTTAGGTAGGATAAAAGTCGGTGTTTTTTTTTTTTTTCTTTCAGAGAAATGTATAAAAAAAAAAAAAAAAAATGGTGTAACTCAAAAAAATTAAAAAATTAATTTTTAACCTAATTATCAAAATAACCAAACGTTCTCTTCGCTTTTGATTCATCAGTGAGGGATGAATGATTTGAGTGACGTGATTTTTTTTTTTTCCTTTATTTCAAAATAGGAAGGTAAATAGGTAATTTGGTTTTTTATGGTGAAAAGACGAACTATTTGTAATTTCTTAAATTAGAGGGGAATTTATATATTTTATAAATTTCAGGACAATAATGTAGTTTATTCTTTTTGAAAAGGGTCAGTTTAAAAAAAAAAATAAAGATTGGTAGCTTGAAAATTTATTCCTCCAAATCCCCCAAATGCCCAAAACGACGTCATTTTGGGCATTAGGCTTTTTTTTTTCTTTTTTTTCTTTTTTTTCTTCCATTTTCGAAGCTTTTCGAGCTCAAACACAGACGGGGAAGAGGGAGAGGGAGAGAGAGAGAGGGAGACACACACACACACAGAGGCCCCCCTGCATTCCGGCCGACCGTCCGATCGTCGCAGCTCGGAGATGGATCGCCACAGCTCCAGTCCCTTCTTCTTCCTCCTCCTCCTTCTTCCCTCTCTT
The DNA here is from genome assembly GCA_030407325.1 of Camellia japonica. Taxonomy (NCBI): domain Eukaryota; kingdom Viridiplantae; phylum Streptophyta; class Magnoliopsida; order Ericales; family Theaceae; genus Camellia; species Camellia japonica. Next base: position 52,026,485 of record JAPPVO010000007.1, read on the forward strand.
CTTCTTCTTCCCTTCTTCCTCTTCTTCTTTCTTCTTCTCTGCTTTCTTTCTTCTTCTTCGTCTCTTCTGATTTTCTGATTGAAAAAAAAAAATTAAAACGACGAAACGACGTCGTTTCGTCGTTTAGGGGGAGGCTAATTTCGAGCGACGTAGCATTGTTAAAAAAAAAAATACTATAAGGGCTCATTTTCAAATTTAAAATATGAAATTAATTACTAAAAATATTTTGAGGATATGCGAGGTGCGATTCGAACGGTTTGAGAGTAAAATTATAAATTGAATAACAGATTAGCGGATTAACAAATTACTGTTTAAGCGGTTTTGAATAGATTGGAAGATTAAAAAATATTCTAACCAATTATCAAACATTTGCATAATATATAATACTAATTTTCGCAATATTTTATATATATATATATATAACTACTAATTTGTAATAAATTTCACATATTAAATCTCTTTCACACTTATTTTTACTTTGATATTTCATTATAAGTTAAAAAATATATATGTATTAATTATAATAGAGCGGAGCGACTTTAAAGACAGATTATAAATTTTAAAATTTAAACCGCAATTAACAAATAGAACGGCGTAAATTGATGCAGATCGAAACGATTTTAATAAATTGGACAATATTTTGCACAACTCTATGTGTGAGAGTGTTAAACTTTCCAAGATAATTTTTGTTTATATCCTTAATGCAAGAAAGTTTTATTATATAATGAAGTTTTGATCAAATTTATTTATTTATTTGTCAAAAAATTAATTTCAAGACTAAAAAAAGAGAGAGGGAAGAAAATCTACAGCTTAAAAACTGAACCACAATTTTTCCTCCACAACACTTTGAAGTCAAAAATACATCTATTAACAAACATGATCAAACTGAAAGAGAGACAGAAACCCCAAATGCATACCATACCATAACAAGCAATCATTCACCTAAACCGACATTCCAAATATAATACAATGGTCGGTCATTTTTTCACAAGAAAATCACACACTACGAGGCAATAAACATAAATATGTCTAAGACATCGTGCCTAGACAAGCCACTTTTGGGCTTAATTACCAAGTTCGTGAGCTTTATTACATTGACAGCAATAAAAAAGGAACGACACGGGGTGGGTACCTACCACAAGTCTCCCCCAAGACTCTCCCATGAAGCAAGGCAATTCACATGAGGCAAGTAAGAGCCATTATGCTGGACGGGTCGTTTTTCCATCTCAACCTTTCTCATCGCTTGAGCTTCAAAATCATAAGCATAGAAAGAGTCTCTGTATCCCTTGAACACCATTTCTCGACCATGCCTCAAAGTCGAAAGTGGAATCAAATCCACTATTCTATCATCGGTGGTTATAATATGCTGCTTTACCCAATCTTCCCCCTCTAATCCCTTCAATATCCACGCCTCTATTCTATTCCGTGTAACATGGGTCACAAAGCTTAGAAATCCCCCAACCTCAACCAGTCTATCACTTATGCTGCTGTTAACAGGAAGAGTTTTTGTCTGAAACTTTTCATCGTCAATGCCCATAGACACTAGGTAATTGCAGTCATGTTTGGCTGGGAGCCAATGCAAGGCTCCAATGGCCGAAACAGGTTTGTATATGAACCTTCTAAGTAGTCCCAATGAAGGGCCATCCACAGCCCACCATGATTTCCTATTAAGACTCAGTATCTCACAACCAATATATCCACTTTCATCTCGAAATAAGTGTACCACTTTATATTCTCTCGTCAAGTGGCTGAACACAAACCCATATGACTCATCACGGGGAACAATAGTACCTAGAGGGAGTCCGACAAGCTTCCTCGTCGCAGGGTTCATGACTAGTAACCCTCTGTTCAGTTCACATTTGGCCAAAATTAAACCATTACAGGTTGCCAGGATATCCTTACAACCACTTATGTTTGACTCACTCACCTTACCCATTCCGTCTTCTACCTCCAAGAAATTGATGTAAGGTCGAGGTGCTTCATTAGTTAAAAAAATCGAGTCATGTTTTGACGGAGCAAGCTTGGCTTCAATAGAGAAAGTCTTGGGCCTTCTTTCAGGGACTGATTGCAGAAAGATAAGAACAGTTTCAGATTGACCCATGTGAGCTTCAATGAAATCAGGGCTGTTAATCAAATTAAACCATGCCTTGCACACAAAACTTGATCTGTGAAGAGATTCCGCAGGAAGTAGAAGAAGAATCTTGAAAATCAAGTCATAAGGAAGATGCGCCGCCTGGTTACCCCACTTAATTTCTGGTTTTTTATTGGCAGATGCCCTCTCTTGTACCGCTCTTAATAAAAAGCCTGCATCCTTTTGTGAGAGTTTGTACCGCTTGCTTTCTCTCATCAGGGGGTCCTTGCTTGCTCTCATGTTCTTGAAGAAATTGATACAGTTAGAAAAACAAATAGAACAATCAGTAGATAATTTTCTAATTGGAACAGCAGACCCATAATAGGACTGTTATTAACTCTATTTAATGAGATGATGGTGTTGTGATGAATATAGATAACAATAGATAATCAAGTGGTAAAAATATATCTCATCTCTAAATATATCAAAATAATTTGCGTAACTTATACAGAACAAAATTTATTTCCTAAATTGAAATAAGATCATGCAACTGCACTGTTTTGTAAAATGTGAAACGAATTTCTAGTTTCAATACATTCCTTTATATAACAAAATAAAACCAGAATCCATTTTTGCAATTAAAATTTAGGTAGGTAAAAACATTATCCTCAGAGCCCACAACAAATTGACATTAGAGAACACCAGGCAACTCAAAATATTGTCAACCACAGTTGGTTTCATGGAGGACCAGCCTGTCAGGGTTATAAAAAGCTTGCTAACATGTAGAAAATAGGATATAGGTTTTGCTCATTGAAAATGGTGAAAATTGGCTTGGTCTTCTAAGTAATCGGTTGCTGGAACTTCAGATCAGTGGTTACTGGAAATTCTAAGACAGCAACCAAATACCTAAGGGTGAAAGAGTTCAAATAAAAGCAAAATGGCAAGAATATGGTTAAGGCTGATTAGGGGTTTGGTAGAACAGACTTTTCTTTTTTTTTTTGGTGATAAATCAGCAGAACAGAGTTTTGGGCTCACAGGGAGGCTCTTCTGTGGCTGTAAACATTAACTTCTGAGAACAGTAACTTAACTCTCTTTTCTTTTCCCACCTTGAATTCCCTAGAAATCACATCCTAAGGTCAGGTTGCATCATACACAACATAATCTAATGCCCAATAGTCAACTCTATTAAACATAAAAATTAATAGAGATTTTTATAGCTTGCTAGATTCTTCCTACTCCTAATAGGACAAGATCCCACAAGAAGAAATTTGGAAATTTTAAGAATTAGACTGATATAAACCACACACAAATGAAAAATAAAAACTTAAATATATATATACCAGCCCATGGACAACAATGGGGGAGATTGATGCGAATGTGGTCCATAGGATTAAGGCGGGATAGTGTAAGTGGAGAAATGCGTCTGGAATACTGTGCGATAAACAAATACCCACTAGACTTAAAGGTAAGTTCTATAGAACGACTATTAGACCAGCAATGTTGTATGGAACGGAGTGTTGGACAACCAAGAAACAACATGTAGATAAAGATGAGTGTAGCTGAAATGAGAATACTAAGGTGGATGTGTAACAAGACTAGACAAGACAGAATTAGGAATGAGTGTATTCAGGAATGGGTAGAGTAGCACCAATAGAAGATAAGTTGAGAGAGAATCGATTGAGATGGTTTGGTCATATTCAACGGAGACCAACAGAGGCAGTAGTAAAGAGATGCGATACTGTAACGGTAGATGAAAATATTAGGGGACGGAGTAGACCTAAATTAACATTGGTTAGCGTTGTAAATAGAGGTATGGATCTACTTAATTTGACTAACGAAATAGCCTTTGATAGGGCCGCGTGGAGAAGAAGGATTCATGTAACCGACCTCATTTGATGGGACTTAAAACTTCGTTTGGTTTGGTTTGGTTTGGTTATATACCAGCCCATGGACTATTACTACAATTGACATCCAACAACTAATAAGGTTCACAAAACCCTAACTTCTAATAGTCAATAAAACATAAATAATTGGGTAAATTTCACAGAGTTCCATTAAGGTTTCTGATAATTACAACCTACAGGGACCTCCTCAAAGTTTCTAAAATTACAATGCCTTCCCTTGCTTTTATTTCAATATACACCAACCTTACTTCCATTATCCAGACATTAAAATTTAGTGATGTCAGCAAATTTGGTCGATTAAATACCAAAATTAACCTTGACAAACACCCTTAGCCAAAAACCTCTCCCTCGCCCATCTTCTTGACCTATACAAATTCATGGTTGAGTTGATTTTGTTTCAAATGTTTCATTGTCTTCATCGAAACTCACTGTTTACAGAACTTGAAATAGCTCCTATTGTCAAAGACCTCAAATACAATGAAACAAAGAAGAAAAACACCAAGTACAAAGAAAGTTGCAAAGCCACAAACCATGGGACAGTGTCTCTGATGAACCATGAGTGACACCCAAAAAATGAAGAGACCCACAAACATAATTGATGAAAAAGATAACTTTTGCGTCAAAGAATCCCAACAAGGTAATGATTACCATACCTAAGGCTAAGGAGACACAACTAACACAACAAAACATCATCAATGCCCACAGAGGGGATGCTAAGTAAAAGGGGTAAACCAAGAAGCATGAACACCTCAAAATGGTTGTCGTGTCCATATTCGACACGTAAGGATACTGACACGCCACGACATGAATATCCACATGTTGAACGTGCCACTTGGCATGTCAATTTTTTTTAATTATTATTTTTTTACAAGACACTTTGAGGACACTTCACGGACAAATATGTTTTGTGTTTGGACACATCCCAAGATACCTTTGTGAGTTTATATATATAGTTCGGAGTCAGAGTAAAATATATGGAAATAAATAAGTGAAAAATAACAAAAATACATCCACATATAGATTGATGCCTTTTATATCTCTGTGCCCTACATTCGTATTCATATACATAGTAAATAAAAACATTTGTATTCATCTCAAGATACATTCGTATGCAATATCCCTGCTGTGTCCATGTCCTAAATCGTTATGTCTTGTGTCAATTGTTTGTGCTTCTTAGGGTGTAAAGAAGAACAACATAAGAATTAAAAAAAATTACTAGTGGGCAAAGATAGAATGATTTGAGCTAGCTGTGATGATGACTATAAATACATAAACTGGTATATACCAAGAGAGGCACTGTATGAATCTAGCCCATGAAGATCGAAAGAATGATGGAATTTATCAGTATGCAAAAAAATGATATATCAAGAAAGAGACTAAAGTCTAGCCTTTGGAATTTTAGTTTTACATGTGCAGAGATTAGGAAATTTTTGGGTGATAAACATCTAGATAGGTCACCCACCCCACCCTTCAACCGCGACTCTCCCAATCATTAATGGAATTTATCACTATGCAATAAACAGATATCAAGAGATAGACTAAAGTCTACACACAGATCAGGAAGTTTCAGAGGGATAAACATCTGGATACATCACCCCCCTCCCCCTCGAAGTACCATTCTCCCAATCATCAATGCCAACGGCCAAAACCCACCACCACTAGTTCATCACTAAGGCAGTAGTAAGGTTCGAACAACTCTCTCTCTCTATATATATATAATTATACACAGAATTAGAGATGCATATATGTATTAGAGTATGATGTTGAATATTATATATACATGTGTGTATCTATACGTATGTATATATAGAGACCTTTGTATACAAATTGAATACAAACTTCAATGGGATCACATAGAAATTCTAGTTTTCTCACAAGATTAATTAATGAGTACAAGGAAAGAGTGGTGATGAGAGCCCAAACAGAGATGAAGGGAGAAGAGATGAATGACAGTGACGGCATTTCCAGTGTGACACATGGTCTCTACATAAGGGCATTTTTGTCTTTTTAAAAATTCCAACTTTCAAAGCCTGAATAGTGTTATTGTAACGGTTAACTTAGACATTTTAGCTTCACTGTTAACACCGTCTACGAGACAGCTCTGGCCGGGGAAATAATTATAATAGCAACAACTAACCTACAAGTACATTAATTTACACTCAAGTTGAACCAAGACTTGATTACAATTTACACGCAACGAGCGTATACTATATATGAAATTTGCACTCTATCAAGCCATTTAATTTGTCTATTATAACGAAATTTACAATTGGGTAGTTTGCAAAATTGAAGTCATACTTGGATAAAATTTCGCCGACAATTCTCTTCCCTTACTTTTGACTTCATATCATGTTTCTATGTGCTGAGATGAATATATACTTTTTCATATCCTAATTGCCCTTTCTACTAGAAGACACAGACAATTTGTTAGCTTTATGGTTTTTCACAATTCTTCTCATTTTTCTCTAGTAGTGAGAATTACTTAAAGGGTTATCTTCAATCAATCTTTTTGGCACCTAAACATACTCAATTTGACATTGCAATTCAACATAGAGACCAAAAAGGAAACTAATTAAACGAATATGAAACGAATTGTGATCGTATACACACATATACTACAAAACGAAACAGAGAGATGTAAAGAAGAAGAAGAGAGCGATGAGCGAGGTACCTTAGTGGATTTCTGTTGTGATCGAAACCCTAATTCAGGCTTGGGAGGTTTTGGTTTATTCAAGAGACGTTGACGATCAGAGAGAGAGAGAGAGTCCACCCCCGAGTGTGTGTAGACCCGCGCACAGACAGTAAAGTGGCTTTTTCAAGTGTAAAAGTTGAGGGTGCTGCGTCATTTCTGCGGAAATTTCTAGGTTCACACGGTTGTTTTTCTATTTACGCTACAAAATTTAGGGTAAATTATTACCATACCTGAGATTTGTTTAAATCCAAGTTATAATGAGTTTTGTGTTGATAATTCAAATTATTTAATTTGTAAAATTTTTAATATTTATTATCTGTTAAAAAAATTAGTTTCATCTTATAATCCTAATTTTTTTATTCTATCGTAGTTGCCTCTAAAAAAAATAGACGACAAGTATATTTTTATAATAGATAATCTATTTTTTTAGAGACAGATGGGATGAAATAAAAAGATTATAATTATCAAATTGATTTATATTTTTTCATAGATGATATATATTGAGGACCCTACAAAATGAACAGTTTTGATCATTGAAACGAGACTTGTAATAGGTTTTATGAGTCCCTCAAGTTCTCTCCTACTAAGATCACTACATGAGAAAAATCCAATTCAAATTATAAAGAGCGAATTAGTTCATGTAATTTGGAGTTTGTATCACTTTAGTCTCTGACCTTTCAATCGTGATATATTTGACCCTCAATTTGAATCTCGTTCCAAATAAGGACAATTGAAGACACTATTGCACCATTTTAAGGGCAAAATCATCAATTTGATAAAATATAAACTAGTTTGACAAAAATAAATGTCCAAAAATATTTTTGAATTTTTAAAAATTATTTCTACTCACCAAAGATAAAATTATACAAAAATAATAAATCTTTTACATTTTTATTTTTTTACCAAAATAATTTTTAATATGTGATTGGATAATGATCATGTAATGAGTGATTGTTTTTGTTGATTTTTTTTATGGTTATCATGTAATAGATTATTATATTTGTTATTAACAAATATTTTTAGATAGTTATTAGGCAATGGGAGGATTATTAAGCCGTTAATGTGTAATCGATATATTTAATAATGGGAGCTTTTTTGATAAATCCACTTTTTTGATAAATCCACTTTCTAAGAGTTTTATTTCATCCAACCCATATTCTTTTTGACTATTCCATTAGGTCCTATTTGAAATAAGAAGACCGAAATACCATTTTCATCTACTTATGTTCTATTTAGTTCACATTATTTTCTTATGTTTTAATAAGTCCTATGGGTGACAAAATTACCAAAATACCCCTAATGTGAATGTTCACACCGTCAATGTGAATGTTCATATCGTCAATATGTAGGGGCCCGGCCCATGTCGATCCTCGTAGGTGCCCGGAAAAATTCGAGTCGGGCCCGGCCCGGCCCATTGACAATATGAATATTCACATTGACATGTTAACATTCACATTAATAGGAGTGTAAAATTGGCCCACGTCCCGTGGCGGCACAAAACCCGCCCGCGGCCCATGGGCGGCCTGGGGCGAGCACGGTCCGGCCCGTGACAATGTGAATATTCACATTAACATGTTAACATTCACATTGATAAGAGTATAAAATTGGCCCGCGGCCCGGGGCGGGCCCGGCCCGACCCGTTGACGATGTGAATATTCACATTGACATATTAACATTCACATTGATAGGAGTGTAAAATTAGCCCGCGCCTCGTGGCTGCCTGAAACCCGCCCACGGCCTGTGGGCGGCCCGGGGCGGACCCGGCCTGGCCTGTTGACAATGTGAATATTCACATTGACATGTTAACATTCACATTGATAAGAGTATAAAATTGGCCAGCGGCCCAGGGCTGGCCCGACCCGGCCCAGCCCATTGACAATGTGAATATTCACATTGACATGTTAACATTCACATTAATAGGAGTGTAAAATTAACCCGTGCCTCGTGGCTGCCCGAAACCCGCCCACTGCCCGTGGACGGCCCGGGGCGAGCCTGGCCATTTTTTTTTAATTCTTTTTAATTTTTTCTACCAAAATTTTATTATTTTCCACAAAAAAAGACACTAAGCCTCGTCGCGGGCCGGGCCTCGGACTGAGCCTTGAATGGGCCTTAACGGGGCCGATGGGGCGGGCCGGGCTTCAAAATGATGGCCCAGGCCCTAGCTTAGGGTCTCGGACTAGGCTCGAGCCTGGGCCCAAACGAGCCTTTCTCGAGCCGGCCCACGGGCCAAAAAGTTAGGCCTAGGCCCTAGCCCTGACACAAGGGTATTCGGGCTTTGGATGGGCCGATGGATCGAGCCTCGGGTCGGGCCGGTGGACCTGGGCCTAGCATCGAGCTTAGGTCGGGCTTGGGCGGGCCTGGCCATTTTTTTTTAATTCTTTTTAATTTTTTTTACCAAAATTTTATTATTTTCCACAAAAAAATACATTGCGCCTCGGGCTGGCTGGGCCACGGATCGACCCTTGAATGGGCCTTAAGCGGGCCGATGGGCCGGGTCGGGCTTCAAAGTGATAACCTAGGCCCTAACCTAGGGTCTCGGACATGCTCGGGCCCGGACCCAAACGAGCCTGCCCCGGGCCGTGGGCGGGCTTCGGGCAACCCACAGGCCACGGGCCAATTCTACATTCCTATCAATGTGCATTTTAACATGTCAATGTGAATATTCACATTGTCAACGGGCTGGGCCGGGCCGGGCCTACCCCGGGCCGCAGGCAAGCTTCGGGCAGTGGGCAAATTTTACACTCCTATCAATGTTAATGTTAACATGTCAATGTGAATATTCACATTGTCACAGGTTGGGCCAAGCCCGCCTCGAGCTGCGGTCGGGCTTCGGGCCAATTTTACACTCTTATCAATGTGAATGTTAAACGTGTCAATGTGAATATTCACATTGTCAACGGGCCGGGTCGGGCCCGCCCTGAGCCGCTGGCCAATTTTATACTCTTATTAATGTGAATGTTAACATGTCAATGTGAATATTCACATTGTCAACAGGCCGGGCCGGACCCGTCCCGGGCCGCCCACGAGCCGTGGGCGGGTTTCGGGCAGCCACGAGGCGCGGGCTAATTTTACACTCCTATCCATGTGAATGTTAACATGTCAATGTGAATATTCACATTGTTAACAAGCCAGGCCGGGCTAGCCCCGGGCCGCCCATGGGCGGTGGGCAGGTTTCGAGCAGCCACGGGGCGCGGGCTAATTTTACACTCCTATCAATGTGAATGTTAACATGTCAATGTGAATATTCACATTGTCAACGGGCCGGGACGGACCGGGCCTGCCCCGGGCCGCGGGCGGGCTTTTGGCCGCCCATGGGCCGCGGGCCAATTTTATACTCTTATCAATGTGAATGTTAACATGTCAATGTGAATATTCACGTTATCAACAGGCCGGACCGAGCCCGCGCCCGGGCCGCCCATGGGCCGCAGGCGGGTTTCGCACCGCCACGGGACACGGGCCAATTTTACACTCCTATTAATGTGAATGTTAACATGTCAATGTGAATATTCACATTGTCAACGGGTCGGGCGGGTTTTGGGCCACCCACGGGCCAATTTTACATTGCTACCAATGTGAATTTTAAAATATGAATGTTCATATCATAAAATTGCTAACCGTTCAAAAAATATTTATAAGGGTATCAAAATTAAATATAAGGGCATAAGTGTCCAAGAAAATTGTGTAAATCAAGAAAAATGACTTTATGGAATAAAACTATATATACATGGGACTAAATGGGTTAAAAAATTCCTTTATGGACTTCTTGGGTTAAAACACTTCTAAATGGGATTTATCAATAATTTTCCCTTTAATATATGACGTATTTTTAGTTTTGGATTTTTTTGATTTAATGGATTGGTTTAATAATGACATCAAAATTGTTGTCATGTTTGACTTTTGAAAAAACAAAAAGGGAAAGCACCATTAAATCTCTAATTTGGGAATGTTAACCCATTTAGTCCCGACGTTTTTTTGTTGGACTAATAGGTCCTATTTTATGTGTAAAGACATTAGTACCCATTTTTTTTACGCGTTTTGGTCAATAATTGAAGGGGTAATTTTGGGTTGGTGTTTATGTGTAATTTACTGAATTGCCCAAGAAGCTTACTATAGGCCGTTTTTAGATTTCCCTCATTTCCGAACATCAGCAACATCAACTACATCATCACCATTAACTACATCACCAACATCATAAAAATATCATCAACTACATCATCAACATCGTAAAACATCATCAAAACAACATCATCAAAACATATCATCAACATCGTGAACATCATAACAACATTACCAAAACATATCATCAACATCAACTAGAAGAACCCGATTGTTGAAGCGTAAGGGAATGGGTAGAGATCTTTTCCCAACAAATGTTGTAGACGATTGCGAACCACGAACGCAGCGAGGTCAGCGGTGGCGAAGCGACGGATCTGACGATCTCACGGCGGTGGTACTTGATTGGTGTGGATCGGCCTTTTCCCAACAAACGTTGCAGACGATTGCGAACCACGAAGGCAGAGAGGTCAGCGGTGGCGAAGCGACGGATCTCACGATCTCACGGCGGTGGTACTGGATCGGTGTGGATCGGTAAAAGATCTAGACAGAGAAAAAGTAGAGAGAGATCGGTGTGGAAGCTCTCAGACAGCGGCGAGGCCGTCGGCTCCACTGATGGGACTTAAGGAAGGACGGTAGGCCCGCGACGGAGCCGGTAGAGGAGCTAGAGAGAGATATGAGAGGGTTTTAAAGAGAGAGATGGAAGAGACAGTAGGATGATCTAATGATGTTCACAACGTTGATGATGTTGATGATGTAGTTGATGTTTGATGATATTGATGATGTTGTTGCAAAATGAAATCAATATGGGTAAAAATGTAAACTCTATATGCAATATATCAAAAACATATGTCATACCAAAAATAAAAAAGGACTAAATGGTTTAAGAAAAAACACTTACAACTAATTAGAGCAACATTTATTAAAATGAGATTTATGAGTAATTTTTCCAAAACAAAAACTTATTTAGCAAAAATAAATATATATATATATATAATATTTTAAAAAATTATTTCTACCCTCCCAAAAGAGAAAATTATATAAAAATAATGTGTTTTTAAATTATTTTTTTTACCAATTTAATTTTTAATTTCTTAAAAAAAATTAAAAATAGATTCTGAAAACCAAACAAAACAGAACTTTATAACCAAGAAAGTTCTAACATTATTAGTTTAAAAAAAAAGCATTACATTTCAAACAACACACAAGTTAAATTAACCAATATAAAATAAGTTGTATGACGATTTTGCCCTTGAAATGGACCATTTCCAAAATAAACATATTTGATTGTCCTTATTTGGAACAAGAGTTAAAATTCATGGTCAAATGTATCACAATTGAAAAGTTATGGACTAAAGTGACACAAACTCCAAATTACAGGGATTGTTAGTGTAATTCGCCCAATTATAAATATAGGAAAGACTATGGTACCCTCAAAGGATATGCACCGTATGCACTTTATAACTAACTAAGAAAATAGCATAATTTCATACTTTTTGAGTAATAAAATATATATATATATATATAAAAGGTCATATCCAAACAACACATGAAATATAATCAAAAATCTCATAAATCATAACTAAAATAAAGTCATAACTAAAGAAGAAAATGGCATAACTTAAGAGTATTTATGGTAGGGGATGTGTGTAGTAGAAACTCCCTATAAATATACCTACTGAGATTTGTTTAAATTACAGATTGTCTCCCGTGATTTTGAAAATTACATCTTGCCCCTTTAAGTTTTTAATTGCAAATTTAGGTAATTTTATTGTTGTATAAAAAAGCAATTAAAATTTTCATTTTTTCTGTTAATTCTATTAAATAAAAAATTGACAATAGAATATTTGTAATTTCTAAAACCACAAAGGACAATTTGTATTTTAATCAAATCTTAAAGATGTGTTTGTAAGTAACTCATTTACCACATTACACTCACCTTCTTAAAATTTAGAAAAGATACAATTAGTTCTACAATTTTGATATAATTATGTTAACTTTCTGTCACGACCCAAACCCGCCCCTATGGGTTTAGTACCGTAATCGGCCAGTAATCCGAGATTACCGAAGGCCTACTGAACAGTAATACAGTAATACAGAGTACAGGGGCTTGGCGGAAGCCAAAACAGTAAATAAACAATGTCCAATGAGCTGTGACAGTCTGTATGCCAAAAAGATTTTTCATACATTTATACAGAACAGAATACAAAACATTTACAAACATTCAAAACAGGGATCAAGTCCCTATTAACCAGTACAGTGCAGTCTATACAGTCTATATAGTAAACAAAACAGTACAGGAGGGGGAACACTAAACACCCCTAGCCTTGGCTTGGCAGGCTCGGAACCTCGCAGTGAGGCACATAGGTTGGCTTGACAAAACTGGAAATACCCCGACGCTTCTAGCATTGAGCAGTGAGCTAAAGCCTAGTGAATAACATACATATATGAGCAGTGAGCTAAAGCCTAGTGAATAACATAATGCGTAAAGACGTTTAGAATGAATGTCCTTACAGTACAGTAATGAAAACAGTTCATTAAATCAGTATTTCAGTCTTTCAGTCATATGTGGTACATCCATTAGCATAACAGTACAGTAAGCAGTAGGTCTTAAAGACCGAACAGTAATGATGGCCATCAATCAGTAAACAGTGGTGGTTCCACGAGGGAACCAACAGAGATCTCTGTAACAGTAACAGTAACAGTAGGTGCTAAGGATGCCACAGTACAGTTCAGAATATAGGACATACATTCATTCAGTAAACAATATCAGTTCAGTAAACAGTTCAGTTCAGTATTCAGAAGATAATCATTTCGAACATATCTTTACACAATTGTTACTCACAGAGTTCTGGGCTACAGTGAACTAGAGCGTCTCCTCGGAAAGCCAACACTACACAGTTTACAGATTGAACACACACTAAGCTACACAGTTGGGAAAGATAATAACTTAATCCCTAATTTGCCTCGGTGTGGTCTACATCTATATCCTCTTTAAGATGCCTTAAATATGCCCTAGGAATGCCTAGGATGGAAAGATGATGGAAAGATGCACTTTTGAACACTTTACAAAATTTGCTGAAAACATGGGTCTCGCTCGAGCGAACATGCAGACAAAGGAGCTCCGCTTGAGCGTGAATTCCGTCGCTCGAGCGGACTGTGTGCTACAGTAAAAATACTGGATGCTCAAGATTTACGCTCGATGCTCGCTCGATGCTCGCTCGAGCGTAGGTCCCCTCGCTCGAGCGTACGCCTGCGCACACCAAGATTCTGAGAGCTTGCAATTTACGCTCGAGCCACCATTCCGTCGCTCGAGCGTAGCTCAGAGTAAATGGTGGTCGCTCGAGCGTAGAAGCCAAATTCTGGAATTTCCAGATTTGCCTCCCAAGCTCAAACCAAGCATTCCTAAGCTCAAAACTCGACCTCTTGGGCCCAAATTCTGGAAAACACAACTAAACTCAATATACAACAAGTTTCAAAGCTCAATTTGTGAATTTAAAGCCCAAGGGTGAGTCAATTAAATCCAAATTTCAAACCAATTCCATGAACATGCTCCAAATATGACATACATGAACTTTAAACAATTTTCAAGCTTCAATGCTAGCTCAAATGAGCTCAAATCTTTCAAAAACATGATGACAACATGAATTACAACAATATTATGAACATGCATGTGAGGAATGGTGAATTACAACCTCAAAACTTGACAATATGCACATACATGCAACAATTGAGCTCTAATTCAACATCATTGAACCAACTCATGACTTAACTCCTTAATCTACCATGATCCATGCTAGATACACCTTAAATACACAACTAAGAGGATGAAGATCATACCTAGATTCCTTAATTACTAGTCTTGAGGTTCAATTTGCCAATTTACACTCCAATTCTTCAAGATTCAAGCCAATCTCTATGTTGAATTCACTACTCTCACTCTCTCTTTCTCTTGTTCGGTGGTGAGCTCAAAATGGCTGAAGGATTGTTTTGTTTGAGTGTATAAGGCTCAAGGATATTATAATAAAGGGCCCACTCACAATGGCAATAATGTAAATAACTGCACAATGCAATTTAACCTATTTTAATCTAATTTAATCGTACCAAATCACATTTTAATTAACTACACCATAAAATCATATAAGTTCTAATGGTTCTAAATCATCAATCAATTTTTGGGTTCGGCCGCCGATAAGGCCTTCGATTATCAATTTAAGCACAAAACATGAACAGATCAATTAACAATCAACAGATAGAAAATGCATTTAAACAAATACAGTCAATCAATCAGTTTCAGATTTCAGCCAGTCAGTTCAGTAATTCAGTCAGTTCAATTACTTTTCATATTCGATCTCAGTTTAGCAGTAATCGGTAATCAATCAGTCATTAATCAGTAAACAGTATGAGGGTTGTTACAGTCTCCCCTCCTTATAAAGAGTTTAGTCCTCTAAACTCGAGTTACCTTCATTCCGGAAGAAAACAGGGTTCAGTGGAAACAGTTCAGGATATCTTTTAGCCATGTCATCTGTCACGACCCAAACCCGGCCCTATGGGTTTAGCACCGTAACCGGCCAGTAATCCGAGATTACCGAAGGCCTGCTTAACAGTAATACAGTAAAACAGAGTCCAGGGCCTGGCGGAAGCCAATACAGTAAGTAATTAGTGTCCATTGAGCTGTGAAAATCTGTATGCCAAAAACATTTTTTTTATGCATTCATACAGTTCAAAACAGTACGGTCTGTACAATCATACACAAACATTCAGTACGGGGACTTATTCCCTCGATAACAATACAGTAAACATTCAGTCTATACAATCCGCTCGGTCAATACAAAACAGTGAGACAGTACAAAAAGGGGAAGTACTAAAACACCCCTAAGCCTTAGCATAACAGGCTCGGAACCTCGCAGTGAGGCACACAGGCTGGCTTGACAAAACTGGGGACCAACCCACGCTCCTAGCTCTGGTCTGGCTGCTGAGAACCTACATATATATATAAACAGTGAGCTAAAGCCCAGTGAATAACATAAAGCGTAAAGAGGTTTAGAATGAATGTCCTTACAGTAATGAAAACAGTTCGTTTCAATCAGTATTACAGTTGTTCAGTACAATAAACAATCATATGTGGTACATCCCTTAGCGTAACAGTAACAGTAGGTCAAAAGACCGAACAGTAATGATGGCCAGTCATTCAGTAAACAGTATGGTTCCACAAGGGAACCGACAGAGATCTCTGTAACAGTAACAGTCAGTAACAGTAGTGCTAAGGATGCCACAGTACAGTTCAGAAATAAAGGACATACATTCATTCAGTAGATAATATCGGTGCAGTAAACAGTTCAGTTCGGTATTCAAAAGATAGTCATTTTGAACATATCTTTACACAATTGTTACTCACAGAGATTGGGCTAGTAGCAGCTAGAGCGCGTCCCGAGAGCTAACCCTAAACAGTTAACAAATAGAACACACACTAAGTTTCACAGTCGAGAAGGGTGATAATTAAATCCCTAAATTTCCTCGGTGTGGTTCTACGTCTAAATCCTCATTAAGATGTCTTAAACTAGGCCTAAGAATGCCTAGGATGAGATGAGGATGCAAAAATACACTTAGAAAATATTTTGCAAAGTTTGCTGAAAAAAGGCTCTTCGCTCGAGCGAGCCTTCCTTCGCTCGAGCGAGCTTCCAAAATCAAAGGCTTCGCTCGAGCGAACAATCCTTCGCTCGAGCGGTCTGATGAACAGTAAAAGTACTGGATGCTCGATTTTTACGCGCGATACCACGCTCGATGCTCGCTCGAGCGGAGCCCTGAATAAAGGTGCTCGCTCGAGCGAGGAATCCTTCGCTCGAGCGAAGAAGCCAAATCTGGAAATTTCCAGATTTGCCTTCCAAGCTCAAACCAAGCATTCTCAACTCAAATCTCGACCTCTTGGGCCCAAATTCTGGAAAATACATCCCAATACAATGAATAACAAGTTCCAAAAGCTAATTTGTACATGCAAGGGCCAAGAGTTGGTCAATTAAAGCCATGTTTCAAACCCATTTTTCATGAACATGGAGAAATGCTAACATGCATGAGATTTAACCAAATACAACCTTCAAAACTTGTCCAAATGGACTCATTCCTTCAAGAATATGCTGAAAACATGGACTTATGCACAAATGTGAGCTTGCATGTGAGATTTTCATGAAGTCAATCCCCCAAACTTGACAATATGAACATGCATGCATGAGATAAGCTCTAATTCAACTCTTTGAAACCAATTTATGGCTCTACTCTACCATTAAGCATGAGGCATGCAAGGATCAAGCTAAACACAAGAATGTAGGGAGAAATTCCTACCTTATGACTTCAATTGAGAGCCTAGGAGATCAACAGTGCAATTAATCTTCTAAATCTACAAGCCTCCAAGCAAAATGAGATGAAAATCAATTCTCACCCTTCTCTCACTCTCTAAATTCGGTTGAGGCAAGCATTAAGCTGAGGAAATGTTTAATCTACATGTATAAGGCTCAACATATGTGAATAAACTAAGCTCCACCCAATGGCAATTTAGTAAATAAGTCAAACTCTTTAATTGGCTCAATTTAATCTAATTTAATCATTCCTAATCACATTTTAAATAAATATACCATTAAATCGCAAATATTCTACTGATTATGGAACACTAAACGGCTTTCAGTTCGGCCGCCGATAAGGCCTTCAATTAGCAGTTTAAACACATAAACACAAACAGATAATCGATAAATCAAACAGATGCAATATGCAATTTAATAGATAAACTTATTCAATTTCAGTTTCGATTTCAATCAGTCCATTCACCACTTCAGTTAATTCGATTACCAGTCATTAGCGGTCCAGTTTAGCAATAATCAGTATATAATTCAGTGGTTATATCGGTGATCAGTACGAGGGTTGTTACATCATCTTTCCTTTCCCAAGTGGCATACACGCCACCATGGTTTTGCCAGTCGACTTTTACTAACGGGATCTCTTTGTTTCTCAGTTTCTTGATCCGTCTGTTCACAATCTGTATAGGCCGTTCCTCGTAAGTGTAGTCGTCACTCAACACTACCCGAGTAGGCTCAATCACATGGAATGGATCCCGAAGATAATCTCTCAACATCGAAATGTGGAAGACGTTGTGCATATGCTCCATTTCAGGAGGAAGCGCAACTTGATACACCACCGGATTGATTTTCTCAATAATCTCATACGGTCCGACATACCTCGGCGCTAACTTGCCTTTGACTCCAAAACGAGTCTGGCCTTTCATTGGTGTCACTTTCACAAAAACGTGATCACCCACTTCATATTCTCTGTCTCGTCTTCTGACATCTACATAACTTTTCTGTCTGCTCTGTGCAGTTTTCAGTTGCTGCTGTATCAGCTTTACTTTCTCAGTCGTTTCATAAACAATCTCGGGCCCAAGCAAAGGCCCATCTCCAACTTCTGCCCAGCAAATTGGAGATCTATATTTTCTGCCATACAATGCCTCAAAAGGCGCCATACCAATACTTGAATGAAAGCTATTATTGTAGGCGAATTCAGCTAAGGGCAAATGGCTTTCCCAATTTCCCTGAAAATCAAGGACACACATTCTCAGTAAATCCTCCAGAGTCTGGATGGTCCTTTCTGACTGGCCATCTGTCTTAGGATGATAGGCACTACTCAGTCTCAATTCAGTACCCAATGCAGTCTGTAGGCTCTGCCAAAATCTCGATGTAAACTTCGAATCCCTATCAGAAACAATGGATACAGGCACTCCGTGCAGTCTAACAATTTCATCAATATAAATTATAGCCAACTTATCCGCATTATAAATTGTCTTGACAGGTAAGAAGTGAGCAGATTTGGTCAGTCTATCAACAATAACCCAAATTGAATCCATACCTTTTACAGAGCGAGGCAATCCAACGATAAAATCCATCGTGATATGCTCCCATTTCCACTCCGGTATGGGTAAGGGTTCCAGTAAGCCTGCGGGTCGCTGATGTTCCGCTTTGACTTGTTGGCAATGAAGACATTTTGACACAAAGTCGGCAATTTCTTTCTTCATTCCCGGCCATCAAAAGTTCTGTTTCAAGTCTTGGTACATTTTCGTATTCCCCGGATGAATAGAAAATTTTGAGTTGTGGCCCTCTTGCAGAACTCTTCTTTTCAGTTCAATATCATTCGGTACACACAGTCTTTCTTGAAATTTCAGTACATTATTTTCAAATCTGAACCCTGGCCTCGGTTTAGATTCCCTTTCTTCGATGACCTTCTTCAAGAAATCATCCTGTGCTGTTTCTCTTTAATTTCTTCAATCAATGCCGGTTGAGCAGAAATAGCAGCTATTGTTCCACCTTGTTCTTTCAAAACAACTTCAATCCCAGATTTTTCAAGGTCACAAAGCAACTCTTTCTGTCCAGTGAGCAAACAAGCTAAATTTGCAATCGACTTCCGGCTCAGTGCGTCGGCAACGGTGTTGGCTTTTCCCGGGTGGTACAGAATCTGTAGGTCATAGTCCTTAATCAGTTCTAGCCATCTCCGCTGTCTCATGTTCAGTTCTTTCTGGGTGAAGAAATACTTCAGACTCTTGTGGTCGGTATATACCTCACATGTCGCCCCATACAGATAGTGACGCCAGATTTTCAGTACAAATACTACTGTAGTAAGTTCCAGATCATGGGTCGGGTAGTTCTTTTCATGTGGTCTCAGTTGTCGGGAAGCATAAGCAATAACTCTCCCATTCTGCATTAAAACACACCCCAAACCCTTATAAGAAGCATCACTAAACACAGTATAATCATCCGTACCTGAGGGTAAGGTAAGAACTGGTGCAATCACAAATCGGGTTTTCAACTCTTGGAACGCTGATTCCCTTTGGTCAGTCCAGTCAAATGATATTCCCTTCTGTGTCAGTTGAGTCAATGGTAAGGCAATTTTGGAGAAATCCTTGACAAGTCTTCTGTAATATCCAGCCAATCCCAAAAAGCTTCGGACTTCTGTCACATTTGTTGGTCTAGGCCAGTTCACTACAGCTTCAATTTTCTGTGGATCAACAGAAATTCCATCTTTGCTAACAACATGCCCAAAAAACATAACATGATCAAGCCAAAACTCACATTTAGACAGTTTAGCATACAGTTCCGTTCTCTTAGGGTCTGCAGGGCAAGTCTCAGATGATGTTCATGTTCTTCTATACTTTTGGAGTAAATCAATATGTCATCAATGAATACTACAATAAAGTCATCAAGGTACGGTTTAAAGATTCTATTCATGAGGTCCATAAATGCTGCAGGTGCATTGGTAACTCCAAAAGGCATAACTAAAAATTCGTAATGTCCATACATCGTTCTAAAAGCAGTTTTGTCAATGTCTTCTGGTTTAACCTTCAGTTGATGGTACCCCGATCTGAGATCAATCTTGGAAAACACTTGAGCACCCTGTAACTGATCAAATAAGTCATCAATGCGAGGCAATGGGTATTTATTTTTCACGGTTACCTTGTTCAGTTCACGGTAGTCAATGCACAGTCTCAGTAAGCCGTCTTTCTTCTTTACAAACAAAACGGGTGCGCCCCACGGTGAAGTACTAGGCTTGATAAACTTCTTGTCTAACAATTCTTGCAGTTGCACTTTCAATTCTTTCAATTCAGTTGGAGCCATTCGATAAGGAGCTTTCGATACTGGCTGTGTTCCTGGAATTACATCAACGGTGAACTCAATCTCTCTGTCAATCAAATCCCCTGGCAGATCATCTGGAAATACATCTGGGAATTCTCTGACTATAGGAATACAGTTCACATCAGTTTTAATATTATCATTAGTAGATACAGTCAGTACGGAACATAGATATCCTTTACATCCTTTTCTAATCAATTTAACAGCTTTCACAGAAGAAATCAAATACGGAGGAGGTACTACTCCAACCCCATTAAACACAAATTCGGGTAAACTAGGTGGACGGAAGACAACTTGCTTTGTCACACAGTCAATAGTAGCATGATATTTTTGCAACTAGTCCATCCCCAATATTACATCAAAATGATCAATGTTCAATGGTAGTAAATCAATAAACAGATGCATATCCCCAACAATAATTTCACAAGCAGGATACATATATGCACATGTCATGGATCCCCCAACAGGTGATGATACAGCTAACAGATAATTCATGGGCTCTAAGTGTCTATTCAATTTCCGTGAAAAGCATGCGACACATAAGAATGTGTAGACCCCGAATCAATCAGTACATATGCATTTTGAGCATAAATAGAGAGGATACCTGACACCACGGTTTCAGTATTTTGCACGTCTCCCGGTACTAGGGCGAACACTCGGCCCTGCCTCATAGGCTCTTTCCGGTAGCTTTGGGGTTAGGCTTGGTGCTGCTACAGTTGATGCTGCTGCGTTTGGTGCAGCTTCCCACTGGCCTGCGGAGCAGAGGGGCAGTCTTTAACCATGTGGCCCACCTTGCCACACCTGTAACAGGCTCCAGATATTTTGTAACAAACCCCTTTGTGCTTCCTACCACATTCAGGACAAGATGGAATGAAACCACTCCCTTGGCCGGGGCTAGTTGTTGATCCCGTATTCTGTTTTTTGTTCAATTGATTATGTTTGCCTTTCTTGAATTTAAAATTCTGTCTTTTACCACGCCATTCAGACGTCGGTGTTTCAGATTGTTTCACAGCTTCGATGTTCGATTCAGCCATCAAAGCTCGGTCAAGAACACCTACAAGGTCGGGGTAGCTTTAAAACACTTATTCTGTCGAGTATTGCAACGTTAAGCCGCCTTCAAATTTTCTGGCCTTCTTGTAGTCAGTGTCCACCATATGTGGTGCATATCTAGCAAGCTCGGTGAACTTGGTTTCATATTCAGCCACAGACATTGTGCCCTGTCTCAGTTGTTCAAATTCCGTCACCTTTCTGTCCCTGACACACTGAGGAAAGTACTTTTCAAAGAAGGACTCCTTAAACTGAGCCCAAGTCGCTACAGTGTTGGTGTCACGGACCAGCATCCACCACCTTCTGCCCTCTTCTTGCAAGGTGAAGGTGGCTAGCAGTACTTTATTCGCTTCTGAGCACGGAAAAACTTCAAATAATTTTTCAGTCTCAAGTACCCAAGCTTTAGCTTTCAACGGTTCAAGGCCTCCATGGAAGGATGGCGGTTTCATCTTGCTGAACTTATGGGTGAGAGCAATTATGTCCCCATCATTAACATTCACATTCGGTTCTGGCTGTACCGGAGGAGGAGGTGGGGGCTGTTGATTCTGTTGTTGCTCTAGTCTGGCAGTTATCAGTTCCATCATCCTTTCTATTCTTGCCATTCTTGCCTCAGTGGATGAGGATTCAGATTCATTTGTATTATCCATTTCGCTATAAACAGTTATAACAATTATAAGCATATACCATTGCATACTTAAACAGTTTAACATATTAGCATATATCCAGTCATGTCATAACCACACACTTTTCATGCTCATGTAATGCCCTAACTGCTTTTCTAGGACACCCTATAGCTCAGTTGGACACGTGTGTACGGTATAACTCGTGGTTAAGTATCGCTCTGATACCACTCTGTCACGACCCAAACCCGCCCCTATGGGTTTAGCACCGTAACCGGCCAGTAATTCGAGATTACCGAAGGCCTACTGAACAGTAATACAGTAATACAGAGTACAGGGGCTTGGCGGAAGCCAAAACAGTAAATAAACAATGTCCAATGAGCTGTGACAGCCTGTATGCCAAAAAGATTTTTCATACATTTATACAGAACATAATACAAAACATTTACAAACATTCAGAACAGGGATCAAGTCCCTATTAACCAATACAGTGCAGTCTATACAGTCTATACAGTAAACAAAACAGTACAGGAGGGGGAACACTAAACACCCCTAGCCTTGGCTTGGCAGGCTCGGAACCTCGCAGTGAGGCACATAGGTTGGCTTGACAAAACTGGAAATACCCCGACACTTCTAGCATTGGTCCGGTGCCTGTACACCTACATATATATATGAGCAGTGAGCTAAAGCCTAGTGAATAACATAATGCGTAAAGAGGTTTAGAATGAATGTCCTTACAGTACAGTAATGAAAACAGTTCATTAAATCAGTATTTCAGTCTTTCAGTCATATGTGGTACATCCATTAGCATAACAGTACAGTAAGCAGTAGGTCTTAAAGACCGAACAGTAATGATGGCCATCAATCAGTAAACAGTGGTGGTTCCACGAGGGAACCAACAGAGATCTCTGTAACAGTAACAGTAAACAGTATGTGCTAAGGATACCACAGTACAGTTCAGAATATAGGACATACATTCATTCAGTAAACAATATCAGTTCAGTAAACAGTTCAGTTCAGTATTCAGAAGATAATCATTTCGAACATATCTTTACACAATTGTTACTCACAGAGTTCTGGGCTACAGTGAACTAGAGCGTCTCCTCGGAAAGCCAACCCTACACAGTTTACAGATTGAACACACACTAAGCTACACAGTTGGGAAAGATAATAACTTAATCCCTAATTTGCCTCGGTGTGGTCTACATCTATATCCTCTTTAAGATGCCTTAAATATGCCCTAGGAATGCCTAGGATGGAAAGAGGATGCAAAGATGCACTTTTGAACACTTTACAAAATTTGCTGAAAACATGGGTCTTGCTCGAGCGAACATGCAGACAAAGGAGCTCCGCTTGAGCGTGAATTCCGTCGCTCGAGCGGACTGTGTGCTACAGTAAAAAAACTGGATGCTCAAGATTTACGCTCGATGCTCGCTCGAGCGTAGGTCCCCTCGCTCGAGCGTACGCCTGCGCGCACCAAGATTCTGAGAGCTTGCAATTTACGCTCGAGCCACCATTCCGTCGCTCGAGCGTAGCTCAGAGTAAATGGTGGTCGCTCGAGCGTAGAAGCCAAATTCTGGAATTTCCAGATTTGCCTCCCAAGCTCAAACCAAGCATTCCTAAGCTCAAAACTCGACCTCTTGGGCCCAAATTCTGGAAAACACAACTAAACTCAATATACAACAAGTTTCAAAGCTCAATTTGTGAATTTAAAGCCCAAGGGTGAGTCAATTAAATCCAAATTTCAAACCAATTCCATGAACATGCTCCAAATATGACATGCATGAACTTTAAACAATTTTCAAGCTTCAATGCTAGCTCAAATGAGCTCAAATCTTTCAAAAACATGATGACAACATGAATTACAACAATATTATGAACATGCATGTGAGGAATGGTGAATTACAACCTCAAAACTTGACAATATGCACATGCATGCAACAATTGAGCTCTAATTCAACATCATTGAACCAACTCATGACTTAACTCCTTAATCTACCATGATCCATGCTAGATACACCTTAAATACACAACTAAGAGGATGAAGATCATACCTAGATTCCTTAATTACTAGTCTTGAGGTTTAATTTGCCAATTTACACTCCAATTCTTCAAGATTCAAGCCAATCTCTATGTTGAATTCACTACTCTCACTCTCTCTTTCTCTTGTTCGGTGGTGAGCTCAAAATGGCTGAAGGATTGTTTTGTTTGAGTGTATAAGGCTCAAGGATATTATAATAAAGGGCCCACTCACAATGGCAATAATGTAAATAAGTGTACAATGCAATTTAACCTATTTTAATCTAATTTAATCATACCAAATCACATTTTAATTAACTACACCATAAAATCATATAAGTTCTAATGGTTCTAAATCATCAATTAATTTTTGGGTTCGGCCGCCGATAAGGCCTTCGATTATCAATTTAAGCACAAAACATGAACAGATCAATTAACAATCAACAGATAGAAAATGCATTTAAACAAATACAGTCAATCAATCAGTTTCAGATTTCAGCCAGTCAGTTCAGTAATTCAGTCAGTTCAATTACTTTTCATATTCGATCTCAGTTTAGCAGTAATCGATAATCAATCAGTCATTAATCGGTAAACAGTATGAGGGTTGTTACACTTTCTTTTTAACATGGTTAAAGTGACTGAAAGTAGTGTTTATGGTAGGTAAACATTGAAATAAACATATAGATATGCATTTTAACACGAAAGAGATGATAGCATAATTTTTTTTTTTTATTTATATGACTAACAAATTACTAATGAAAAGAGACCTCAATGTTATGTGAATTATAACCTTAAAAGATTCTGTATGATTATGTTAAAAGTATGAAACTAATTATATTTTCTTCAAACTTCAAAAGAAGTGAATGTAAAAATTATAAAAATTATTATAATTTTATTTCTAATTAAAATTATCAAAAAAAAGTACTTAAATCCCAAAAAACTAAACACCTCTTAATTTCTTATTTCATCTACCATCTTTCACACCATTGCCACTCGTCGCCATTGCCACCTGCAACCCTTTCTCTTAGTCACCTTATCTTTGCCTTCTTATTCTTCTTCTTCCAAGAAAAAACATAGATTTGAAAATCACACCATAAAAATTCTAGATCTTCCTTTCTCACTTTCTTACACACATAGAGAGTTGTTGAAATAGAGGGTTGCGGGCTTAGGTTCTAGGGAGTTGCAAGGAGGTGGTAGTGGTGGTTGTAATAGTTAAACGTGGAGGTGTCACAATTTGAAAGGTTTGTGTAAGGAGAATATAAGAGATTAGAAATGAAAGTATAGTTGGTATTATAGAGTGCGTAAAGAGGACAAATAAAAAAATTTAAATTTTTAAAGAGGTTAATTAAAAAGAGAATGTAATGCGATAAATTTATACTGTAAATAGAATCTATCTTTCCTATACCAATTTATTTAAGATAAATTATACTTTATCCTTTGAGATTTTATGGTACTTTTACTTTAGTTTTTAAATTATTATTTTTTTCACTTGAACGCTTTAATATTCGTATTTTTTTAAAAAAAATTTACTGCTAAATCAACTTTGGTCCCATCAAACTACATTATAACAAAATTTGATTAAATTACATTTTGCCCCTTAAGCTTCAAATTTTTTTCATTTTAGCTATAATATTTTTTTCACACTTGACTCCTAATATTTATAATAAAAAAAAAATTCAATTTAATCCCAAAACCAGCTTCCACGTTGGTAGCTACGAAAATATATATATATATATATATATTATATTAAAGTTTTAAGACCCAAAATCCAAAACTAAAAGTTTTGGTGCGGTGAATGATGGATGAGTTTGAACATTTGTGCAAGGTGGTCTTGGTGTAGGGGTGGAATGGTGAAAAGAGGGGGCAAAGAGAGTGATGGAGGTGGAGGCAT
Source organism: Camellia japonica (assembly GCA_030407325.1). Classification (NCBI taxonomy): domain Eukaryota; kingdom Viridiplantae; phylum Streptophyta; class Magnoliopsida; order Ericales; family Theaceae; genus Camellia; species Camellia japonica. The sequence continues at coordinate 52,052,447 of JAPPVO010000007.1, forward strand.
AAGGGAGCAATGAAGGGGTATTGGAAGTTTCGGAAGGATGGGTAATTATCTGGTCTTCTAGGAATTTTAAGGTGGCAATGTGCCCATTGAATAGCAAGGAACTAGATATTTACATGATCCAAAAAAATGGGAAGAGTACAGAAAAATGACAAACTATGATTGATTGGACTGATTGGACATACGATGTTCTGAAAATGTTCGATAATTTCTAGCAAATGAGAGATAGAAGGGTAGGAATTTGGCTTTGGGTTTGAGTTTGGATTTGAATTTTAAGTTTTCTGTCTTTAACAAGGTACTTGCTACATTTGTTATTTAGAATGAATGTTGAGTTCGGTTTTCAAAAGGGAAAGGTGTTAAAGTAACGTTTTGAGAAGTTAATAAAAAGTTAACTTTTTAACTTTTTGACTTCTTTGGTGGCTTCTTTAGCAAAAAAACTGAGTTGTTTAGGGTAAAAAACCTGACTTTTTTGGCTAAAAAACTAAAAAACTGACTTTTTTTTATGTGTTCCCAAAAGACCCCAAAGTCAGTGTGCAAGAGTGGCATAATATCAAGGTTGAACTGGAAAACGAAGACCCCAAAAATGAAGACCCCGAGGACAAGGAGGGAGGAAATCACAACTTAATCCGATAGTGCAATTCTATGTCTCATAGCAACATAACCATAGCTTTCGGAAGTTTATATCCGGACAACACAAATAGTGTGTACTGAAATTTTTTATGATGTGCAAATAAAAATACCCTTCGAAAATATATACTAGAGGCCTAGAAACGTACAGCAAAATCAGCTTGCCTATGGTACAATAAAAACATTCTGAAAAATATGAGAACAGCAGGGACATTATATATAACAAACACTCTTGGTCACTGAATGAGTCCCAACTTCCCTAATGTTTTCCAGATCTTACTTTACCCTCTCTTTTTTTTTTTCACTTCCAAAAAATAAATAAATAAATAATTCAATTTATTGATTAGAACTCAGTTCACTAGTGAAAGTAAAAAACAGAAAAAAAATCATTTAAGAACTTACTAGCTAAATATAAGGATATCATCGTCAAATTAAGGGCCCGGCATAGAATACTCACACAATTAGATTGTTCACTTTGTGTACAAGACCCTCATTACTAATATATTGTGTAAATCAACTCTACAATTCTCTACTTAAAGGAACTTGTTTAGGAAGATCTGTGCCACCTACATTAGCAGTGGAGAAAAGGCGAGATGGTCTACACTAAGGTATAGAATGATCATGACAAGCACAGGTTAGCAGACAATCAAACAAAGACGCGATGCTTGTTGATACCTCCACCTCGTACTATTGGATTTATCTGTCAGCACTTTCTTCAACTATCCGCCCACTGGATGAGAGAGAAGTCGACTATCCTAATTTACAACATGACAAAATTCAGGCCACGTACCAAAATTTGTTAGGAAAGAAACCGTACAATAGAGCGGTTATTTGTACGATTCCAACAGCAAGATAAAAAGTCCACGATGCCCGCTTCTGTAGGTTGAGCAATGTCCCTTTCCCGCTTTTGTAAAACTCTTACAAATTCGTCTGAGCTTAAACTTCCATCACGGTTTGCATCAAAAACATGGAAAATGACCTCAACAACATTGTCAGTGAGAGCGACGCCACATACCTGGCATTGATAGATCACTCCATGAAAATAGGAAAATAAATTTGGTTTTCAAATTTTTTTTTTTTTTGAGTTTTTTTGTCTTTAGTGAATTTTTTTTTATATTTCAGTCAAATTTTTTTTAGATGCATTTAATCCAAATGCATATTTGTGAAGAAATTTGAAAAAAGTTCACTAGAGACAAAAATTTATGAAAATGTGCAAACTTCTGGTTTTTTTTTTAAAGTATTTTTTTTAGTAAACTTTTTCAAATTTCTTCATAAATATTTTACTTTTTAAGTGTATCTAGATGAAGTGCATCCAAAAAAGTTAAAAAAATAGACTAGAATATGAAAAAAGTTCACTAAAGAAAAATAAAAAAAATAATAATAATTTTGAAAAAACTTAACCAAATAGATTGACTTCCAAAAAACTTATAGCGTGACAAGCAAAAATAACTTCAAAAGTTTCAAGAAATTGTAGAAAAAAAGAATAACTGTACTTTAAAAGGACAAATGAATATCGTACTTGGGAAGCAGCTCGTTGAAAATCCTTCTTTGTCAACAAACCATTAGCTTTTCCATAACTGAAAAGGGCCAAAGAAAATGGCTGCAATTGTTTTCGCAGCTCTGCAAAATTCTTGAATTCTTCAAATGTAACACGTACATTTCTAAGATTTGAATCGTTGTTTAATTCATCAACTCGATCTAGCAACTTGTTCAAGTGCCTCATGTCAGCAGAAGCAACCATGGATAAAGCAAAATCCTTGGCTGATATGGTTCCACGTGATTTGTAGTCATAATGAGCAAACTCCAACCTGACCATCTGTAACATACAAATAGATAATTAAATGCATAATAAAAGTTTCCTGGATGCAGCAATAGAGAGAGAGAGAGAGAGAGAGAGTCAAAGTTTCTAGGTATTCCCTTACTTTACGTGTTGGGTACTGTATATGCTGGGGGGGGAAGAAGAGTATTTGGAAGAGCTCTCTCTCTCTCTCTCAGTTAAAAGAAAGAAAAAAAAAAAAAAAACTAACTAACGAGCATGCTTTATTTGCATGCTAGTTGTTTAAAGAAATTCTTAAGAGATCCAGGTTAAAATAAGGTGTTGGTGGTCTCCGTCTGAGTGTAACTGATCAAAATCAGATTACCAGCTTGCTTACTTATCATTCTAGCAAGCAATGAAGCCAGTCTGCATTGCAACACAACCAATTTTCCTTAAGGAGAAAAGATGATTACCAATTTCTTTAGGACCCAAACGTTTGATGCAGTATTGGCTTCTAGAGGAGGATATCAGTGTTCAAATTGGGCCTATGCTCTTTAGGGAGACCTAACCTCCTCCAAACCTAGAGGAGGTATCTGCCCTTGTTGAACAACACTTTTGGCCTCTCTCTCTCTCTCTCTCAAAAAATAAATAAATAAATAAAAATCTTCCAACAAAATAAAATGATGATGAAGACAAGAAGCAAGTAGACACAAATGATTTAAAACATTAAAATCCACCACCGACGAAGATAATCTCAGATCAATTAAAAAAATTGTTCCTTCTTTAATTTTATATATTAGTGAAAGTGTAACATACCTCATCATGCAGAGATCTCAAAAACTGGACAAATTTTTCATGCTGGAGACACTCCTTGCCATCTTTGCCAAAGAAGCATTCCACCAGGCCTCCATTTTCTACAGAACCACCTATTCTTAGCCCAGCTCGAAGCCCATCCCTGTGAACCGCTCCTTGTCTATTATGAGCTCGCATCAAGGCCATAACTTTCTTGAATTCCTCTCTATCTATTTTTCTATTAGTGGACAATGCAGTTGAGTTATTGGCATGCAGAGGGAGAGAGAGTAAAGTAAATAAAACAGAAAAGCAGTATTGATAACTGATATATACAATCAATAAAACTCATTTAAAGGGGGGAGGAGGGGGGGGGGGGGGGGGGGGGGGGGGTAACCAATAAAATATATATATTTATAATTTGTTCCTACTTAATCCTTATATATGTCATGTAACATACTTAGAAAAACTAAACCATCATTTTGGACATCTCTTAAGAAGAAGGGCTACAATGACACGTGAGCACTTGTTTAGCTACACAAAATTTGAAGATAGATAGTAATTTACTGCACCTCCAAAATTGGAATTCCTGCTACTATAGAATTATGAGTGGGGAAACCAAAACTTATTCTTTGGGAAAGAAGTACTCAAAGAACATCTTTCATCTCCAAACTATGAATCCAGACATCAAGCAATAGGTCTAGGTCAGATGATAATCAGAACAAAGCACAGCCATGTTCAAAAGCAACGAGGGTAGGCTGATGTTTATATCTAAGAGGGGTATGTATGTGCCCATACATAAAATGGTAGTAGAATGGGCCAACTTTTAGTTAAGAGGGCCACATTTAAGTGCTCTGCTTTACTTTTAGTGGGTTCACCCAAGGAAAATAAGACATCCATCAATAAATCAAGTTGCCAATAATAACTGACCTCTTAAATATTCAATGGTTGCTTAGATACCTACCTATTGCAATCAATGTCAAACATTTTAAATGCCACCGAAAAGTTTGATTCTGGGATGCTCAGGAGTGTAACAAAAAAGATATACCTGTCACAACAAAAACACTAAGAGAAAATTCTCCAGAGAGCAAAAATTTATCATCTACAAGCAGAACATTTAATGAGAAATCTTCATCCAAAAATATGATAGAAGAGATATAAAGCCACTCACTCTTTGAAAGATATGAGCCCATCATTGTTCATATCAAAAAGCATAAAGAATTCTGAAGGAGCACAACGCAGCTCGCCAGGACGCCTTTCCCCTCTAAGATATCCATCTCTTACAAGGTTTGATTCAGATGGAGGAAAAACAGGAACGACAGCCCGCATCAGATCTTCCGGTGTCATAAAAATTTTTCCTTCTGGTGTCCGAAAAGATGCAAAGTACTCAAAAACCTTCAAGGAAAACATTATATGAGATATTCTCAAAAAATGTACAGATTATTCTTCAAATCCAATCCCATGCAAACCCAATGCTCACTGTAAAATATTCTACATAGCTGAATAAATGCATATGAACACCTTAAAAAGTCAAGATGCTAGTGACAACCCTAGGCAAGAAGTTTTAGTGCCATATCATCTACTTCAAGGTCTCGAGAGTGTGGACAGATCAAGATATGACAGAGGGACCTGCTATCACTGCTTTCACCAGTTTAGTCAAACATGGTATTAAAAGGGCTACTATAAATCCAGTCAAATTGAAGAGGGTTTAGTAACTCCAAGAACTAGGCACTTTACTTTTTGATGAATACAAAAACTAAACATGTTATCAAGGAGGAATTCAGTTAAATCTCATTTCAGGTAATTTTCCAAGTAAGAAACCACCTGCTTTGATACTGCAACAAAAGTAAGGAGGCGCACATCTGGGATGGCACCGTCACAATATTTAACAGTTGGCATATAGCGGCTTTTGCTATAACTTTGTTTGCATATTTTGATTTCCTGATGTGAAATAATGCTTCTTATACATTGCCAAAAACTTCAACAAAAAAAAAAAATCCCAAATTTTGAAAGTTTCTTGAACTAGAACTAGACTACTGTCCACAGTTTTGTGACCTAGAATTCCGCAACTTCAACCACAATTGTTGTTAATGACATTTCAGCTACATGTCTTCAACCATTGTCCTCTGTTTCATTATATATTCACAGCTCCACCTGGTTAATTACCAGTTTCTTTTTTATGCACAATATTATTTATGATATGTAACAAGATTATTGAAATTTTGCAGGTGTTATATCAAAAACACCATTAGAAGCAATCTTTATAAGGCAAGCCTACCATAGTTTAAATTCACCAAGACTTTTTGAAAAATCAAGCCTCACAATATATTAGGCTATTTCCCTATTTATAGAAAGTGAATAAACAAGAAGAAAGTCAGTTTTTGCTCTTGTTGTGCAAATGTCTGAAAAATCAAAGGTGAGAATAATTAATTTTTTCCAGGTTCCTAAACAATGAAAGGCGATGACTAAAAGTTTGGAATCTTTTAAAACATTTTTTAGGAATAAGATTACTTGAAGTTTTAGATTTTATTTTATTTTATTTTTTTTTGGATGAGTTGAATCCTAAAGTTCTTCCTGTATTAAGTATTTCTCCACAGCAATTTATATATGCATATATCATATGTTGTTTACTATGGCACCCATCTTGCTAAACAAGAATGATTTTGAATTCTTTCCTCACCATTACTACTTCAGATGAAACTCAGTTTTGTGAGTCCGAGTTGGAATGCCAAACCACAAAACTACTACAGAGGCATTCTAGCCAAAAGGCCAACAAGAGTTGGTGACAGCCAAGATAGCACTCCAAGGATCCCAAAGATTTGGAAGTTGTAAACCTCCATGGAAAGCCTAGCTTTTTCAAAGGACAGCTATCTTGCACTAGTAAAAAAGAAGGTTTGATCTGAAACATAAATATTTATAATTGGGACTTCATCCCACTTTCTATTGTTATGATAGTTCACAATTGAGAATTTGAAGAAAGTTAAACAAGTATTTTGTGCCCTACAAACATGGTTTTTTTTTTTTTTTTCCCTTTTTTAAGCTTTTGTAAATATTCACATGCATTGAACATCTCAACATGAACTAGTTTTAACTAACCAAGAAACATATCTACAACAATAAATTAAATTACTCAGTAAGGTATCCAATGTTTGATGTTCTATTCAAACAATCAGCATTGTAGATTAATGCAGTTGTCGCATGCCTGTGGAACCAAGCCTCCATCAATGTATAAATATGATTTTTGGTTGCTATGCATATTCCATAATTTGACCAGCGACGTTGTATGGGACGGAATGTTGGGCAACTAAGAAATAACATGTAGAGAAGATGAATGTTGCTGGGATAAGGATGCTAAGGTGGATGTGTGGCAAGACTAGAAAAGACAGAGTTAGGAATGAGTATATTAAAAATGTATAGAAGTAGTACCAATAGAAGAGAAGTTGAGAGAGAATAGACTTAGATAGTTTGGTCATATACAACAGAGACTAATAGAGGCAGTAGTGAAAAGATGCAATACAATGGCGGTAGATGGTAGTGTTAGGGGAAAGGGTAAACCTAGATTGATGTGGACTAGTATAGTAAATAGAGATATGAATCTCCTTAATTTGACTAACGAAATGGCCTTGGATAGAGTCGAGTGGAGAAGAAGGATTCATGCAGCCCACCCCATTTTATGGGACTTAAGGCCTCGTTTGGGAACAGGCTAATTTAGTAACTTTTTGGCTATTTGGCTAAAATATGAGCTAAAAAAAACTAGTATGTTTAGGATGACTTTTTGGCTTTTTACGAAAAGATGTGCAAAAAGTAGAGAGAAAAGAGAATCTTTAACTTTTTGGTATGAGTTGTTGGCTTTTTGGCTAATTTAGTAACTTTTTGGCGTTTTGGCTAAAAAGGAAGGTTCCCAAACGAGGCCTAAGACTTGGTTTAGTTTGGTTTGGTTTATGCATATTCCATAATTTGGAATAAATTGTATACAAGAATGAAATGTGAGGTTCAATAGTTCACTCAACTTTGAACGCCAAAAATTAAAATCGTATATCATTAATCCCATAAAATTACACCTACAACTAAGTAGAAATTGAGGCAGCTTCCTCCGCATGCACATTAGCTTATCTAAACACATGCTTGCACAGGAACATATCACAAGTGAGCTTGCATGCACGCACACACACAAGCAAAAACATCAACTTTTCCTTCTCTTCCTCCTCTGTTTTCACTTCGATGTAAGTTAGTTTTTCACTATTACTCCCTCATCAACTTTTCAAATTTAAAATTTTACAAACTTCAGAATAATAGAATGGAAAAACAGTGTACCGATAGAAATTAAAAGAATACAACAAAAATATAGTCTATAATAGGTCTCCTTTTTATTTTTATTTTTATTTTTTTATAAGCCAAAGATTATATATAAAAGACACCAGAACGGGCAAAAAAAAAATTCACTAAATTTTCAATCCTAAACTTAAAACTATGCAGAAAAGACATTTCAACCTCCAGTGCTCTATCTACATCATCGCAAGTCCCCCATTTTGCTCCCTCTATAAGCGCCACCAAACATAAAGGAGGTAGTGAGCCACCTATGAAGCATGAGTACTTCGAAAAACATGTCGTACCCATACTAGGCACTTACCGGTGTATGGTACTTCGTATGGTACTTTTGTATACGTACCGGGTACACGAAACACGTACCCAAGCTATGAAGCACGGACACCTCTCCGAGGGCTCCATACCAGTGTCGGACACGGACATGCGGTGGACACGTGTCCGACACGCAACAGAGTGTCCTATTTTATTTTTTTTATTTTTTTGTTGTATCCGGACACGTTCCAACACTTGTGGGACACGTTTGGGGGTCAATTTCAGAATTTATAAAAACATCTTCAGGGTCGATTTGTAAAAAAACAAAATTAGAACAATATCTGCACTAAATCGAGTTAGAAATAGAAGAGAAAGAGAGAGAAGAGAACAAAAGAGAAAAAGAGAAGACGAAGAGAACAGAAGAGAAAGAGAGACCTGGTCGATTTTCGGTGGTCGCTCGTCGCTCCTCGCTCCTCATCGCCCGTTATCTAAGGTACACCTTATTCGTCCTTCTTCTGCTTCGATATTCTTCGTTCTTCTTCTATTTCGATTTTCTTCTTCTTTTTCTCCGATCTCTCTGTCTCAATCGCAGTCTCTCTCTCTCTCTCTGTCTCATTTTTTTTCTTTTCTTTCATTTTTTTCGTTTATATGCCGAGTGTACTGTCTGTCTCTCTCTCTCTCTCTCTCTGTCTCCTATTTTTTTTTCCTCCTAATTTCATTTTATATATTTTTTTTTTCTCTGTGCCTATCATTTCAGCATATAGTTTTTTTTTTTTTTTGATTAGTTTTGTTAATTTTAATAATGTATGTTTATTAATTTTTTTTAATAGTGTTATTTTGTATTTTTTATTAACTTTTAATGACTTTTTTAAGAATTTTATGACATATAATAAATAAAATTAATTATATATATTGAACGTGTCCCCAAAGTGTCGTGTCCCCCATTTTTTAAAAATTTGCTTGTCCGCGTGTCCGTGTCGTGTTCGTGTTGTGTCACGTGTCAGTGCTTCATAGTACCTAGGTTTTTTCTTCTTAATTTTTGGCATACCCAAACATACCTAATATATACCCAAGCCGCTCCATACCTCAGTTGAAACAATATGTTCTTCTACTACAGAGATAAAACTCCTTCCACTAGACTTCTTTTTTATTTTTTGTTTTATACTTGGCATAATTTTAAAATTAAACTATGGTTTGTAAGTTATTTAATATATTGATATTTAATTTTGATTTATACCTTTACTTTTGACATTAAATGTTAATTGTAGGTTGAACCTTAGCAAATTAAACCATTTAATTAATTTTTACATTACTATAAATTAAAAATAAATATTTTTTTCAAGCATACCAAGCCGTACCTGTACCCTATTTTTTTTTTTAATTTTACCGTATCGGCGTACCCGTATCGTACCAGTACCAGTACTCGTACTATACTTGTGCTTCATAGTGAGCCACCAATCAAGGTTCGCTCACCTCTTTATGCAGGAGACTCCCTCCCAACACTCAAGAGAAAGGTTCTATTTCTTATTGCACATAGACCACAAGATAAAGTTCATTTGTCCAGGGGATATGAAAAAAAAAAAAAAAACAACTACAAGATAATTGCTGAAAGTGGAAAACAAATGAAAAATAAGACTTTTTATTAGTTCCTCTGGCCATAACTCGTAAGCAATGTACTATTGTGACTTGTGAGGTACATACCCAATGTGACTAGGAACTAAGGGAGACCTTACCCAATGTAGTAGGCTTGATATCACGTATGCCAATCTTCCCTTATTTAAAGCAATTATTATAGAAGCTTGAGGTGCAAAATAGATGACACAAAAGGGCAGACAAGGTAACATAATTCAATTATAGCTTTAAAAATGACCCTCAGAGATTGATTTTCCTACTTTTAAGATGTTTTATAGAGGCACCAAAGTTCCAACACAAGTGACAATAGGAGATCTATAAATTAATTTCCAATCTCGTCTAGTTTTCTGCTCTTGAAAATAATTTTAGTCAATAACCTCCAACAATAATTTTTAAGCAAGTACTTTGTAAAAATGCCACCATATTTCAGTGGTAAATAGAACAAGAGTATTATTAGCTATAGGAAACGTGCACTATTGAATAATTTTTAAATTCCAAACTAACTAAAAGCGAAAGGTACACAACCAACAAAATCCTATTACTCTACATATGTTTACCCTAAACAAAGTTGAATATTGTAAATAATTAGTAGTGTAATGACGAAGATGTTTTGTTCTCTCGTCAATTCATTCCAATAACAAGATTAAACAAGAAATGCAAATAAACCCTTTGTTTGATTGTATTACTATAATAGTTAACATTTCTTTAAAAATAAGTAAATTGAAACTATTTAATTCCATAAATTGGAATGTTACTGTGTCATATGTGATCTCCTTACCGTACCTTTTCAGGAGGACTTCTCATCCTTATGCGTTTCTCATAGTTAAAGAAAATCTTTCTCCTATATGCATCTGCAATGATAATAAGAAACATTTATACCCTGGTATTAGCATAATTCAAACAGTTTATTTTTTAATAGCTCAAAATCGATTAAAAAAATCAGCTGAGAAAATAATGAATGGTTTTTATATAAAAGGAAATGCAATGACTCAATCTGGACAGACAAATATAATACTTTAAGTAAATTTCATTGTAGTCGACCCCACTTGAATTAGACACAAAGCTTAGGATTGGTTTGGAAATTGACTTTTTTAGTAGTTTTTTGGCTTTTTATGAAAGACATGCAAAAACGTAGAGAGAATGGGTTGACCTTTTGTAGTGGCTTTTTGGCTAAAATTTCAACTTCCCAAACAAGGCCTTAGTTTGGTTTGGTTTATAAGTAAATTTCATTATAAAGTGGCAAAAACCCAGCATGAAACCTAGTACACAATGTGGGTGGTTTGGGTATTCTTAAATTCGAAGTGTTCAACAAAATACTATTAGGTAAGTGATTGTGGAGGTTTACTTAGAAACAATAGCACTTTTAGAGGAGGGTGATAGACGAAAAATACTATTACAATTGGGGGGATTGCTGTTCTAATACCAATGCCATTAAGGGTCCTCGTGGAGTGGGTGTATGGAAAAGTATTATCAAGGTGAGAGAGGACTTCTTGAAGTTTACAAGCTTTAAAGTGGAAAGTGGATGCAAATTGAAGCTTTGGCAAGACATTTGGTGTGGTCAACTGCCCGTGAACATGACTTTTTCTAATTGTTTAGGATAGAGGCTAATAAAGAAGCTTCGGTTGCAGATTGTGGGACGACTTCCCCTACGGAGGGAAATTTGGGCACCTATTTGCTGAAGGCTGTTGCAAGATTGGGATGTGAAATCTTTTAAAATATTTTTTTGTAGGCTTTGGGGTGGGTCAATTCAGGCAAGGGAGGACGATACATTGATTTGGAAGGGGTCTAGGAATGGCATGTTTTTGGTGGCTTCTTTCTATCGGCTAGTTTGGTCCAATATATATTGCGAACCAACCAATTCGCTACATAGCAGCCTACTTTTAAAACCATGGAAGTGTAGTAAATGCAAAACATGGGAGTAATTCTAAGTCATTTGGCTAAGGAGTCCTATTTTAGGCTCCTAACTCTCTTTTCTAGATTTCTTGAGGGAATTGTATATTCTTATACGTATATAAAGTTTCCTGGGATTCAATGTAAACTTAGGGTTGGCACTGGCGTGCTTCCTTTTTGTCACTTAATATCTCTCAATGAACTAGCATCTCTCACTAAACCAAAAGAAGCAAAAACCTTCAAGAATATTCATAAAATGCAATTTAAACATTCTCATCCCTTAAGGCTAGGGCTGCAAATGAGCCGAGTTGAGTCGAGTTTTGCTGTGTTCGAGCTCGACTTGGTCAATTTTAAGTTTCAAGCTCGAGTCAAGCTAGCCTAACCAAGCTTGAGCATGACTTGTTGAATATAAACTAAGCTTGAGTTCAACATGGATTGGCTCAAATCTAATAGCTAAAACTAGCAGCTAAATAGCTCAAATCTGCCATAGTGGTGTGATCTTGAAGGAGTAAAAACGGACAAAGGCTTACCAAAACCAAACGATGTCGCTTTATTAAGTTATATGCAAAATACCATTGTTTGGTCCTATATCAGAAAGACAAAGATGCAGGAGACATCCCAAACATTATAAAATTGTATGTTGTGGTTGAGTAGACCTCATTGGGTCGTTGTTTCACTTCAGTGGAATACATGCTTGAGGCATCTCACTGTTTTATAAAGGCATGTTAATGGCCATTGGTTTCAATGACTGATATATCCTTTTACCTCATTTATATATACATATATATGTGTTTATGTACATATTTGTCTGAAAGTCAAGCAAATGCATAAAACTCAAACTAATGCATTAATAACAAATATAATCAAGCCCCGCTTGGCTGAGTCAAGGTCTATGCTAGAGCTCGGCTTGTTTCGCTGTCGATATTGAAAGTTACACGTGAGCTTGTTCACTAACATAATTAAACTAGTTTGAATGAGTTCCCAAAGAGGCAAGCTCAAGTTATTAATGAAGAAGTCGGTTTATTTCCAGTCCTTTTAACTCCTCTATATCAATTATTAAGTTTATAGGTACATAAACAATATGATTCCCCACTGTATAACAATGTCACACCCAAGTCGTATGCATACCAATGCCAATGCCACTCTCAAATCAAGTAATAGACAGTGCGCATATACATATATAAATACAAGAAATATATATATATTAATTATTGTCCCCTTCCAAATAAGACACCGAGTACAATGCATACCATTATGAATACAAAAAGAGAAACAGCTAAGAGCTCTAGATAAAATTTAGCATTTTGAAAAACCTTGAACTTCGGCAATGCCATGTTTTGACAACCCATTTGGCATACCATTGGAGATTGATTTTTGGATGAAATTTCTATAATTCAGCAATAGCAATAGCAACCACTACGGACTATGGTTGCTCTAACGTCATCAAAATATAGATTATGCATACCCAAAAAAATCAATAGTTTCACAGGGAAATTGCAATTCAGTGGAAGTTTTCAAAAAAAAAAAAAAAATTCAAATCAATGGTAAACTTTAATAATTAAAATTAGTGAAGTTTACTTAAAATACAGATTACCTGTGATTTTAGAAATTACAAATACCCCAGAATTTTGTATTTAACAAAATTAATCAAAAAAAAATCCTAGTACTCTCCAATACAAACAATAAAATTACATGAATCGTTAATTGAAACATATTTCCAAAATTATTAAAACTGTTAATTACATAATGATTTATTAATAAAAAGAGTCAATTGTTATGCGAGTAGAACTTGAAGGACCGGGATGTAATTTCCAGAAGCTCTTATGTAACATTCTGTATTTTAAACAAATCTAGTGTATTTAACTTTAAAATTATGAACCTTTCCATGAAATATTTTGTGAAGAGACTACTACTTATCTGTAATTTCCCCTACTTCAAAAGACAAAATAGTAGCAAAACAATCACAGAAAATAAGGTGATGAATGGGATACATACATACATACATATATATATATATACCTCCAAAGAGAAATTTAGGGTTGGAAGGGTGATCATCATCCACTGAAACTTCCGTAGTAGCAGTAGCAGCAGTTGACCAATCAGCGAAAGAAAAAAACGAATTCTCTGAAGAAAAGTAGTAGTACCCAACCAACCCAGAGCTCGAACCCACCGCAATTGCTGAAACCCAGCTCAGGAAAGATCTCAAACTGCTTGAATTTTTCTGCAAATTGACAATTAAAGAAGAGGGTGGGGGTGGTAGTGGTGGTGGTGACGGTGGGGTAGAGAAGGGGCGATATTGGAGGCGTTGGATCAGTGGGAGGGGATGGATCGAGGGTTGGGATCGTTTCAGGGTCGCCGAGAAAGACATGATGGAATGGACTGCGTGTAACGAATAGTGACAGAGAGAGAGAGGGTCACTGTCTGGGAAGTTCGCTATTTGAGTTGTTTTTTTTTTTTTATTTGTTTTTTATTAATTTGATTAAAATAGTTGTATTTTAAAAAAAAAAAATTTAATTTTTTTAAATAATTGATTTGATAATTATGACAAAAAAAATGAAATAATTATGAATTAAATGTAGTATTCTATCTTATTAATTATTTTAATTTATTTATCTTCGTTAATCATTTTAACCCAAATAATTAAAGAGAAGACCAAAGCGATTGAAATTTAAAATTCAAAATCCATAGATGAAAGCGATTGAAATTTGAAATTCGAAATTCTTGGAGCGCATCTAACCCAACACCCTCTGTTAGAGGATAAAAATAATGTCTTCCTACTCCTCCAAACTCTAATTATAAATCATTTTCTTTTTTAAAAATTAGCATGTTATCTGTACTACGCACAAATATAAATAAATAATCAAAAATTAATTTAAAATTAAAATAATAATATAAAATTTATTCAAATTATTATGTAGTAAAAATGATTTATAATCAATTAAATTTTATTCATTTTTATAAGAATTACACATAAGAGAAGATTTTTATTCTAATATTATTAATTGTGTGTTTTAAATTCTTAATAAAAAATTACATGCTATAATTTAATTGGTAAAAATTAAAGAATAAATTATAAAAATTATATTGACGATAAAATATTAATACATTTTGTTTTATAAATTTCATAATTTTAATTTAACATATAATAATAGTAAATTACATTTGTCAATATACTTTTTTTTTTAATTTTGTAAAATCTAAAAATTTATCTACTCAAAATTATAAATTGTCATATGTCATAACTCTGACGTGAAAATAGATTAGGATTAACTTGTAGTGTTGGACTAAACATTAGAAATGACCTAGAAGCTACTTGACCCAATATTTATGCTCATGTGACCTTCATTTAATCATTAAAAATTGTCTTTATCGATTCATGATCGGAATGAGTCGGTTTGAGAATTCTAATATTAGATTAAATATTAAAAATCAATCTAAAAAATCTAATTCAAGTCTTTTTTTTCAATAATTATTGGTTTAAGCTATAATACATCATATTTTAATAACTTAATATTATTAAAAAAAATTATCTTAATGTTTACAATTTTTTTTATCAATCAATAAAAAAATTATAAATATTAAGAGAATCATGTTTGAACAAATTCTAACATAAAATTTTTATTTTAAAACTTTGAGACCTACACATTTTCTTTGCCTCTGTAACTAATTTTTGAGATAGCAACTAAAATAAATTTCAATTATTACTTATATGGAGAGATATGTGTGATAAGAGTTTGTAATACACAATTTTAAAAAGTAACATTAATTCAAAATTTTCAATATGAAAAATATGTGCCCAACTTTTGTTATGTTTGATTCATGGATTTAAACAGTAATTTAGAATGAGGAAGGAAAAAGATAGAGAGAATGTAAATGAACTATAACAACGGGGGTGTTTGGGAACCCACTTTTGAGGCTAAAATAGCCTCAAACACATTTTAAGCCAAAAAACCTCAAAAATTCCCATCCAATGATTTATATTTAAAAAAAAAAAAAAACAAAGCCGGAGCAGTGGCAGCCCTACACTGTCATGACAGTGTGTAGGCTGAAAATTGTGGCAGCCTAGTCTTTCAGGCTAAAATGACGATTTTGCCCCTTTAAATTAATTTTTGAAAAATGTGAGATTGGGGACAAAGTTGTCATTTTAACTTTAAACATCATTTGAACACATTTTTCAATACAACAACTCAAATAAAAATCCAACCCAACTTCCCAAACACAAAAACTAAAATAGCCTACTAAAATAGCCAAAAAACCTCTAAAATAGCCACTTCCCAAACACCCACAACATTTTACCTAATTTTACACATTTTCATTTTCCTTTTCAAATTTTCTACCAAAAATCATAAACCAAACACATCATCAATGTTTGAAAGACGTTTTTGATTCATTATTGTATTGATATACACTATCTAAAAAAAAAATCTATGTAATATTTTGTAGGAGAAGCAAGTTCTTAAAATAGATCATCAATCACATTATAAAAAATTAAACATCTAGAGAAATAAATTATGGAAGATGTGAATTGATTCTTATATTTTAGTAGTACAAAAATTTAAATTTTAAAACTGATCCTTTTCAAATTTTTAAATTTAAAATTGTAAATGGATTAATTAATTTTCTTTTTAAAATGTGTAAATCAAGACATAATAAAAAAAATTAAATAATTCAATAAAAGTTATAAGTTTTTTTTTTATCAATGATTCATAGTACTAATTTTGGTGTTTTAATGGAGCACTAATAACATGGTAAGGAGAAAAGAAAAAAAAAATCAAGACTAAAATATCACATCACGGTGGGTGCGGCCCACTGTCAGCTCTAATGAGCTGGATTTAGAGCTTAAGAATTAGAGTTTCAAAACATTTTTCTTTTTCCTTTTTTTTTAATTTTAAAACTGATTAGTTAACTTTGCTTTTTAAATTTCAAATTTTTAAATTTAAAAATCGATTAATTAACTTTCTTTTTGAAATGTGTAAATCAAGGTATAATAATTTTTTTAAAATGATTCAATAAAAGTTAGAAAAAAAAATTAAATTTTAAAATTGATTAGTTAACTTTCCTCTTCAAATTTTTAAATTTAAATTTATAAATGGATTAATTAACTTTCTTTTTGAAATGTGTAATAATAAAAATAAAAGTAAAAATTTAAATGATTCAATAAAAGTTAGAAGATTTTTTTTTAATTTTAAAACTTGATTAGTTAACTTTCTTTTTCAAATTTATAAATGTATTAATTAACTTTCCTTTTGAAATGTGTAAGTTTGGGAAGAATTTTAGTTAGGTTTTTTCTCATTTTTTCCACTAAAAGACAAAAAATTTGCAAAACCAAAAAAAACACATCCAAACAAAATATCACATCTAACCCCATAATCATTTCACTTTTTCTCTCACAAACATCACATCCAACCACAAAAAAACCTAACATCTTCCCAAACACAAAAAAAAAATTCTTCAATAATATCCTATATCTAAAAAAACTTACATAAAAATCCACTTCCCAAACACCATGGTATTAATATTTAGTGAGTGGTATTGGTAATTTATTATAATAATTTAGTGGTGAGATTTTTAGATAAGAATTTAATTTTTAATTATTCATTTGTATTTATCTCATCTCTTTTGTATTTATCATATTGTTACTTAATAATAAATTAATTTTTCTTACCATTCCCCATCACGTGGAGAAGAAAAAAAAAAAAATACAACAACAACAAAAGAAACAACAAAAGAACAAAACTGTGGGCAACAAACAACCCACAACTTTCCCAATTACCACGACTGCCTCCGTTTGGGAAGTGGGTTGGCTTTTTGGCTTTTTTGGCTATTTGAGCCTGGGCTCAAAAGCTTGATTTGGGAAGGACTTTTTAGCTTTTTGACTTTTTTGACTTTTTTTGTGAGAGAATAGTGTAATGATTATGGATTGGATGTGATGTTTTGTCTGTTGTGACTCAAATAGCTTATTCTGTCTTTTGTGGCTCAAAGAGTCAAAAGAGCCTAAATGAGCCATTCCCAAACGAACCCTCCACCTATTTTCTTTTCTTATAAGTTGAGCCCCTTCTTCTCCTCATTTTCATCCCTCCCTAAATTTCATCTCTTTGTCTCTCGTTTTTTCTTTTCTCCCACTTTCGGCTCTCTCTCCATTTGTGATGTAAATTTTAAGTTTAGACATGGAAATATTTAAAATGAGAGTTAGTAATTTTACAAGAGATCATAATTATTTTTGGAGATCCATGAAGCAATTTTAGATTTATGGTGACGGAGTTAATTATTTTGAGGTAAATTCGAGTTGTATATAATATACTCTATTTAAATCTCTCTGCAAAGAGTTTTCTATTTTTAATTATCCTTAATTTGTAATCTACTTGATTATTGTGGTTATTAATAGATTTTATAAAATCACTTGTTGTCGAATCGTTGATATTCTGATCATTTGGTAAAATTCTCCACAAATATTTCTGTGTTAAAATGGTGATTTGTCTGAATGAATGACACGGAAATACTTTGTACATGGATCGAGTGAATCTTGTTAATTTATTTAGACCAATATGCCCAGATAAGTGTGGAACTTGGGTGAGGTGGTGAATAAATGAATTTGTTCATTGTTCATGTGTCACGACCAAAACCCGGTATCCAAAAGCTCGGCGTCGTAACAAGATGAAAATGAAATAATTCAAATAATTTTGTAGTCACAGCGTAAGCGGAAAAATTAAATAAATTAAAATAAAATAATTGGGTACCAAATGCTTATTTAAAAAGAAACAAATATAGTCATTTGAGCTTTATTGTATTACAAGAGTCTGATAAAAAAACAAAACAAACAGAAATCAAAAAAAGAAATAAAATAAAAAAAACACAACGATTCATTCCCCATCTTAATCCCGCTAAACCTCGTCACCTGAAAGGGGTAACAGCTATATTCACATAACAGAGTGAAAAATATTATACTGTGAGTACTAGGGTACAAAATAGCCATGGATAGTTATTTAAACTAAAGCATTAATATAATTTGAGTTGAATACACAGATTATTTAAGTGGCAGAACTGAAATAAATAACTATAACCACGGTACAGAATAGAACTGTCACGACCCAAACCTGCCCCTAAGGGTTTAGCACCGTAACCGGCCAGTAATCTGAGATTACCGAAGGCCTGCTTAACAGTAAAACAGAGTACAGGGGCATGGCGGAAGCCAAAACAGTAAATTAACAATGTCCAATGAGCTGTGACAGTCTGTATGCAAAAAGACTTTTCATACATATATGTAGCCGGTGACAAAACAGTATGTACATATATACAATCATTCAAAACAGGGACTTAATCCCTACTAAACAGTACAGTACGGTCTATACAGTTATTACAAGCAGTTTCAGAGACAGACGGGGGAAAAATAAAACACCCCTAAGCCATAGCTTGGCAGGCTCGGAACCTCGCAGTGAGGCACAGTGGTTGGCTTGACAAAACTAGAGTTTACCCCGACGCTTCTAGCATTGGTCCGGTGCCTGTACACCTACATATATATATGAGCAGTGAGCTAAAGCTCAGTGAATAACATAATGCGTAAAGAGATTTAGAATGAATGTCTTTACAGTAATGAAAACAGTTCATTAAATCAGTATTTCAGTCTTTCAGTCAGAACAGTCATTCAGTCATATGTGGTACATCCATTAGCATAGCAGTACAGTAAACAGTAGGTCTTAAAAGACCGAACAGTCAATGATGGCCATCAATCAGTAAACAGTAGTGGTTCCAACGAGGAAACCGACAGAGATCTCCGTAACAGTAACAGTAAGTAACAGTAGTTGCTAAGGATGCCACAATACAGTTTAGAACATAAGACATACATTCATTCAGTTAACAGTAACAGTTTAGAAAACAGTACAGTTCAGTATTCAAAAGATAATCATTTTGAACATATCTTTACACAATTGTTACTCACAGAGTTCTGGGCTACAGTAAGGTAGAGCGTCTCCTCAGAAACCAACCCTACACAGTAGAAAGGACGAACACACACTAAGTTACACAGTTAGGAAAGGTAATAATTTAATCCCTAATTTGCCTCGGTGTGTTCTATATCTTTATCCTCATTAAGATACCTTAAACTAGGCCTAAGAATGCCTAGGATGAGATGAGGATGCAAAGATGCACTTAGAAAATATTTTCAGAATTTTTCAGAAAATAAGGGTCTCGCTCAAGCGTGGATTTCTTCGCTCGAGCGAGCTTGTCAAAACAGTAGGGTCGCTCGAGCGTGGACTTCCTCGCTCGAGCGGTCTGCAAAAATGCAAAAAGTGATGGATGTTGGAAAACTCCGCTCGATGCTCGTTCGACGCTCGCTCGAGCGTAAGACACAGTCCTCGCTCGAGCGTAGGTTCTCTCGCTCGAGTGTGCGTCTGCGTGCACCAAGATTCTGAGAGCTTGAAATTTACGCTCGAGCCACCATTCCTTTGCTCGAGCGGAGCTCAGAATAAACGATGGTCGCTCAAGCGTGGGATCCTTCACTCGAGCGAAGAAGCCAAATTCTGAAATTTTCAGATTTGCCTCCCAAGCTCAAACCAAGCACTCCTTAACTCAAAACTCGACCTCTTGGGCCCAATTTCTGGAAAACACATCAAAACTCAATATACAACAAGTTTCAAAGCTTAATTTGTGAAATCAAAGCCCAAGGGTGAGTCAATTAAATCCAAATTTCAAACCCATTTCCATGAACATGATCCAAACATGACATGCATGAACTTTAAACAACTTCCAAGTTCTAAAACATGCTCTAATGAGCCAATTTCTTGCAAAACATGAGAGATTCATGGACTTAAACATAAATATGAGCATGCATGTAACATTTGACCATGAAATCAACTCACAACTCAACAATTCAAACATGCATGCATGGAATGAACTTCAATTTAACATGCTAGAACTAAATCATGAGTTTGCTCTTCAATTTGACATGAATCATGCAAGGATCAACTTAAAGACACAATTAAGAGGATAAATTCCTTACCTAAGTCCTCAAATACAAGTCTAGAAGCTCAATTGATCACAAACTCTTCCAACCTTCTCAATTTACAAGCAATACAAGATGTAGCAAGTTAAACACACTTTTCTCCTCTTACTCTCTCTCTCTAGTCGGCAATATCAAGGGATATAGCTGATGAAATGTTTGCCCTAGTGTAATAATAAGGCTCAATATTTTAATAAACAAAGGCCCACTCACAATGGCAATATGGTAATTAAGCTAACTCTTGTAATTGGCTTATTTTAATCTAATTTAATCATACCAAATCACTTTTTCAATAAACATACCATAAAATCACATAAATTCTCATGATCCTAAATCATCAATCAATTTCCGATTCGGCCGCCGATAAGGCCTTCAATTAGCAATTAAAACACAAAGACATGAACAGATAATTTGGCAAGCAAACAGATAGAATATAATTTAACTAACATATACTCAGTCAATCAGTTTCAAATTTCAGTCAGTTCAGTATTTCGATTACTTCAGTTATCAATCATAATCAGTCTCGGTTTAACAGTAATCAGTGGTCATTTGGTAAACAGTGGTGAGGGTTATTACAAGAACAGAATAGGGGTCACTAGAGTGACAATCAGAACAGGGGTCAATGGATCCATGACAAATAGGGGACCACAAAGTGATCAAACATGGGCCAATGGTTATTTAAGTCCCCCAAGGTGTGAGACTCTTGTGGTGGTACTTACACAACATAATTGTTTATAAGGTTATAGTCAAATATTTGTTTAAAATATACACAAGCATATCCATGAGTTTCTTTTTAACCAAATAGGGTTCAGAAATTAAACCACGTAACTGAAATATTTATATAGTTTATAATAATTTATAAACATAACTTGTATAAAATAAATTATGGTGAGTCAAAACATACCTAGACTATATTGGTAACTCAAGATATATTTAAAACATATTATACTAGCTTAAAGTATAATATAATTCACCTTAAATTAATTTCTTATTCTTTCTTTCCACCACTCAAAGATCCCTCGCATGTGCCGTCCTCCTTTTCTACTTTCGTTTTCTCTTACTGCTGCCCTTAACATGTCAATCCTCCTTATTTATTGGGAAGTAATCCGTGGGTAATAAGTTACGAAAGGTTCCAAGTGTTGACGCGTGTAAATCTTGGCAGATTCACCCTTATCAATTTATTTATTAAACTTGTTGATTTTATCTCTTAGGACTTACTTTGACCATTTACTATTTTAATCTCTAAGGACTTACCTTGACCATTTACTATTCTAATCTCTTAAGACTTACTTTGACCATTTTACTATTCTAAAGGTTATTACCTTCTTTGGTAATCCATGATGACTCCTAAAATTATATATGGCTGTTTGGCAAGTTGAAAAAAAGTCAAAAAGCTAAAAAGTTACTCAAAAAGTTAAAAAATTATCACTATTCACCAAAAGTCAAAAAGTACGGCTGCACAACTCCCAATCCTAATTTTTCCCTATACACTAATTTATATAATTTTTTAATACACATTTTTCCATAAAAAATAAAAAAAGTTAACCCAAACAATCATAATTTTTTTCCTCAACTTTTTAGTCCAAAAAGTCAAAAAGTACACTTATTTAGGACATCCCAAACAACCCCTTAGGTTCACGTCTAAAAACCTCACTACCCAACTATAAAATATCACTTACCACTTACTAAAATATTTAATGTGTGGTGTTTCACAACGTATTTCCTTAATAATAAAATTCTCAATTTCCTAAATTATGCATTTATTATTATTATTTATTTATTTATTTATTATCATTGTCATTACATGTATATATATATATATATATATATATTTTTTTTAAATTTTTATTTTTGAGTTCTATTTATTGTAATATTAAATTTAAAACATTCGGGTGTCACATTATGTACTGAGTAGGACCTGGTATTTGGTCCTAGAATATTATCATATATCTGGTTGATTTGTTGTGCAATTTGGTAAATTACTTAATTATCGTATTGTTGATTTAATGTCATAAATTGTTGGATTCCTGTTAATTTATTCTGTATCCGAGCCTTGTATTCCTATCGTATTGTATACTTCTGCAATTAATTTATTTTTCAGGTGTGGAGCAGATTTTAGCGGAGATTGAAATTGAGACTAGAAAGATTTATTAATATAGAGATTTGGGACTCACCACTGTAATTATTAAATTTAGAAATAGTTGTGATATTGTTTATTTTGGAGGTAATTGTACTATAGAATATTTTGGAGGATGTTGTACAATTTTGAGACAATTTTATAGTTATTATTTTTTGGAGCAAAATTTGTATTTTTTTTAAGGCTATTTTAATGTATTTAACGACCCGAGAGTGGTGCGTTACATAGTTAGCTTTCTTTTCAAATTTATAAATGAATTAATTAACTTTCCTTTTGAAATGTGTAAATTAAGGTATAATAAGATTTTTTTTTAAAAAAAAATTTTAAAATTTATTAGTTAACTTTCCTATTCAAATTTCTAAATTTAAATTTCTACATGGATTAATTAACTTTCCTTTTGAAATGTGTAAATTAAGATATAATAAGATTTTTTAAAAATAATTCAATAAAAGTTAGCCAATGGAAGATTTTTTAATTTAAAAAATAAGAATTCTAAAAAATAGTATGAAGATTTTGAGTTTCACAAAGCTCTTCTCATTAGAAACTCCATTTTCCTTAATATATAGTATAGATTTATCTCCAAAATATTTGTATGAAAAAGTAAATAATTTTTGTTTATTAATAGACATTGAATTTTTAAATTTTTGTTAAATCTATTTAATATTATACTCATTTTAAATGTATGGTTTCACCTTTTTTAATGATATCAATTCCATAAAAATTAAATTTATATATTAAAATTATTTGTAATATAATAAAAAATATAAAATGAGTAGTGTTTTAGATGTGTTTCTCTATCTTTCATCTTCCCTCCAAATATGGAGGATCAACCCATCCTCTTCCCAAATAAAGATGGATTTAGAGGATGAATTAAAGGCAAAAATCTTCAAAAATAAAGAAGACTCCGTATACGATAGGTATATTTGAAAATCTACTTCGATTGTTATTTTATTTTGCATCTAGGGTATGTTTGGAAACATATAAAAATAGTTTACAAAAAAAAAAATTTATCAAAAAGTTAATACTTTTTCTCTCTACTTTTCTTTATGTTTTTTTTTTTTTTTATTATTTTAAACTCAGTTAAAATAGTTAATTTCTAAAACAATCCTTACACTTTTTTATTGTGAAAGATTTAGTGTAGGGGGTATTTGATAACTTAAGGGTTGTTTTGAAAATTTGATATCCTTTGTTTTTTGTTTTAAAAAAAAAAATGCAGAAAAGTGGAGAATAGAGTTTTTTTTTTTTTTTTTAAATGACTTTTTGGTTATGTTTGGCATTTTTTTTTTTTTTCCGGCTATTGTAGCCACAAAAAAGACTTATTTTGAGAAGATGGTTAAAAACTAATTTTTTTGACTTTTTTTTTAAATTTTTTTTAAAAAAATGTGTAAAAAATGTAAGAGATGATGTGATCCAAAATGGTTAAAAGTTAGGATGTGCCTTTTACCCACTTCTCAAAAGATGACTAAAAAGTTAATAAGACAAAATGTCATATCTAAACTATAATCATTTTATTTTTTTCTCACAAAAGTCAAAAAAATCAATTCCAAACGAAACTTTTTAGCCCCAAGCTAAAATAGTCAAAATGCCAAAAAGCCAAAAAAATCAACCCACATCCCAAACGAAGACTTTGATTTTTTAAACTATTTTAGTGAGTTGTCAAACAAACCTATTAATTTATTATTTAAAATTGGACTAAATATATTAAGGGTATGTTTGGAAATAGGTTAAATTAGTGAAAAATAAATATAAAAAATTCAATCTATTTTATCTATTATTTTGCATGGATTTTAGTAAAAAGTAAAAAAAATACTAAAAAATTAATTCATAAGTGAATATTAGTTAAGTTTGTTGAATAATTATTATTAGAACTATTTGAAAGTTTAAGTTCTTGTTTGAGAACACATTAAATTAGCCAAAAAAGTCAATACAAAAAATTAATCATTTTTTTCAAGAGTTAAAAAGAGACTAAAAAAATTAATTCTCAAACAAACCCTAAGTGACTCTTGAAATATATGCTTAAAAGTTTTAAAAAAATAAGTAATAGAAAATTTACTTGATATTAATTGAATTTATTGATACTCACGTATAAGCGTTAACAAACACTATTTATAACTAGTGTCATTACCACCGTTACTCTACTTAAAAGTGGACAAACCTCAGATTAGGTCAGACTTACACTATATAATAAGAGAATATAAGTCATCCCAAGTCTGGCTCTAAAAAATTTAAATCTCAAATTCGCCCACTTAACTCATTAAATATGAACTATTATTTTTTATTTTTTCATTTTTATCTTGACTGAACATTAAATTATTTAAATTCTTTTATTTATTGTTTGAATTTGGAACGTTAACAAAATTCCATGGTAAAATAAATTTAATTTTTAACAAATATTTTAATTTAAGCCCTAGAAAGAAGTATATATATTTTTGTCTTTTATATTTTTTCTACTTTAATTTATAACAAAAATAATATAAAATTATAATTAATATTTTATAAATGGGTGGGCCAGGTTGGGTTTGAACTCTTTATCCCAAACCTAACCTGAATATTAGATGAACACAAAATTGAGCTCAACCTGACCTTATGGGTAAAATAATTTTTCTAAACCCTAAAAATATCACGCTGAGCTGGGCTAATTGGTCGGGGCCAACTAGCCGATCGTCACCCCTACTACTACCACCACCATAGCTATCACGCCTCTACCACCACCTCCAACACCCATTATCATTGTCACTATAAACATCATCATCTCACTATCAATACAACTACCAGTTTCATTACCACCACCACTACAACAACTATTACAACTCTTCACTACTACAATCATTGCCATAAGTGCTACCATCCTTACACCACCATCATTACCAATGTTGCCACCTTATCTTTACCTCTACCCTGCACCGTTATAGCAACCGAGTAAAATTTCAATGTAATAATGATAATATGTAATTGTTGACAAATGATATCACTATCTAATCATAAAACATCATATAAGAGGGAAAACCCTAACCATCTTGTGTAACTCATGCCACTAACTAACATATATGTACAGTGAGATAGAACGCATTTATATGATAAGCTATGATTAGCTTATTATACCATATCACTTAAATGACATGATATATTTGTTTTGTTGATTTTTTTCTCTCCAATCGATCCTCTAGGTTTCTATGTGGACATTGCATAGAAATTTCAACCTCAGTCATCCAAGGCAATTGTACGGTTGCAAGCCACATCATGAAATACCAACTGATTGATACCTCAATAACTATTTTTTTTCTTCTCCTATCTTTTTATTATCATCTTTCTTTCTTTTCCATGGTTACTGCTGCAACAGTAACAACCATAATCAAATTATATCAAGTCTTAAGTCCCATCAAATGGGGTCTATTACATGAATCTTTCTTCTCTACTCAACTCTATCAAATGTCATTTGGTTAGTCAAAATAAAACTATAAAAGCATAAGTTAAAAGGATCATTCACCCGGCTTTTAGAAATAATTTTTTTAAAAAATTTATTTAAATTATTTCTACCTACAAGTTATAAGCAAAAGTTGTAGTAAACAGTCTAGTATAGATTTTCAGAACAGAAAAAAACAAAACAAAAAAACAAAAGCAAAAACAAATCATTGTTTTAAGATCTACTGGGTTCTAGGCCCTACCCAGGCCCATCTTGTAGCGTAACTTTTGCTCTAGCCCGTTTAAGTTTAGTAGAGCCGATGAGCCTTGATGTATGGTGCTTAGCCCAAGCCCAATATTTTTAACAAAAAGAGCTATTGTTGGAGATTGGAGACTTGTACTTTTTTCCTTCTTTCTTTCTTTTCTTTTATTTTATTTTCTTCTTCTTCTTTTGCATCATAAATTTAAAAAAATTGTGAAAAGTTTATTTTTAGTGATAAATACAAATCATTGTTTTAATTTAAAGTTTTAATTTTTATTTTTACCCTAATATTTTTACTATCTCTACTTTCTTTCTTTATTCTCACACACTACTATCAATTGACGACCATCATTGCTGATAATTCACCAAAAAGTCACTAGTGCCGGAAAAGTCACCAATGGAAATTAGTGGTGGTACGGAGTGGTGGCGGACAAATGGACACATGGACAAATAAGTGGACACTGAATAGATAAACGAACAAATAGACATATAGATAAAGGTAATATGGTCTTTCAAATTATCTCTTATGCCACATTTGATGTGTCTACTGACACCGCCTTAACCGTATCTACCCCTAATGCTGCCATTACTCTAATTCTTAACCACAATACCTAGTTGTGCAAGTGTTGGTCAACGACTAAGCTAGCAACCAAATATTTTAGTCGGCAAAACCTTTTAGAGACTAAAAAATCACTTTTGGTGACTAAAAATTTAGTCACCAAAAATATCATTTGTTGTAATGTATGTAAAAGCTTCGTCTTCGGTGTTATTGTGTTTTGACTTAGAAGCATAAGTATATCTTACTCTCTCTTTTTCTCTACTCTCTATCTCTTTGTCTTTGTTCTCTCTTTACATACTATCTCTAATCGACGATGAAAGCACACACAAAATTTGAATGTGTTTAACACAGAGATCACGATTTGTTTTAACTATGATTTAGTAAACTATCTCAGAGAAAATTCTTTGAGTTTCAGTAAACAATTTGAGTTTCTACATTATACAATTTTCTTTGAGTTTCAGAAACAATTTGATTTTCTACCTCAGAAATTTCTTAGAGTTTCAATAACAGTAAACAAACTTAAAGAAATATTTCTGATTAGTTTGATTAAATTAACTCAATGAAATTCTCCGAGTATATTTAAGTGTAATTTCAGTAAAACATGTCATCTTATAGAAATTTTTCTAAAATACTAGTTTGATTAAATTAACTCGATGAAAATACTTTGAGTCTATTTAAGTGTTATTTGACTAAACTAACTCAGAAAATTTTCTTTGATTTCGTAATTTAAATAAACAACCTCATTATAATTTCTCTGAGTTTCTAACTAAGTTTAATTTGAGTAAACTATCTCACGAAAATTTCTTTAAGTTTGTTTATTTTTGATGTGGTTTGAGTGTACCTTTACGAATAAATTTATCTGAATCTGTAATTTGAGTGCAGCACCTCAAAGAAATTTCTCTGAGTTTCTAAATTGCCGTAGGCATTTTTTATTTTTTATTTATACATTACAACTTAGATAAACTGCAAAATGTCACTTCACCAAAGTCACCGGGGAATTTTACTGTGATAAGTCAATAAAATTCAACTTTGTCAAGGACTTGTCAAAAAAATGGTCACTGGCAATTAGCGGTCACCAAAAAGTTGACGCTGAAAGTGGCACTGGAGCTTGGGAAGACTGTTCGGAATTATGCACGGCAGTAACTGTTGAGCAATTAATGAGACTTTTTTCGGGTTTTATTTTAATGATTTGAATAGTTATTTTTTAAAAAATATTGAGTAGAATATATCTATAAAAATTCAAATAAATCGAATATCGATATCCCTTTCACTAAGTCATGTTTATATTTAGATTTATACTTCAAATTAAATTTATCATGTGAATACAAATATGTCTTGATGAAAGGTCCGATTAATTTGAATTTTTGCAAGTATGTTCTACTCAATATATTTTAAAAAGTAAACGGTTCAGATCGTCAGAATGAGACCCAAAAAAGACTCCATAGCATTGATAGTTGGATGTGGTGAAATAATTAAAGTAAATTAAGGGTAATTTCGTCTCAAAAAAATTAATGTTCTTCAACTAATAAATATATTTTAGTTTTTCTTAAATTAATACAATATATTTTCTAGATAACTGAGTAAAAAAATCTCATTTCTTCTTAGTGTTAAATAATTTTATCAAGATTCACAAAATACATAAATAAAGAGTAAAAGTTAATTGACATATATGATTGCTATATATTATCTACTGAACTCTAACATAAGACAAATTATAATTAAAAAACCAATGGTAACATATACTTATGTTTTATCATAAGTGCATTTTTTTATCATACTTAATACAAAATATTTTATTGGTAACTACTAAAAAAAATCTCATTTCTTTTTAGTGTTAATCAATTTTATTGAGATTCATAAAAAATAAATAAATAAATGATAAAAGTTAATTGACATATATGATTGTTATATATTATCGACTGAACTCTAACATAAGACAAACTATAATTAAAAAGCCAATGATAAAATATACTTATGTTTTGTCATAAGTGCATTTTTTATAATTGAGATCTTTAGTTTAAGATTCTTAATATTAAGATTTTATAAAATAAACGACATGTAATATTTTTATGATAATTTGTGTTCCTTAATATTTTCACAAAAAAATTTCATACACAAATTTCTCTGTAACAAATTAAAATTTCTCTAACAATATTATAGAGAGATCTTAACTAATAAGAAAAAACATATTAAACTTTTAGTACTATTAAAAATTAGAGACAGGTATTTCACTAATTTCCTTTCATAGTTTACCTTTTTTATATATAAATTTGGGCAAATTACACTAATAGTCCCCATAATTTGGGATTCATGTCACTTTGGTCCCTGACTTTTCAATTGTGACACATTTGACCTTGAATTTTGAATCTTGTTCCAAATAAGGACAATTGAATATGCCATTGTTTAATTTCAAGGGCAAAACCGTCAATTTAATAAAATATAAACTAATTTGATAAAAATAAATGTCAAACAAATATTTTTAATTTTTAAAAAATTATTTTTATCCACCAATGATAAAATTATGTAAAATTGATAAAAATTAATAAAAATTACATGATTAATTTTTTAAAAATTAATTTTACATGATCATCATCCAAACACATAATAAAAATTAATTTGGTAAAAAAAAAAATAAATGTCTAAAAGATTTATCAATTTTACATAATTTTATTTTTAGTGGGTAGAAATAATTTTTAAAAATTCAAAAATATTTGTTTGACATTTATTTTTGTCAAATTAGTTTATATTTTATCAAATTGACGATTTTACCCTAAAAAAATCTAATAATATTTGAAATTGTCCTTATTTGGAACAAGATTCAAAATTCAGGGTCAAATGTGTCACAATTAAAAAGTCAGGGACCAAAGTGACACAAGTCCCAAATTATAGAGACTATTAGTGTAATTCACCCTATATATTTTTATCAATTACTACGTTATACACAAGTTTTTATTGTTTGATAATACTTCCAACATATCATTAATGATAAGGTCTTTTTTCTTTTCTTTTTTTTATAAAAAAAAAAGAAAAAAAAGTCATAAGGGTAAGTATCATAAAAATAGCTAAAATTTACTTGTTCTAAGCCACTTTCTATGGCTTGTTTTTGTTTTTGTTTTTTTTTGTTTTTTTGTCATTCTCAATGCATTAGTGTTATTAGTGGTACATTTTTTAGTGGTCTAAATCATTGTTGTTTTTCTATGCATTTGTTATGCTAACCCTATCTTGATTTTTTAATAAAATTTTAGTCAGTCCGATGTCTCTTTCATTAGTAATACAATCTTATTTTGGTTGCAATTTATAAATACTTATGAATATTTGTTTTTGGAATATAATAAAGTTTATTCCCACCATTATTTGTTTTTTAGGGGAAATAATAAGGTTATTCCCATCGTATCTTTTTCATTAGTATTAAAACACTTGTAAATATTGGTTGGCAAATGTTTGATGGCCCGAATTTTTGTGCTTGAATGTACTAAAATGATATCGTTTTACATCTAAAACGATATCATTTTAGATATTTCGAGCCATATTTTTTCGAGCCACCTAACATTATTGATATTGATTTTCGTTATTTTTAAGAGAATATTCCATATTAATGACGGATAAACCACAACTTCACAAATATTTTTTTTTTAAAAATGCACTCAGGTCTCGTTTGAACACAGTATATTTTAGTAATTTTTTGATTTTTTTAACTAAAATATGAGATTAAAAAAATTAATATGTTTGGAATGACTTTTTAATTTTTTATGAAAAGATATGCAAAAAATAGAGAGAGATTTTTTTTTTTGACTTTTTGGTATAAATTGTTGAATTTTATATTTTTTTAATAACTTTTTAACTTTAGACTAAAACAGTCACTCGCGGAGGCCTATATTTTCAAATATTTTTTTTTTTACAAATTAGTGGTTGATTTTATCAATTTTAAAAATTAAAATTATAAATTTTTTAATGAATATATAATCTTTTTTTGAAAGACAATTCTTTTGAGTACAAGTCTTGAGAAATTCTTAGTGCAAGTTTCATCTTTTATATTCCTTTCGTTATTGGGCCTTTGACCATGTCTCCACTCCAAACGCTAAGGTATCAAAAGTTTCCAAACTTTTCCAACAAGTCCGTTAATAAAATTTCAAGTCCGAGTTCAAATCCGTGACGTCATACCTGCAACACCACAAAACAACTAAAAATAATAGTAATGAATAAATAAATAAATCAAATTAAATAAAAAAATAAAAAACAAAAATAAAGAAAAAGTAAACGAAACGTACCTCACACGAAATACAACCAAAATATACGAATATACGGCGAAGGCATACGTACGTGTATACTACCAACATACGATTACGGCGAACGGAACGGAACGGAACGGAATTACGACGAAACGGCAAACGGAACGGAAGGCAATTACGACGGGACGCCGAACGGGACGTTACACACAACGGCAATCCCAACGCTTAAAGACGGGACCAAACGGAACGGAACGGGTCATGCTATGGCTTGACAAACCAAACACCACTGATCAACAACACATCTTAATTAATTCCTTTATCTGAATTAGATCTCCGTCCAGATTTTAAGTTTTATCGGTTTGAATTGACTGTAAATGTCCAAAAACGTCCTTCAATTGCTATCAATTGCTGTAAATCATGTGTACAAGGGGATTGGGGGAGTTTGTATTTATGTATCAAAAAATTCTCAGGGTTTTGTATCGCAGTCGTACAAAATCTGCATCTAAATTCGCCGAAATCCGATACCTTCGCCGAGATCTGACACCATCGCCGGAAGAACACAAAGCCTTCTTCCTACAAAAGATTATAAATCAAAAGAACCAACCTGTAACCGATCGGTGTTCAGAGATCGTCGGCTTTGGACATGATCGAGAGCCGACTCGGTCTCGGCTGAAAATCATCTCTTCGTTTCTGCTGATGCGACGATGGCCGAATCAATTGCGCCAACGCTCGCTTCACTAGATCGCCTTCGACTGTTCCGATCCGAACGAGTGAGTTCGCCATCGCCGATCTGCGAGCGTTTAACCGATTAGGCGAGTACGAAATGGAGTGGCCAGTGTTGCAATTCTTGTGAAGACTACACCGGAACGATCCCGGATGATTCGTCGGCGAGCACATACAGGTCCTCTTCGGGAGATTCGACAACGGATTGTTGTTCTGCTTCCGAACGACCTGGTCTCGAGGCGAGGCCGCCATCGAACGGCTAGGAGACTTGGATCTATCGATAGAAAACCGGACTGAAGGAGCCAGTGGAGCGAATCCGTGAAGGTTGACGCGCGTCGGGGAAGATGGACGGTTGAAGAAACCGGTGGACGGAGAGGAACAGAAGCTAGAATTCGTGGACGAAGCGTAGAACGACGACGTCTCGGATGACGATGAAGAGCCAAACCGACCAGACGGTGAAATTGATCGCCGAAAGGCCGATGCGATTGGTAGAACTGGTCCGCTTGATCTTCTAGACGAGGTCCCCATTGTTAATGCTAGAGAGAGAGAGAGAGAGAGAGAGAGAGAGAGGATTTTTAGATGATTTTGCTCACAAGGGCCCTGGGGCTCTTCAGTTTGGCAAACCTAGCTCACCTCAAACGCTACATTTATGGATGAGGAGAGGGAGGGGCAAGTGGTAATTATTGGGGAGTTTTGAGGGTTATTTTGTGAGAGATTATTCTATTTGGTAACCTAACCGTGGTTAGATTAACCAGAGTGGAGGTTAGGGTTTTTGAAATTCTGATCCGACGGTTGGAGAGTAACGGGTAAAGCAGAAAACGACGGATCTGGGAGCGGTTTGGCTAACTGCTTTTTGTGGGGACTTGGAGTGGGGAGGGGCTGCCACGTATGAGGTTGGGAGAGACGGGTCCTGGGATTTGGTTGAAAACACGAGAATTTGGGGAATTGGGAAATCGATAATTACTTACGACATCGATAATTACGAAATGCCATTTCCAATTCTTTATTCCTTAGCCGCCTTGCACGGCGCAATTGATGAATCCTTCGTATTGTTCACAGTGGAAATATCTCTTTGGAAGGGGTCTATCCGAAATGAATCAGAGATTTAAAAATAAAAAATATAATATAATATAATTTTTTTTTAATCCAAATTTCTTACAAAATCTTTCAACTAAACATGGCTTTTTGATTTTTCATGACAAGAATGATAAAAAAATAAAGAAGTAATATGACTGAAAAAAATAAAAAATTATATTATTGTAAGTCTTCCCAAACAATTTCTTATTGTTCATGTATGAAAAATATTAAAATGTTAGAAATTTCTTTTTAAAATATTTATGAATTTTCTAAATATATTTTACGTATTTTTTTAATACGTATTAAATAATTTTTAAGTAAATTATACTATTTTTTTTTTTATAATTTTGATATAATTATATTGATTTCTCTTTTAGAATTTTGACAATATGAAATTTTAGTTAAAAAATCAAAAAAAAATGACTACAAAAAAATCAATTCTTTATTTTTTTCACATCTGTTTTTATAAAACAAATAAAAAAATTACTAAAAAAATCAATTTTCAAAACAACTCTTGACAAGATTGAATAGATTAAAAACTAATTCAGATGGTGTGAAAGTACACAAATAAATAAGGTAAAATATATATTTTCATATAAAAAAAATGACAACATTATTTTTGCATTAATATAACTAACAAATTATTAAATAAACAAAAATAAAGTGTTATATGAATTAAAATATCAACAATATTCAATGTAAATATTTCAAAAATGTACAACTTATTATATATTTTTTAAATCTCAAGAGAATTCAATATAATTTATTCTATAACTTTCAAGTAAAATTATGAAAACCAATCAATCAATCACAAATCTGATGCAGTATGAGCTAGAAATTGAACCAATTTCACCATTTTTTTCTAACTTTTTTTTTTTTTTTTTGACAAGAACCAATTTCACCATCCCTCTTTGGCTTTGTGTCCTATGTTGGACCAGTTCAATCTAAGGTACAACGTGAGTCCAATTCGAATTTTTTTTAGAGTTTGAGTAAAATATTTTTGAATTAGTCTTAATCAAAAATTTAAAAATCTAAATTAAATTTAAATGAGTTTAAACAAAGATATCAAACAATCTAAAACTCGAATTATATATATAGATAGATATATAAAAATATTAAATATATATAAATTATTAGCTATTACATGATATTAAAAAAATTTAGATTATTATATCATATTGAATATATATTATATACACAAATAATATAATAAAAAATATTATCTTTTTTTTTTTCATTCATAAATTTTAAAGACTATCAATTATTTGTTTTGATCTTATTAATGATTTTCTAAGCAAATGTAAATAGAGTCTAATTTTAACAAATTAATTAAAAAAAAAACACTAAAATTTATGTGTAATTCGGACAATTTGAGTTTAACTCAGATCAGGCTTGGATAGACAATTTTGAGTTACAAATAGGGTTTTGGCAAGTCTGGATAAGTCTCAGCACAACTTAGGCTAGGTTTGGATAACCTCTCAACCTAGCTGAACCCACCCGAGTTTCATCCCTAATTCCAACTAGGCAATGTTAAGAAAAATAAAATTTTTGAACGTAGAATTAGAAATTCTGTCTACAGGGTAATTTTGATATATTATCAATTAAATATTATTTATTTATTTTTATAAATACAAGCAAAGACGTATTTCACAAGAAGAAAAATAAATAAATTTAACAAGTATTTTTTTTTCATTTTTCTCTAAATTTTGAACTATTGATTAGATTTTAAAATATAATCAATTAAGTTATTGTTTTAAGTCATTTTATTGATTAACATAATCTAACAAATAAAAAATATATTTAATTTTTATTGTTTTAAGAAGTAATATTTACCTTTTATATTAATAAAATTGACTCAATAAAATTTATTAGAGAGCATCACATTATATAATATGAAATATTTAAAAATATATAATTAATTAAGTAATTTTAATTTGGGATAGTTACAAAAAAAATCTCAAGATTTAACTCTTATAACAAAATAAATCTCAAATTTTTAATTTTATCAATTTAAACTCTAAACTTTTGAATTGTTTTTAATATAAACAATATGTCTATTTTTATTATGTAAAACTGAGAGAAAAATAATATTTTAGACAATTTATATACACTTGAATTGAGTTTAATAACTAAAATTTGTTTTCTATTGATTTTACTTAATTGAAAATAAAAGTTGATGGTTTAAATTAAAAATAAATAAAAAAATAGATTTTAAATTAATAAAATTCAAAATAGTAACAGTCAAATGTTAGAAATTTTTTTTTTTTCCTTCTAATTTTAATAAAATTAAGAGATCATATATTCATTTTATCAATACTCATAAATAAATAAATAAAAGTTGTACTTTGTCAAAAATTTTGGCGGAACCGGTACAGCCTTGCGTTTGAAGGCGCAAAGGGGTACTATTTCAGTCCTAATCATAATTCAAAGGAAAAGTGTACGTTACATAATGTAAATACAGAAATACTATCCTTTCATAAGGAATAAGATTCACGTGTATAGAATTTACATGTAGAATTTATCCCTTATAAGAGAATTATGTGTCATTCTCTATTTAAATTTTGTATTTCTAACTTTAAGTTTCGTTTGGCAAGTGACTTTTTTAGTCAAAAAGTTATTAAAAAAATCTAAAAGCTAACAATCCATATCAAAAAGTCTAAAATTCTCTTTTCTCTCTACTTTTTAAACATCTTTTCGTAAAAAACTAAAAAATTATCTCAATTTTTTTATATCACATTTTAACTAAAAAATTAAAAAATTACTAAAAAAATCTGTTCCTAAAGGAGTCCTTAATGTAATCCAAAACAAGCTAATGCACAAAGTCTAAAATAAATTTGTTGTGTTAGTTGATTTGGTCGGCAGTCAGTGAAATACATACGCAATAGGACTAATAAGTAAGTCATAGTGTTTATTTTTTACAACTTTTGCGTGGAAAAAATTAATCACATTTTACGACGCTGTTGGGTTGGTTTGAACTTTGAAGGAAAGTTTGCCTAAAAACATTCAAGAAAGAGGAACTTCGGCGGGTGGTCAGCTAAGAAATTCTTTGATGTCTAAATTAGGTTTGGTTCGGGTATGATTTATTTTTTTAATTTTTTTTACTTATTACAAAAAGATATATAAAAAAATAAAGAGATAGTATGATCAAAATAAGTCAATAAATTACTTTTTTTTTTTTTTTTATACTGGCAAAACAAGTTTGTATATAAGCACCAGAAAATATGAATATAATGTAAATCGTTGTGTATCTTTACTAGGTTGAGTTATTGTGCTTAAATAGGCTTGCATATGACCGGTAAAGTGATTGAGAGTTCATTGTTGGAAACTGATTTTATATAGGCATAATTTTGAGCCCATTTTGGGTGGACCCCAAACACCTTTTGGGGTGGGTCCGAAAAGGTGAAGTGTTGTCACACAATGAATACGGAATGTCAAAATTATTTATGAGTGAATGGGAAGTTGACATCGTTTTTGGGTTTAACATTAATTTTTTAGATAAATTTTTTTTGAATTTTTTCAATAAAATTTATTATGAAAATTTAATTTAAATTTAAATTTATTTTTGATTTCCTTAAGTGGTTTAACTCTAATTGGTTTGTTTTGTTTAAACCATTCAACTATGTAAATAGTTTATAAAGTGTTTTCCAACAGTTTTTATGACTGTTGCACCTTGGAGCCTTTTCAAGTTGTTTGGAAAGCAACGGTCAGATTTAATCAAATCTGTTAATTTGAATAAGGCATCTGTTAGACCACTTTTTATACCTTTTGGACTATTTCAAACGGTCATTTGTTGCCTATAAATAGTATTGATATTCCAGCAATCCGAGGATGATTATTTTTGAGAGACATCCGAAAAACAGTCAGATTTTTTGTGTTCTTGTTGTCTAGAAATTCGTTTGGTTGCATTACTTCTTCATTTATAATTTTAGGAATAAATATTCAGAGAGTTAGAACACAGGTTTGGTTCGCCGAACAAATTTATTTGAAGTGCTTCTATAAATTTGTGAAGATCATTGTATCCTGGGAGATAGACGCCATTCAACCGTAAACACCGTAGCGGGGCGAATCTGTCTTAAGGACAGGGTGTCACACACTCGACTTGGTCTTGTAATTTTTATTTGGTTCAATAAATAAATCCGGTATGTAATTTGTTTATTTTGTTTGATTTATTTCTAGTTATTTTTTTTTTTTACACAAAAGATTGTTCCAACAATCTTAAGACAGATTCGAATTATTCTGTTTACAGAATTTTTCGTTTGTTTCCCTTTTCCTTTCTTCATAAATAATTTCAAAATGAAATTATTTTCTGAGTTTTCATTAATTAAAATTCTTTTTTCAGTATTTTAATTATTGGAGTGTAACAAGAGATTTAAATTTCTGTGTGAAATTAATTTGGTTAAATAAAATTTTATTTTTCCAAATTAATTGAAAAATAAAAGTTATATTTTTATTTCTTTTATTTTATAGAATTTAATTTCTTGTGTGGAATTAATTTGGTTAAATAAAATTTTATTTTATTTCTAAATTAATTGAAAAATAAAAGTTACATTCTTTATTTCTTTTATTTTACAGAATTTAACTTTTGTGTGGAATTATTTTGGTTAAATAAAATTTTTTTTTATTTCCAAATTAATTGAAAAATAAAAGTTATAGTTTTTATTTCTTTTATTTTTTCGTGTGTGGAATTAATTTGTTTAAATAAAATTTTATTTTATTTTCAAATTAATTGGAAAATAAAAGTTACATTCTTGTTTTTTTTATTTTTACAGAATTTAATTCTGTGCATTTGGTTTAATTTTCTGTGTAGTGTAAATTCTAATTATAATTTTGTTATAAATTAGAATTGATGGCTACTGAAACAAATGCTCAAACAAGTACTACTGTGGTGGCTGCGATTGCACCAACCCCCTCTCCTGTGATGACAGTACCAGTATAATCACGGTGAAAAGCCAGAGAAGTTCTCAGGAACTGACTTTAAAAGATGGCAACAGAAAATGTTGTTTTATCTTACAACTCTGAACCTGGCTCGTTTTCTCCGTGAAGATGCTCCTATCCTGAAAGAGAATGAAACCGACCGGCAAGTGGTTGCTGCGGTTGATGCTTGGAAACATGTCGATTTCCTTTGCCGGAATTACGTCTTGAACGGACTTGACAACACATTATACAACGTCTACAGTCCAATCAAGACAGCAAATGAACTTTGGGAATCGTTGGAGAAAAAGTACAAAACAGAAGATGCCGGCTCAAAGAAATTTGTGGTTGGCAGATTCCTGGAGTTTGTAATGGTTGATTCAAAAACTGTGATTAGCCAAGCTCAAGATTTCCAACTCATTCTGCATGACATTCACGCAGAAGGTATGTCTCTCAGTGAATCCTTCCAAGTTGCAGCCTTAATTGAAAAATTACCAAAAGGCTGGAAGGAATTCAAGAACTACCTTAAACACAAGCGCAAAGAAATTTCTATGGACGAGTTAATTGTGCGTTTAGGATTGAGGAGGACAACCGCAATTCTGAAAAGCGGGCTGGTAAGCTTCCTATGGAGTCTAAGGCAAATGTGGTGGAACATGCTTCAAAAACCAAGAAACGAAAGTCTTCTGGAGAAAGTTCATCACAAGGCTCTAAAGGGGGAATATAAAAAGTACAAGTTTAATGGCAAATGTTACATCTGTGACAAAGAGGGACATCGGGCCAAAGATTGCCGTAGCAAAGGCAAAAGTAAGAAAAGAACAAGCAAGAAGCCTGCTCAAGCCCATATGACTGAAGTGGACAAGATTTCCAATGGTGTAGATGACATCAATCTTTCTGCAGTTGTTTCCGAGGCAAATCTTGTCGGAAATCCTAAAGAATGGTGGGTGGACACCTGGTGCTACTCGCCATATTTGTGCCGACAAAAGATGTTCACATCTTACTCTACAGTGGACAATGGTGAACAACTTTTTATGGGCAACTCCTCAACTTCCAAAGTTGAAGGACAAGGAAAGATTGTTTTCAAGATGACATCAGGAAAGGAACTCACTCTCAACAATGTGCTGCATGTACCGGACATTCGCAAGAATCTTGTTTCCGGATCTTTGTTGAGTAAGAATGGGTTTAGGCTAGTATTTGAGAGTGATAAATTTGTACTTACTAAGAATGGGATGTATGTAGGAAAAGGTTACATGTCTGATGGCCTTTTCAAGTTAAATGTAATACCGTTGTACCCTCTGTTATTAATAATACTACATCTTCTTCTTACTTGCTTGAGTCTTCAAATTTATGGCATGGTAGACTAGGACATGTCAATTATGGATCTTTGCGTAGATTAATTAATATGGAATGTTTACCTAAATTTGAAATTGATTCAAATCATAAATGTGAAATTTGTGTTGAGGCAAAATTATCTAAAACTCCTTTTCATTCAATTGAAAGAAGTACGGAACCACTTGAATTAATTCATAGTGACATTTGTGATTTTAAATCAATTCAAAAGAGGTGGGAAAAAATATGTAATCACTTTTATAGATGACTATACTAGATATAGTTATATTTATTTAATTCGAACCAAGGATGAAGCTTTGGAAACTTTCATTCAATATAAGAATGAAGTTGAAAATCAACTTGGTAAGAAAATCAAGAAACTTAGAAGTGATAGAGGTGGTGAATATGAATCACCTTTTGGTGAATTTTGTAAAGAACATGGAATAATTCATCAAACCACCGCTCCTTACTCACCTCAGCAAAATGGAATTGCTGAAAGGAAAAATAGGACTTTAAAAGAAATGATGAATGCCATGTTAATCAGTTCTGGATTACCTCAGAACTTGTGGGGGGAAGCAATACTTTCTGCTAATTATATTTTAAATAAAGTACCCCGAAAGAAAGTGAATCAAACACCTTATGAATTGTGGCATGGAAGAGTACCATCCTACAAATACTTAAAAGTGTGGGGGTGTTTGGCTAAAGTGGCTATTCCTAGTCCTAAAAAGACTAAGATAGGTCCTAAGACCATTGATTGCATTTTCATTGGTTATGCCAAGAATAGTAGTGCATATCGGTTTTTGATTCATAAATCAGAACATACCGAAATGCATGTAAATACTATTATTGAATCTCGGAATGCATCTTTCTTTGAACATGTATTTCCAAAGAAGACTGGACAAGAGACTAGTAACAATAAAAGATCTTTTGATGCTATTACTAGTCAGGATCAAGAACATGATCAAGAACAAGTGTTAGATCAAAATGAGGAAGAGGAACCTAGGCGTAGTAAACGTGCTAGAACCTCAAAATCTTTTGGTCCAGATTTTCTAACATATTTGTTAGAAAATGAGCCTTTAACTTTTAAAGAGGCTATGTCCAGTCCTGAAGCTCCTTTATGGAAAGAAGCTGTCAACAGTGAAGTTGAATCCATCTTGCAAAATCACACTTGGGAATTATGGACTTGCCACCAGGTTGTAAACCTCTTGGGTACAAGTGGATTTTCAAAAGAAAATTGAAAGCAGATGGATCAATCGACAAATACAAGGCAAGACTTGTAGTCAAAGGTTTTAGACAGAAAGAAGGTCTAGATTACTTTGACACATACTCACCGGTTACTAGAATAACATCCATTAGAATGCTAATTGCCATTGCATCTCTATACAATCTAGAAATTCATCAAATGGATGTTAAAACCGCTTTCTTAAATGGTGAGTTAAATGAAGAAATTTACATGGAACAACCAGAAGGGTTTTCTGTTCCAGGGGAAAGAAAAGAAAGTGTGTAAATTGGTTAAATCATTATATGGTTTAAAACAAGCGCCAAAGCAATGGCATGAGAAATTTGACAAGGCAATGATGTCAAATGGATTTAAAATTAATGAGTGTGACAAATGTGTTTATATTAAAAACACAGACAAAGGTTATGTCATTGTATGTCTTTATGTAGATGATATGCTCATCATTGGTAGTAATAATGATATGATTAAAACTACTAAGAAAATGTTGAATAAACATTTTGACATGAAGGACATGGGCATTGCTGATGTAATTCTTGGTATAAAAATTACTAAAACATCAGAAGGTTATACTTTGTCACAATCTCATTACATTGAGAAAATACTTGACAAATTCAGCAAAGATGATGATCATCTTGCTAGAACTCCTGTAGATGTTAATTTGTATCTTTCTAAGAATGTACAGGAAAGTATTTCTCAATTAGAGTATGCCCAAATTATTGGAAGCTTAATGTACTTGATGAACTGCACTCGCCCAGATATAGCTTATGCAGTAAGTAAATTAAGTAGATATACAAGTAATCCGGGAGTAGAACACTGGAAAGCAATTATAAGGGTTCTAAGATATCTCCGATTTACTCGTAACATTGGGCTTCATTATACTAGATATCCAGCAGTACTTGAAGGATACTGTGATGCAAATTGGATATCGGATACTAGAGACTCAAAGTCCACCAGTGGGTATGTCTTTACTCTTGGTGGGGCGGCTGTATCTTGAAATCTTCCAAACAGACTTGTATTGCTAGGTCTACTATGGAATCTGAATTCATAGCTTTAGACAAAGCTGGGGAAGAGGCAGAATGGCTTCGCCACTTCCTTGAAGATATTCCAATATGGCCAAAACCGGTGCCTGCTATATGCATACATTGTGATAGTCAATCAGCAATTGGTAGAGCACAGAGTCATATGTATAACGGTAAGTCACGACACATTCGTCGTCGACATAATACCGTAAGACAACTACTCTCTAATGGAATTATTTCCATAGAATATGTTAAGTCTAAAGACAACATAGCGGATCCACTAACCAAAGGGTTAGCAAGAGAGTTAGTTGAGAATTCATCGAGGGGAATGGGACTTAAGCCTATTAATTAAGAGTTACCACAACGGCAACCCAACCTAGTTGACTGGAGATCCCAAGATCTAGGTTCAAAGGGACAACCGAGTTGTGATTGACTCAGAAGGATCACTGGGGAGTCTAACTCCTACCCATTTCTATGATGAAATAGTGATGTCTGCAGCGTTTTAGGTTAAGTAATACTTTTAATGATTCTTATATCTAGGTATACCTAGTGGAGTATGGCAGGATACTCTTCATAAGAATTACCTATGTGAGTGTGAACTGGGCCGGTTCTGTGAGATTTGTGAAGGGCTACAATTCTCTAGAGCACTCATGAAGACCAGGTTGTTCAGGGCCAAAATGAACACAATAGTGAGAACTAAATTGTGTCTGGGAATATACTGTGTGAGTTCTATTGTCTTGGTTTACACAAACGGCTGAACAGTTCAGACATCATGTTCATGTGTTTAGCTAGTAAATCCGATGGTGTCTCACAAGGGAAGGTTCAAAGCCAAAAGCTACCTATCCTTTGCAGAATATTACCAATTTCTGTACTCTCTGATTAGATCATGTTGTTGCATTTTCTCTCCGTCAAATTCCATTCATGTGGGGGATTGTTGGAAAATGGTTTTATATAGGCATATTTGAGCCCATTTTGGGTGGACCCCAAACACCTTTTGGGGTGGGTCCGAAAAGGTGAAGTGTTCCTTGCCGCGTGGCAAGTCACACAATGAATACGGAATGTCAAAATTATTTATGAGTGAATGGGAAGTTGACATCGTTTTTGGGTTAACATTAATTTTTTAGATAA
This sequence comes from Camellia japonica, assembly GCA_030407325.1. Taxonomy (NCBI): domain Eukaryota; kingdom Viridiplantae; phylum Streptophyta; class Magnoliopsida; order Ericales; family Theaceae; genus Camellia; species Camellia japonica. Next base: position 52,094,724 of record JAPPVO010000007.1, read on the forward strand.
AATTCTTTTAAATTTTTTCAATAAAATTATTATGGAAATTTAATTTAAATTTAAATTTATTTTTGATTTCCTTAAGTGGTTTAACTCTAATGGTTTGTTTGTTTAAAACCATTAAACTATGTAAATAGTTTATAAAGTGTTTCCAACAGTTTTTATAACTGTTGCACCTGGAGCCTTTTCAAGTTGTTTGGAAAGCAACGGTCAGATTTAATCAAATCTGTTAATTTGAATAAGGCACATGTTAGACCACTTTTTATACCTTTTGGACTATTTCAAACGGTCATTTGTTGCCTATAAATAGATTGATATTCCAGCAATCCGAGGATGATTATTTTGAGAGACATCGAAAAACAGTCAGATTTTTTGTGTTCTTGTTGTCTAGAAATTCGTTTGGTTGCATTACTTCTTCATTTATAATTTTAGGAATAAATATTCAGAGAGTTAGAACACAGGTTTGGTTCGCCGAACAAATTTATTTGAAGTGCTTCTATAAATTTGTGAAGATCATTGTATCCTGGGAGATAGACGCCATTCAACCGTAAACACCGTAGCGGGGCGAATCTGTCTTAAGGACAGGGTGTCACACACTCGACTTGGTCTTGTAATTTTTATTTGGTTCAATAAATAAATCCGGTATGTAATTTGTTTATTTTGTTTGATTTATTTCTAGTTATTTTTTTTTTTTACACAGAAGATTGTTCCAACATTCATTGCCACTCCTCTCTTCTATTTCACTATGTGTGAGATTATGTCTCCCATTCACAAATTTTTAAAATAAATAAGCCCACGTTCAATGAAATACGTATTAAACTAGTTTGGCTATTCGGATTACCTAATCCAAACCCATTATAGCGATCCCGATTTTCTCTCATTTGGTTATTGTATTCCGGACTAGGTTCCATGGATGTCTGTTGTTGTATACGCTTCTTTTTCGTCCTTTAATTCCTTATATTTGAGTTTTAGAATGTGTTGGGCAGGTTTGTAATAGGTTGGTTGTGTTTGGGAACAAATGATTGCTGCCTAGATTTTGGTGTCTTCGCTCGAGCGAGGCTTTTGTCGCTCGAGCGAGCTCTTTGTTTTAGTTCCTTTGCTCGAGCCAGGGTTCCTTCGCTCGAGCGAGAGTTGAGTGTTGTGTTTGGTGGCTCGAGCGAGAAATCTTGCGCTCGAGCTTGCGTTTGCGTCTGGTTCTGGACCTGAAGGTTGCAATTCTTGGCTCGAGTGAGTTTTCCTTCGCTCGAGCAAGCAAGGGCTATGTTTTGAGTTTCTTTGCTCGAACGAGCTTTTCTTCGCTCGAGCGTGCTTCTGGGTTGCAGACCTGAAGCTTCGAATTGTTGACTCGAGCGAGGCTTTCTACGCTCGAGCGAGATTTCTTTGTGTCTGGTCGCTCGAGCAACCACTCATTCGCTCGAGCGAGCCTCGATTATATCAGTTGGCAGCAGCAGTCTCCTTCATCACTTTTTGATACACTTTACATTTCAAACCCTAGATTCGGCTCTCTCTCTCTCTCTCTCTCTCTCTCTCTCTACATACACCTTCTCTCTAAGGTTTCATCTACTTCTAGAGTGTTTCTACCCTAATCTCTTTGTAAGAAAGATAGAGGGTGGTGTGAGCTTCACTTTAATTTGAAAATTGTGGATTTGGAGCACTTTGAGTTTCACATCTCTCCTCCTTTGAGCTTCGAAAATTAAGGTAGGGATATCCTACTCCATCTTATGAGTTTTGTTATAAATTTTAGTCATTTTGATTAAATGGTGTTGTTTGATAATTTTGGGAAAGGCTAGGGTTTGATTTGTAATTATATAGAGAGGGGTTTTGTGTTTTGAAGCTCCATGTGCATATAAGACTTTGAGAATTTGAATTTGTGAGTCAAATTGGTGGAATTTGGTCTTATGATCAATATTTGAGAAAAGGGGCAAAATACCCTAATTGTGTTGAATAATTAATTTTAATAATTAATTTGTGGAAATATGAAATTGAGTTGAAATTCATGAAATTGGAGAATTATGAGATTGAATGGTGTAGTTGGATTAATTAATCACTCACCTATGAGAATGTTGATATTATGTCTGTTTGATGCATTTATTATCTGTTTAGAAATAACTGCTTTGGGCTATCAGTGAAGGATAGTCTTGATTGTTATAGACACTGTATGTTGATTAGGGAAACTAAAACTAATCATTTGGAATATGTCATTGAATATGACGGTTGGAATAATACATTGAATATGTGTATTAATTGATCATTGTATATGATAAGTGTTTAAATACATTGTATATGTATATTGTTTGGGAGGAGATAAGGGATGTACTCCATGGTTTGAGAGGAGATAGGGGATGGACTCTCAAACCTGTTTGGGAGGAGATAGGGGATGGACTCCATTAATACAGCAAATATGTGTATTAATTGAAGTATTGAAGTGTTTTTATATGAGCCGTAGTCTCATTGAATTGTGGTTATTGGAAGTGTTGTTATATGAGTTGTTATCTCATCTAATTGTTTGGCCAGGTTCTGAGCCATGTTTATGAATTGAATTGGTTAAGTAAAGGATAGTGGACTGAAACATGTACATAATTGTCATGGAACTGTATTGGGTTGTAAGTTGGTTCAAAAGTGTTGATCATTTATCGAATGCTAATATTTTAGTCATTTCTCATATTTGGTTTAGTATATCTCTACTGGGCATTGGCTCATCTTATATGGGACATCATTTTCAAGTACAGGTGATATGCCACCTCCAAGGACGTAGCTTGGAAGGCTTAGAGGCGGAAGAACTTTTGTTGTTATATTTTTGTGTATTACATGTAGATTCAAGCCAAGGGCTTATTTGTATAAAGAGTTAGAACTCTTTTTTTGTTGAACCCAAGTGTTGACTTGGAAAGTTGTAAGCCCGTAGGGCATTTGCTTTTGTTGTCAACATGTAATACTTTTGTACTAAATACTCTGATGAATGAAAATATGCTTTATTCTCTTATGTCTATGCATGTCAAGAATGTAGGTTTATATGTATTATTTTGAGGGCGTTATACCCATTGTTAGTTCGACATTCGGAGTTAGGGATGACAATTTGAACCTGGCCCGACAGGGACCTGACCCCCGTTCCCAATTAGAATGGTTTTTTCCCAAAAAATACTCCCCACGGGCCGGGGATGGTATTCGAAAATGCATCCCCGATCAGTTTTGGGCCGGGTCGGTGATAACTCTCACAGCCCAGGACCCGGCCCGTCCCCGAGCTCGCTCAATTTACCCCCAAAGTAAAATTACTTTTATACCCCTCATCCTTTCATATATATATATATATATACCTACATACCCCTCTCAGTTTTGGATCACTCTCAGATTTAGAGATCACTCTTAGATTTGGATTACTCTCTCCCTCTCTCAGACCTCTGTTACTCTCTCCCTTTCTCTCACATTCGAAACCTAACCTCTCAAACCCACTTTGATCGAAACAAATAATCAATCGCAGAGACGAAGCAGACGAGAGTCAATCGCAAAGACAATGACGTAGAGACCATCGCAGCTTTCTCACCCGTTACTCCACCACCGCCTCTGCTATTCCACTATCGCTGCTCCTCTTCCCTCATTCTCTTTCTCGCCATTTCTATTCTACTCTCTCTCTCTTTATTATTTTAATTTGTTGTTGTTGTTGTTGTTATTGAATGTTATTGAATCTGTCAGATCTGTTGTTGCTATTTTTTTTTTTGAATCTGTTAGTGTTGTTATTGAATTTGTTGGTGGTGTTGTTAAATCGCAAATCTGTTGTTGTTGAATTTTTTTTTTCACTGGGGAATTTTCGGGGTCGGGAAAACCCGATCCCCGTTAGGGGACGGGGACGAGAGCGGGGGCAGCGATAGGTTTCCTATCAGGGATCGGGGTCAGGGACGGGGAAATTTCCACCGTCAGGGATCGGGGACGGGAAGTGTGATCCCCGGCCCCAGCCCGGCCCGGCCCCGCCCCGTTGCCATTCCTATTCGGAGTTGGCTCATAGTGCTCTTTATCTGAAGTACCCTAGCTTGGTCTCTCCGTCCTAGCTTGGCCTTATGGCCTTACTCAAGTCTGTTCGGACTTATGCGAATTGTAACTCAAATTTTAGCTTCCATAACTTTTTAAACATTTTTATTGTAACATTCACATATTTATTAAATTAATCAATCTTAACACATTAGACCATTCTTTTACTATTTTATACTAATTAACACATAATTGTAGGACTGAACTTCTCTTGAAGGGTATTGTTCAGAGTCGTAAAATCTATTATGGGTTCTATTTGATAATCTGAACCGTTTATTTTGTATAGCCCTTTGTGTATATTTTTCACAAAGAAAACTTAGATTGATATTATAATCATAACTTATTCTATTTATTACATTTTTCTTAAAAGAATTTTGAATGGCAAGGGTATTTTTAAAATAGGTCGTTCATTTGTTGGTAACAAATGGGATGATTTGAACAAGTGAAGATTATCAAATTGATGTGGATAATATATACGAAGAAACTTACAAAATAAACAATTTAGATCATTAAAACAAAACCCGTAGTAAGCCCTACAAACTCAAACAACATCTTCAACTCCCCATCTGAATTGGAAGGAATCCTGACCCTAATTTTAATATCTTCATTAAAGATACTATGAGGTGGTCCCAACCTATTCTGCTCAAGATTTAGGGGTGTATGATAATTTGATTCAGTACTTAAAATTGAATGTATTAAGTGATAATTAATTAAGCCCATTTGATAATCACAATTGATATCTCTTAAAAATTTAAGTATTTCTTAAAATATAGGTTAAAACTTAAGAAAATTTTAAATCATGTGAAATTTACCTAATTCTGACTGAATTTGTAAATACTAAACATAAATATTGATATATACTATTTACCAATATCACCTCCACTGCCACCGCCACCGCTACTGCTACCACAACCACCACCACCACCACCACCACCATGCTATCACCATCACTATCACCACCACCACTACCACTACTACTACTATATTCATCACCATTGTTATTGTTGTCATAAGCACCATTATCATTTTACTACCACCACCACCATCACCACCACTACTACGACTCACAATCCAAAAATTGAAATATACAATTTGAAAATAATAATTTTCAAATTTGATCTTATACATATCGAACAATTTATTTTTAATTCAGCACTTAAATTTTTATCAAACAACTTCTAAACTTAAAAAATTTAACATTCAATTTTTAATACATTTCAAACAATTTATTTTTAATTCAGCACTTAAATTTTTATCACACAATTTTTTAACTTAAAAAATTCAACATTCAAGTTTCAATACATTTTAGTCTTCAATTTTCCCTTTTCAACTTTATAAAATACCACCTTATAGTATATGCCACTAAATACAAGTTTTATCATTTTTTTGCAAATATTTTTTTTATCTATTTATTAATTACTCATAACATTCTTCCTCTTTTTTAAAAAAAAAAAAATATTGAGTGTAACAATGACACTGGTCAATAAAAAGCCACACAAAAATTAAGTAGACAAATCTTATCTTCCATTAATCCAATATTTTTATAGTCTCTACCATAAATTAAAATTATTTATTAAACGATAATACTGTTATATAATATTAACGTTTTTTTGGATATTCATTTTTTTTTTAGATATTGTGTGAGCCGAGTATAAAATCTGCACATTCGGTAAACAAAGCATATCTGGGCCCATCAATTATAGGCCCAAACCCAATCAGGCCCATTGAATTGCCGAAGTTCAAAACAAAAAGCAGACTGTTCATCGATTAGATTATACACCGCGTAAGTGATACTGACAACATCGGCGAACAAGAATGCCTAGTACCAAAGTGGGCTCAGGTTGTCCCTTTTCGGAGGTGTAATAGGAACTTGGACCCTAACATTTAGATCACGATGATGAATATGTTAGATTATGTAGGAAATATCTACGCCAAATGACTATCTAAGGAAGGTAAACAGAAAAAGAAAGGCATGCACTAAGAACCAACAAGACTATCTCTGAAATATTTTACTCTTTCCCTCTCATACAAAACCTGACTTAATCGTTGGAGTGCCAATTTCGGCACCCCCGACTGGAGTATTTCTTGTTTTAGGCACCCGAGCGAGAATCAAATAAATGACTATTTGGGACAAATGAATATTGTAGAACTACCCCTCACTAATATCTTATAACATTTTTTTTTGAAGGAAAAGATATCCTACAACACTGTGACTTATTTTTTTTGTACAATTGTGACTTCATTTACAAATCATGTTTAATTTATCAAATTATCAGTCCATTCTCTTGAATAAGCCTTGAAATCTCATTTGTGAGAAATGAAGATTCGAAATTGAAATGCTATACCTTATGGTCATGGTTGTTTAGAGGTTTGGAGCAAGAGATTAGATTAATAGTGTGTGAATCCTACAAGATTCATATTTATTTGGGATTGATAGTCTCATGGAACTATGAATACCCTTTAATGAGGAGATTAACAATCTTATGAAAGAGATGGTATTAATAATTCAAACCCATGAGATTGTGGGTGAAAATCACCCTGTTTGGTTCCAGAAAATTAAAGTTTTTATTTTTCATATATATTTTTTATTTTTAGTGATTTTTTAAAATATTTTATGCATTTTTTTTATTTTTTAGATACACCTAATCTATATGCTTAAAAGGTATAATATTTGCATTAAAAAAATTCACTAAATAAAAAAATAAAAAAATTCAATATATTTTCGTATTTTGTTGTATTTAATGAATTTTTAAAGAATTTTGTACAATTTTTTTACTTTTTAATTATATTAAAATTAAGTGGATCTAAATTTTTTTTTTAAAAAATTGATTAAAACATTTTAAAAAATCATTAAAAATACAAAATTAGAAAACCGTTTTTGAAAACTCAAAACCAAAATAGAGACAATTGGGCGTGGCAAAAATAACAAAATCATCTTTTATATAAATTTAATGCCGACCAACTAATATCACTACACTTGTGCATAAACAAACACAATTGAGAGTGGCTTATCTCCCGTTAGTGATCCAACTAGAGAGGAGCTCTTGGGCTTGGTGGACTCATTTCAAGACTCATTTCGGTGATTCAAACGGTTAATTTTGCAAGACTCGTTGATAAGATAATTCATATAAAAAATCAAATTAATTGGATATCAGTGACTATTTACATTTCCCTTATGAAATTGAACGATAAATATGATTTTAATAATAGACCCTCTAATTTTTTTAGATAAATGCAATTCGATTTTTTGACTATCATTAGTCAATCAATTTGATTTTTTATATAAATATTCTTCTCGATGGATTTTGAAAAATGAATAATTCAGATTATTTGAAATAGATCCCAAAATAAGCTCACTATGTCCAACAACACCCCAAAGTTAAATGTATAATTAAATTTTTCACTTGTAAGAAAATAATTTTTATAGTAACTTGTGAAATACATTAGCATTTTTCAGTTTTTGGAAAGTTAAAAAATTATTAAAAAAATCAATACTAAACATCTTCTAAAAATATTTTTTATCCCATAACTATTTAATTTATCAATATATCTACTCATTAAATTATTCATTAAGTGATTAATTTGAAACAAAACATAAATAATATCATATGAGAGTGATTATTTAGTAATTTTTAAGTGTTGTTTCATATTATTTATCAAGTGACACTTGTTAAATTATTCCAAAAAAAAATATAACCATATACAGTAGTGTTCGCATCTGGCCCAGCATGAACCCTAGTCATTGTGCAGCACAACACACAATGTTCTGTCATAATAAACTAAAAAGTCTTGATGACCACTCAATGCCAACTATCATTCAAGCTGTGCTAGCTGTAATCCTTTTATATATTTATGTTTTGTTTGACTTAATCTTTGCCACACTCTAGGGCTGCTTTGTCATGATGGATTTTGATTAAAATAATTAATAAAGATAAAAATAATAATAAATTAGATAAACAGTTATATTTTACATATCAATTAATTATTTTTTTCTCTTGTAGTTATATATTTAATTATAAAAAAATTCAAAAATTATTCTAAATATAATTTTTTTCATATAATAAAATAGTTAAAAAATTAAAAATTAATTAAAATAGCTAACATCTCAAATGAGGGCATTGGATTTTCTCACGTTTATTTATTTAATTGGACGGTTTAGTCTGGTTCACTATAAAAATATTTTGAGTCTATTTTGATAATTTAAATGATTCATTTTATGAGATTTTTTTAGAAGATCATGCATACCAAAAGTTAGATTAATCAGACATGAGAAACTACTTAATCGGATTATATTTGTTTGAAAAATCTACTTTCAAATTTATGTTGTCCGTTAATTATTTTTTACACAAATATTTTTGATTAAGTGACTCTCAATATCTGATTCTCTCTAAAAGACTTTACAAAATAAATAATTTGAAATATTAATCTGAACTCGAAATGGGCCATATTGAACCGAACTAAGTTGCTCAGTCAAACATTCTAATGGGAGAGAATGAAGTCCCTATCTGTTAAAAGTTCTCTTTTAAGTTCGAACATGAATTTGAGGAAAGGAGTCATGTCTGGTTTTAATTAAAATCATTCATTTTGTAGAGTTTTTTATGTATATTATTCATAATAAAATTAAATTGATTCGATAATTATAATTTTTTTATTTTATCGTGTTTGTCTGTCTATTTTAAAAAACATACTAATTATCCTTTTTTTTTTTGAAATAAACATATAAAATAAAAATATTACAGTTATCATATCAACATAATTTTTTTTAAGAATTATATACATTGAGAGTTTTACAAAATGAACCGTTCAGATTATATAAATAAACTCATGATGGGCCCTTATGAGCTTCTCAAGTTCTCTCAAATACAAATTTAAACTTGAGAAAAGCCTAACCATTTTGTAAATTACTGATAAACTTTATTGACTTTTTTATTTATTGAATGATATGCAATAATAAAATTTTAAAATTTGAAATGGAATCTAACACATTTTATATGATAAATCACATTAATTAATAAAAAAAATATAATTTATTTAGTTGTATAAACTCATCTCTATTATGGTGGAAGGGTGATATTTTTGAAAAACTTGAAAGTTCAAGGGCAAATTGCATTTTAGTGTATGACAGAAAAATAAATTATATTTCAGTGGTAAAACTTATCTACTTTAATCATTAAAGTGATAAACTTTTTCATATTTTGTATATATATTTTTTAAAATATTCTCATTGATTTGCAATTTGCACAAAGTTCAACTTGTTTGTCCTCTAATCAGCTGGCTTATAAAAAAATGAAAAAATTGCAAATCAGTTGAAACTTCACAAAATATTTGTAAATTCATGAAAAGGTTTATGCATTTAATAATTAAAGTTGATAAAATTTACCACTAATTTGAAATTAGTTTTGAATACATTATGAATCTCAGAAAAAGAAAGAAATAAAACTCACACTCATTACTAATTTTTCATAAAAAAATCTTAATTTTTTAAAAATTAAATCAATTATTTGGCTATTATCAATTCATATATTGATTGTGTTGTGATGGTGATATATTTTGAAGAGATTTTATAAAAAAAATAAAAATTATACATTATTTTCGAGATTTTTTTATGAAAGATTAAACTAAGAAACTCAATTAAACAATGTTGAGGGTACATCCTACCAAAAAGGAAAAAAAAAACAATGGTAAGGATAAAATAATTATGATAATCTTCTTTAGAATTAATTTTTTTAGTGACTTTTTTATTATTTTATTTTTAGTGAACTTTTTATAAAAATTTCAAAAAAAACCTTATACTTCTAAGTTTTACTGGGAATAGACACACCACAGAAGTAAAAAATTAAAAAAATCCACTGAAGATTTTTTTTTTTAAAGAAAGCCAAAATAAGTGATTTATTTTATTTTATTTTAATGAATTTTTAATTTTATTTTTAAATCCATCTATAGGAAATAGATCAAAAAAATTATATAAGCAATCTCACAAAAAAGTGAATTTATATAAATTTATATTCAATTTATGTGTTTTTATAAGATCACTTGTATACATTAAAAAAATTTACATAATTTTATAATATAATTAGATACTGTGTGCACGTGGATGGTAGTTGGTCAAGTTGGAAAACGAAACCGATGGGGCCTTGTATTATTATAGTCTTGTTTGGTGTAGTTGATATATTGAGAAACATATGTATTTTATTATATATTTTTGTAGTGTATTATTTTATTTTTTTTGATAAATATTATATATATTTTTTAATAAGAGTTATGACAATTTGTGATTGAGAAATAATGTTACCTATTTTATAATATTATTATATTTTTTATGGTTAGAAAAAGTTTGAATAAAAAAATGTGTAATATTACCACACAAATGCATAATATTACCACAAAATACATGAAATCATTTCCTAACCACAAATAGTCGTAAATCCTATAAAATTGTTGACTTTTTGGCTTTCGAAGGTTATTATTGTAATTGCGAATGTGCCAGTAAGGATCAATCAGTCCTTACAGAAAATTAATTGCCAACCAATTATCAGACGATTGTGTTTTAGTTCTTTCAGTCTCAATGAAGAGGACTTTTACTGGTGGCTTGATTTAGGAGAACTAAGCAAAATAACAATTAAATGAAGAACAGTTGAAGTATTTCATTAAAATGAAAAATTTACAATGATCCAAATTCAGCCTCGTAGAGGTTTACAACGACAATCTACTTGAAACTACTCCTATGAACGAAATGCAGTGCAGGAATTTGAAGTACAGGAAATGTAAGACTGGAAATGTAAAATAAGTATAATAAGACTAGTTTTTTGGATCTGAGTCTGGGGCTTTTTTCTGGGGCCTTCTCTGCTATTTATACTTCTCAAAGATGACCATCGAACTGCGTTTCCAACCGTCGAACTGCTCCTCCATGATCGCTGATCATGTTGCCTTGTAATTAGCCCACTATGCCATGACTTGCAGTTAGACTTCCCTCATAAATTTGAATTTAAATGTGAGTAACCGTTGAAGCCACATCACCTTGCCTCTCTTTGTTGATCCACTGCTACTCAGATCTTGTAATAACCAATACTAATTGCCACGTGTACGATCAGGATCGAAGACTTGACTAGCCTTCCTGTATTACCCTTATTCTGCCACGCGTCGAATTGTAATGGGCTTGTACAAAATATGTAGCCAACATTACCCCCCGCACTAATATGCCAAATACTTGGTGATATTAGTGGATCAAGCCCTTTTCTCCACGTCTTAGAACGTGCATGGGCTTTGCATTCTTCTAGAAATGCAACTGTCATTCATTATCTGCATTAATTCCCCTTCAATCTTTTGAACACCCCCACCACCTTAGTATTCGAACAGACTGATACATTTTAATGGCCGAATCAATTTCCTCCTCCATTGATCGAGCACACGAAGAGTCATTTGATGATACTGTTCCTCCTCGAAAGAACCTTCATGCATTAATTAGCCACCCTTACCCACCTTTCTATATTCAGGTCATGGATGCCTTTTTCAAATTATCAACCCTTGGACTACGAACACATTGCCCTTAATCCTTTGATTCAGAAGCTTACAAATATGGACATGCGAAATCCTTCTTCTGACTCACCCTTGGACTACGAACAAACTGCTCTCAATCCTTTGATTCAGAAAATTGCAAATATGGACATGGGAAGTTCTTTTTCACAACCCTCTGCATGGGATAAGGCTGCAACTTCTTCTTCCTCTGGGACTTCTAACTGGACACACTGGTCAAAACCTGAGGCCTGTGATTTAAGGGAGCGAATCAACCATCACTTTGTCGAGTTTACTGACCCTTTAGAGTTCCCTTCTTATGCGTGAAGCTCGGTGGTCTATCCTTATGTGCCCATCGATCATCGACGCAGTTTGGAGGAAAATCTGCTTGTAGCATGGTATACATCCTCCATGCCTACAAAGATAGTGCATGCTGCCCAACGTCTCGAAGAGGCACAAGGGTACAATCCATCGTTCTTAGCCCATAAGGCGAAGCTTTGCTCTTCTGACTGGGTCGGTTATATTAATGCCCTTGTTCCTTCTGCTCTTGCTCCTCCTCCTGAAGTGGAGACCTCCATACCTTCTCCTCCGCCAACTCCTTGCTGGACAGAGAGACTGAGGCTTGCCCTCTCCGCGGATAAGGTCTTTCCACCTTACAAGCCTCCACCTTCCCCTAATCCAGCTGAGCGGAAGCAAGCTCAACTTCTGCTCGCGGCTTTCTCTCACTTGCCCTTCAATGTTCTTGAGGACGAAGTCCCTCTCAAGAACCTTCGATGGGCTTGTGATATTCTGACTCGGGGTCATGTTCTCAATTCCCTCGCCCAAGCAGAGCTTCATATGTTTTTTGACCAACTTTCATTGCTTCTCCACTGGCATCGGACCTCTATGGCCACCACACAATCTGTAGACCAACTCTCGTCCCTTCGAGTTCATGCCCAGTACGAAGCAGAGAACTTCATTGAAGAATTCGATGATTTCAAGAATAAAGATTCTGCGTACTGGGATGACTTGGATATAGACAAATTAGAACAAGGATTGAGATAAACAGCATTCGAAATAAAGGCTGAAGAGCTCTTTTATGAAGTGAGAGCACATCAACTCATGCAGCCAATGTTAGAAGAAATAGAGGATAGAATAAAGAAAGAACATAAATTCATTGATCATAGTTGGACTAAATTTCATGATCTTATTATTTATTCAATTTCTTATTTTTATGAGCTTGAGTTTGTACCCAAACAGGGCCATTCGATGTAATTGCTTTTGCTTTAATACCACTAAGACTTTTTTCTTTGTTTGGTATGGTTTGATCTTGTCCCCATTTGTCTTTAAAGCAAATTCAGGGCTTCGAACTGAACAATCTTATCCTTCGAATTTGGACTCAATCGTTTTAAATGAAACACTAAAAAGAACCAACAATGAACCTTTCCAATTTATGGAATATAGTTAACAATTTTTGTTGATTTTCATTTAGAATTAGTGCTTCGAATTTAACAATCTTACCCCTTAAAGCTTGTTTTAATCATAACCAACATATGGTCATGGTTAGTATGATCAACCAATTTTAAATTGATCATTTTTGCTTCGAAGAACAGTCTATGTTGTTTTTAGTTCAAAAGACAATCTCTGTCCGTATGTATACAAACCAACTATTGGTTTTGATATTTCGAATACCAATTCCCATCCTTAAGGGGTCTCAAGTTTTACTTCGAAAGACATTACTTTTATTGAGAAACCTAAAACAGTTCTTTAATCCTTTTGAAGCAAACAAATACTTGAATATTCTTATGGAATGTGCTTCGAAGCTGGCTTGGTACTTTCGAAGCCGTTTATTATTTGATTTTTGGCGCCAAAATCTGGTTTCGAAGCCAAATACTATACTTCGAAGCTGGCTTCAACATCTGGGATGTGTTTTTCCCTCCAAAAGTATTAATATTAAAGGAAGCTCTTCGTATTTGTACTTTTAGTACTTTAACGAATTACACGATATATCTTCAAACACAAAGGTTTTTAACACCTTTTTTTCGTGCTTTGAAATCACTCGCTCGCTCAAAACACAAACCCTTTTCCTCTGTTACCCCCTCTTCCTTGCCTCTTCCTTGCTGCTTGCTATCAATGGATTCTTCTTCTCTGAAAGTGCTTGTTGGTGATCGTATAAGCCCAACCATGGCTTTGAAAAGATGTATTGATGAAGAGATCGCCAAGTTAACAACTGATGAGTTAAGCGCCATAGACGGCCGCCTCTTCGTTCCTCGTCACAGCAACAAACAAGAATACGTCTTGGGTCCTATCTTTCGAGAGGCTCCTGCTCAACTTCCAACTTTATACCCTCGTTTGGAGGACCATTTTCTTCTCTCTACGAAAGAGGGCTCGACTGGGGAAATTGGAGGGTAACCCGACCTCATCGCTGCTGGCCGACATTGAGAGCTGAATGGGAAGAATGGTATGACAGAGTTGTACCTGCGCGAGAAGATGACTTGCAAGAGCTCTGCATTCTCGATGCCCTCCGTCTTTCCAGGTTTATCATTCCTGAAGACCCTTTCTTAATTCCCTCTGCTCTTTGTTTTTGGAACATGGCTTTCAATTTTTTCCAATTTCGGTGTGGTATGATAGCTCCTACCGTTCTTGATATTTGCCATCTTTTAAGGCTTTCACCCCTTGGCTCTCCTTTCACTCCCGGCTATCCAGACCTCCCTGTTAAGTTCTCCCTTCCACCCTTAAACTCCTCTTACAGTGATTTTGTAAAGGCCGAAAATAAAAGGGTAGGTCCCGTGAGAGATAGAGAACTTTTTTCCTTCATTTTGTACTGGTTGTGCAAATTTCTCTTTTGTACATCATCTCAGAGGATTATGCCTGAGTTCGCGCCACTTGCAAAGGCACTTGTTTTGAAAAAACGCATAGCCTTGGCTCCTTACCTCTTAGGCCATGTTTATAGAGCATGTTTCCAATTTTGTGAGAAACCTCTTGATGTGAACCAAGGGGGTCCCCTTTGGGTGCTCCAACTTTGGCTCTTTGCTTACTTCACTGATTTGCATCCCAAATGCTTAAAATTCCTTGTTCAGGACCCTAGCACTTATGGGGAAAAATATGCCAGAGTTGTTCTTTATCATGCTTCATTTGCCTACTACTTCATCTTTTTTTTACCAACTTCCATTTCTCCACCTGCTACATTCTTTTGCCCCTTTGATGCCAACAAAGGACCTGCTTGGCTTCAAACATTTTTAGCTGATAAAGAGTGCTCTACCCCACCCCATAAAAGCATGTGGGCTTCTATTTTGCTGCCGAGGGAGCTGTTCATTGGCACTTTAAACCCTCGAGCTTATAAGTGTATAGCTGAGGTGTACTGTCCTTCTCAATTTGCCAGGCAATTTGGGTTAACTCAGGGGATTCCCATTCCACTCTGCAATCCCTCGAATGTCCGTCTTACAGCCAGAGATCTGAGAATACCCAAATCAAAACTGGAAGAAGTAACATTCAAACTGTTGAAAGAATCGAGCAAGTTCAAATTTGTCCTCTTCCTTCCTTCTGGCCTGGCTCTGAAAAGATTCTAAAACTGGTGAACAGCGAATATGGGAGTGCGCCTATCCGTACACACTCATGACTTACTGATAGGGTTAGAAGTGCCTTCGAAGGCCAAATCAACCACAGTTGAGAACATCCCCTCTCTTTCCATAGCTGCCAAAACTGCTCCTGTAGCCTCATCCTCTCCTGCTAGAGTTACCAGAGTTGCTTCAAAGAGGGGTAAGTATTTTTCAGGTTTCCCCTTAGACTCTTTTGTTTGTTTCCTTTACATTCATACCTTTTGGTGCAGGGTCTCTACAAGAAGAATCTCCTAAGAGGGCTGAAACCCTAGCCACTCTCAAGGACAAACAAAAGCAGAAAAAGAAAAGGAAGCTGATACTCACTCTTGAGGAATCCGAATCCCAGATTGAAGAAGAAGAGATTGAAAAAGAACAGGAAGTACCATTACAGAGGAGAAAGAGGGAACAGATGACTGTCTTTCCTTCGATTGAAGATCCCACTCATGAGACAGCTGCTAGAGTAGTAGAAGAGGAACTTACTTCTGAGGAATCTGAATCCCAGATCGAAGAGAGAGAAATTGAGAAGGAACAGGCAAGACCAATACATAGAAAAAAGAGAAGGAAGATGACTGTCTCTCTTTCTGATTTGGTCGAAGACCCTATTCATGAAGCAGCTGCTAAGGCAGTAGAACAAGAGCATTCTAAGGCCATCATTGTCTTTGAGAGAGTTGAGAAGAGGCGGCAGCAGCAATTCTTAAGAGATGAAGCAGCTGCTGCTGATGCAATCCAAAGAGAAATTGCAAGAAGGCAACATATTGTTGAGCACTATTCCCTTCGAAGCTCTTTTATTGCTGCTATCACTTCTGAAACAAGTAACTTCTTTCATGCTTTTACTGTTTCTCCCTTATCAAATTTTGGTATTGAAACTTGACATTACTTTACATCTCTCCTTTTGCGGCAACAACTACTGAGCCTATTCTTCCAATAAGGACTCCATCAGTTTCAGTTGAAGTTGATCAGATGCAAAATGTGAGGACTATTCAGATAATACTCCCACTTCCTAGGCTACTACATTCAGTGTACCCTCCTTGAGGCCAAGCATTCCTGCATCTCTTTCCTTTGGATTAAATCTGTATCTTCCTTACTTATCTTTAGATCTACCTCAATTCAGTTCTCCTTCGAGCCTTGCTCTCTCCCCTCCTCCTAAGGAAATTCCAACTGATGCTCCATCTCTGATGGTGTAGTAGACACCCCATTTTGACCGGCCCTAAGACTGGGGCACTTTATTTTGACCACCCTCACCAATTCCGAAACTCACCCATTTTGGTCAAATTAAAATGTTTTATTTGAATTTCTCATTTTGTATAATTTTATATAATTTTGTATGTTTGTATAAATTTCTTAGGTGTGTTTACATAAATTGGCATTTGAGATTAAATAAATAATAATAAAAAATAATAATAATAATAATAATAAAATAAAAAATAAAAAGAAAAGGATATGGGGCGGTGGCAGAGTGGAATTGTGGAGAAGCCACTGAGGGAAAAAGAAAAGAAAACATAAGATGGGTGGTGAGTGGGTTCGGCACTTGGAGAGTAAAAAAGAGAGGAGAAAGAAAGAGATGGAGATGAAAATAATGGATCCAAAAACACACAGAGAGGCCAACTCATCATCCACTCAATTTCTCTCTCTCTTCTAACACGCGTTTGGAAAGCAAATCCCTCCTCTCGCCTAACACGCGTTTGGAAAGCAAATTCCTCCTCTCGCGTAAAATGCGTTTGGAAAGCAAATCCCTCCTCTCGCCTAACACGCGTTTGGAAAGCAAATTCCTCCTCTCGCGTAAAACGCGTTTGGAAAGCAAATCCCTCCTCTCGCCTAACACGCGTTTGGAAAGCAAATCCCTCCTCTCGCCTAACACGCGTTTGGAAAGCAAATTCCTCCTCTCGCGTAAAACGCGTTTGGAAAGCAAATCCCTCCTCTCGCCTAAAACGCGTTTGGAAAGCAAATCCCTCCTCTCGCCTAACACGCGTTTGGAAAGCAAATTCCTCCTCTCGCGTAAAACGCGTTTGGAAAGCAAATCCCTCCTCTCGCCTAACACGCGTTTGGCAAGCAAATCCCTCCTCTCGCCTAACACGCGTTTGGAAAGCAAATTCCTCTCTCGCGTAAAACGCGGTTGGAAAGCAAATCCCTCCTCTCGCCTAACACGCGTTTGGAAAGCAAATCCCTCCTCTCGCCTAACACGCGTTTGGAAAGCAAATCCCTCCTCTCGCCTAACACGCGTTTGGAAAGCAAATTCCTCCTCTCGCGTAAAACGCGTTTGGAAAGCAAATCCCTCCTCTCGCCTAACACGCGTTTGGAAAGCAAATCCCTCCTCTCGCCTAACACGCGTTTGGAAAGCAAATTCCTCCTCTCGCGTAAAACGCGTTTGGAAAGCAAATCCCTCCTCTCGCCTAACACGCGTTTGGAAAGCAAATCCCTCCTCTCGCCTAACACGCGTTTGGAAAGCAAATTCCTCCTCTCGCGTAAAACGCGTTTGGAAAGCAAATCCCTCCTCTCGCCTAACACGCGTTTGGAAAGCAAATCCCTCCTCTCGCCTAAAACGCGTTTGGAAAGCAAATCCCTCCTCTCGCCTAACACGCGTTTGGAAAGCAAATCCCTCCTCTCGCCTAACACGCGTTTGGAAAGCAAATTCCTCCTCTCGCGTAAAACGCATTTGGAAAGCAAATCCCTCCTCTCGCCTAACACGCGTTTGGAAAGCAAATCCCTCCTCTCGCGTAAGACGCGTTTGGAAAGCATCTTCCTCCTCTCGCGTAAGACGCGTTTGGAAAGCACATTCCTCCTCTCGCGTAAGACGCGTTTGGAAAGCATCTTCCTCCTCTCGCGTAAGACGCGTTTGGAAAGCACATTCCTCCTCTCGCGTAAGACGCGTTTGGAAAGCACATTCCTCCTCTCGCGTAAGACGCGTTTGGAAAGCATTCCTCTTCTCGCGTAAGACGCGTTTGGATTTCAAGTTCACATACTCCTCTCGCGTAAGACGCGTTTGGATTTCAAGTTCACATCCTCCTCTCGCGTAAGACGCGTTTGGATCTCAAGTTCACAAACTCCTCTCGCGTAAGACGCGTTTGGATTTCAAGTTCACAAACTCCTCTCGCGTAAGACGCGTTTGGATTTCAAGTTCACACCCTCCTCTCGCGTAAGACGCGTTTGGATCTCAAGTTCACATCCTCCTCTCGCGTAAGACGCGTTTGGATTTCAAGTTCACATACTCCTCTCGCGTAAGACGCGTTTGGATCTCAAGTTCACAAACTCCTCTCGCGTAAGACGCGTTTGGATTTCAAGTTCACATACTCCTCTCGCGTAAGACGCGTTTGGATCTCAAGTTCACAAACTCCTCTCGCGTAAGACGCGTTTGGATCTCAAGTTCACATTCCCCTTTCGCAAAAAGACGCGTTAGGACCATTTCAAATCCATCGCACTGTTTTGTGCACCACATTCGTACTATCTTGTACATTCCCATGGTCTAGGAGACCTTAAATCCTCTGTAGGTGCAATTCCTTTGGTGTTTGCCGTGCCCAAACGACTTTCACGGTCTAGGAGACCTTAAATCCTATAAAGGTGTAATTCCTTTGGTGTTTGTCGTGCCCGAACGACTTTGGGTGGTCTGGTATAACCATCTGCCTGTGATTGCAATGAGTTCCTAGGAGACCAACTGCGACGGTGAAAACTAGAGTTCGAATGGCGATGCCTAGAACGCAAAAGGTTCGGGATTTCCGAGACTAAAGTCTGGTTTAAATACCCAGAGGTGCATCCAGGGGTGCATTCTCGGCTTGAAATCTGTATGGTAGCCCCATAGGTTGAGATAGCTTATATGCGTCTCAATTCTGGATACTGAATCAACCTAGTCTGTCACCCCGTTGGAGAATAGGGAAAATTGTAAATATGATCAAAAAAGCGGCATCCATGGCCACCCAAATCGGTTAAAAACATCAGGTGCGCCTGTTGTTTACCCCATCTTTCCTCCTTTCGCGTGACACGTGTTAGGATGGTGATTTCTCATCTCTTGGTTGAGGTCTTCCCTCTCTTGCATGATCATAAGATTTTCAAAAATAATTGGCTTCGCGTAGCGTATAAGTCCAGCTCTCAAATTCATTCTGCATATCATTAGCATCTTGCCCCTGAACTACGCTGGTTTGATTCCTTGCAAAGGGATACGTAGGCAACCTTCGGGTTCAACCACATACATTGCATTTTGTGTGATTGCCCAAGTCTTACGACCTTGTCAAAAGGGTCGTCTTCTGGCTTTGACATTCACTCACGTCATTTCATGACTTCGAGCTCTGTCAAAGAGGGGCAACTGTAGACACCCCATTTTGACCGGCCCTAAGACTGGGGCACTTTATTTTGACCACCCTCACCAATTCCGAAACTCACCCATTTTGGTCAAATTAAAATGTTTTTATTTGAATTTCTCATTTTGTATAATTTTATATAATTTTGTATGTTTGTATAAATTTCTTAGGTGTGTTTACATAAATTGGCATTTGAGATTAAATAAATAATAATAATAATAATAATAAAATAAAAAAAAAAGAAAAGGATATGGGGCGGTGGCAGAGTGGAATTGTGGAGAAGCCACTGAGGGAAAAAGAAAAAGAAAACATAAGATGGGGTGGGTGAGTGGGTTCGGCACTTGGAGAGTAAAAAAGAGAGGAGAAAGAAAGAGATGGAGATGAAAAATAATGGATCCAAAAACACACAGAGAGGCCAACTCATCATCCACTCAATTTCTCTCTCTCTTCTCTCTCTCTCCACAAGGAGAGACCGGGGCATCCTGTTTTAGAGGAGAGGCAATACAAGTATCAGAGGATTCATGTTCTAGGGGGGAGACAACAACCATTCTTGGATCTCTCAATTTCCCAACCTTAACCAGCTTCTGTAAGAAGAGCAAAGATGTCTAAACTTACCACCATGTTCATCCTAGCCCTCCTCCTCTGCTTCTCACTATCCTACGCAGCTCGCCCCGAGCCAAACTCTCCCATGAAAACCCAACATGAGGGTCTTGAAGCTCAGCACGATGAGGCGGCCATGGAAGAGAGCTGTGAAGGAGTGGGAGAAGAAGAGTGTTTGATGAGAAGAACACTTGTAGCTCACGTTGACTACATCTACACCCAGCAGCATAAATACACACACATCCACCCCATCACCATGCACGGCCAACACAACACCACCACACGGCAACCCGGCACCACTGCCATCACTCACACAACACCACCAACCCGGCACCACTGCCATCACAACAAACCCACTCAACACTCCCACCACACCACCTACGGCTCCCACGGCAGCTCGTCTCTCTCCTCCCTCTAACCCATCACCACCGGTGAACACCACCGTGCACACACCCCTCACCCACGGCACATACACATACAACCCATAGACACCCACCACTCCTCCGCAACTCACAAACCCGGCAGCAACACACCACCCGTGAACACCCAAACCACCATGCAACACACACACGGCAGCCACCTCCTATCCCTCTCGGCAGCCACCTCTCTCACAAAACCCACCTCACAAACCACCACACAAACCCACGACACACACCCAGCACCCCATACACAGCATCACCCAGCAGCCACCTTTCTCACCATCATCCACAGCACACACCTGCAACACAACACCACCACCACGGCGGCTCTCTCCATCCCTCACTCTCGGCACACAAACACACCAACCCAGCCACCACTCCACACCATCACCATCACCCACGGCAGCAGCAGTCTACACCTCCCATACACGGCTATCCCATGCAGCATCCCATGCACACACGGCACACACCTCTCTCACTCTTGGCCATCACACACTCACAGACCCACCACTCTCTCTCTAGCTTGAATTAGATTATTTAGTTTATTATGTTAATTCATGTTATAAGTAATTAGTTACACTGTAATTAATTAATTAGTGTAATAATTAGGTAGATTCTTTAATTATAATTTTATTAATTAATCAGAATTGTATAATTACTTTATTAGTGTAATTAGGTAGATAAGTTAATTAGAATTTTAATTAGGTAAGTAGGTAATGAGGTCATTAAATAGAATTTAATAATTAATTCATTAGTTAATTAGGTTGTTAATTAGCATTTTATAATTAATTAATTTGGTAATTAGTTAATTAGATAGTGAATTTTATAAATTAATTAATTAGTGTAATTCATTTTAAGTTTTATAAATGTACTAATTAATTAATTAGTGTAATTAATTAAATAGTTAATTCGAATTTCATAAATTAGAATTGTATAAATTAATTAATTAGTAATTCATTTAATTAGTTAATTTGAGTTTTGTACATGTATCAATTAATTAGTGTAATTAATTAAATAGTTAATTTGAATTTTATAAATTAATTAATTAATGTAATTAATTAGTTAGTTCCACTTTGTAATAATTAGTTAGAATAATTACTTAGTTATTAATCTCTCTCTCTGCAGCACACACGGGCTGCTCTCTCTCTTTGAGGGGGGCACCCACTCAATCTCCCTCTCTCTCTTGACAGGTACAACTCCGAAGTTATGAAGAGATAGTCACTCTTTCTCTCTCTACACTCTCAGGAAATTTGCACATCATCCAATAGTGATTTCCCTATAAGCCATGCTAGTCAGATTTCAAATCCGTTCCTTGGTTTGCCGCTTGAATCTGGAAAATGTGAATCATATGATGTTGCGAAACCCAGGACATGCGAACAGGAGTGACATGTGCCAGTGATGAAGTTGTTTATTTTATTTTTATTTTGAGTGTTGTGAGGTTTTATTTTATTTTATTTTATTTTCTTCTCTCCTCTCTCCCTCATTCGGATCTGTAATAATTACTTCATTCAGACCCTCCTGCGTGAGGGCGCATTACTTCATTCGGACCTCCTGCGCGAGGGCAGACAAATTTGTAATAAGTGTGCGTGTGTGTGTGCATGTCTTCCAACCCCACGTCTTTCTCCCTTTTATTTACCAGCTTATGATGATTAGATTAAAGGCATCATGTTTAATTTAGCATACTCATGTTTGCATCCATTGTATTGCATGTACCAAGGCTCGGTTCATCATCCATTTTGCATTGTTGTTTCAATACTTCTCTTTGAATACATGCTTAGACCGCATGCGATCAATTCATCTCATATGCCATAATAGTAGCCGAGCCTAGTATATTGCACATCACATGTGTTGCATTGTCACATTGTACAGTTAGGAAGCATGCATATTTTCTAACTTTGTTTTGTAGCTTGTTCGCGGGACGTCTGTAAATATGTGAGTTGTTATGCTTTAGCATCCCGCTTGTACATAATTTTCTTATTATGTTTAGCATCCTACCATGAGGCTAATTGCTTAAATGATAAACTGTTTGAATGCCTGTGGATGAAGGCTTGTTGCTTAAATTGGAATGATTTAACGAATGTATGTTTTAAGATTCACAAACCTGGCAAACTAAGCCCACCTAAGGGTGGCAAATTCAACCTTTTTCGAGAAACAAACATGAAATTGAATTGTTCCAATTTGAGCAAACTAGTCTATACCTTGTATGCTTCACATAATAAATTTTAGGATTTATTAAATAATCAGAATAAGAGCATATATTGTACATAAAAATCACATCATGATTAGTAGAGGCCGATCTTTGATCGGGTGAGTGGGGTGTTCAATTATTGACCTTCCCCTCTCATACCTAAGTTCCCGAACCAAGACACTTTGGTAACGACGGACTAATGGCCTTTGGCACGAGTCATGGGTTTCCTAAATTTCCCAAAATAAATATTTAGGTGGCGACTCTGAAATCTGGCAAAGCAGTCCATTTTTGGCATTTGATTCAAACATCGATTTTCCAAAAACAATTGCCGGATTTGGACTCTTTCTGTGTTTCCACTGTTTCACATTGCACTTGTGAAATCAGATTCAGAACCAACACACGAGTGGAGTCTGAACTGTAAGGGCTATTTCATTCTTCCGAAAGGGGGCGCGGAAAAGCCGAGCTACAAATGGTAGTTGATTCCCCTACAGAGGGTGCTGGCAGCTCTCCAACCCATGGTTTATTATCTGTACCTACTTCCAGCCCTTCTTCCCTTGACCTATTGGTGGCTAGGACCATAGAGACTGCTGAAGATGCTCCACCCATCTCTCCTATCCCTATGCAGTCCTCTGTGCCTTCCACTACAACTCTTTCTGCGCCCCTCATGTCCACGGATGAAGTAGATATCTTCGAAGCAAGACTTGCCAGTCTCCTTGACATGCGCTTTATTTCTCCAATAGCCAATGATGAAGCTGAGCCATTAGTTTTGGCTGACTCTTTACTAGAAATTTTTCAGAGTCTTTCTTCCAGTAGTAAGCCTTCTATACCTCTGATAGACTTGGACAACTGCCTGGAACTATTGACATTTTTTTTAAGGATTCCTTTCGAGGCCCTAGAGAGACCTATAATAAGGAATGGCTTCCTTCAGTGCTGCAAAATTGTTGAGCAATCCGGCATGACTGTCTCAAGTCATTTATCTCAGGCAGCAGCTACTATTGACTTCTACATCAATATTCGCTGTGTTGCCAAGGCTGCAGAGGAGAAATTGGTCAGAGATAAGGACTTTGTTTCAACAGTACATGCTGAGATATCAGAGCTAAAGGAACAACATTCCTCTGTCTCCCAATTTCGTACTCAACTACTAGAGAGGAAGGCTCAACTTGAGGAGGAGTTATCTGTAGTCAACCAGGTTTTAGCCCAAACTGATACCAAGTTGCTGATCACCAACCAAGGACTGGCCGATCGAAAGCAAGAAATGAGTACAGCCATTCAGTTGTTTTCATTCTTTAAAACTAGAACATCTGTTGTAAAAGAACAACTAAGGCATTGTAATGATTTCTGGGCCAATTTATGGCGGAATGTATTTAATTCTTTATGAAAAAACAAACTCTTGTTTATCATTTGAGTATTCTTGTGTTCTTGTACTTAGTATTATTTTATTCCTTGTGTTTTCCAAATGGTTGAAAAATAAGGTTTCAAATATCTGCCATTAATCTTTTTGGGATATACATATCCATTCAAATTTCTCAAATAGTATGCTCCAAAAGGCAGGACTCTATGAATTTGATATGGTCCTTCCCAGTTAGGTGACCATTTGCCAAACTTATAGCTTTTAATTCCTATTGGGAGTATTGTCTTCCAAACCAAATCACCTTCATCAAAGCCAATGTGTTTGACTTTCTTATTATAATTTTTGGCTACTTTCTTCTTTTGCAAAAGAATGCTATTTAATGCCAGAATTCTAGCTTCATCTATGCTTTCTAATTCCAAGCACATACTCTGATGGTATTGCTCAGGATTTAACTGGTCTTGGCATTTTACCCTCAAGGACTTGACATTAATTTCCACAGGTAACACTGCATCATGCCCATATACTAAGGCATAAGGAGTGACTCCTGTGCTTGACCTTGGGGAAGTTCTATAAGCTCACAATACATCCAACAACAAATTATGCCAATCCCTAGGATTGTCCTCCACAACTTTTTGTATTCCTTTTTTCAAGGACTTATTAGATGATTCAGCTTGACCATTGGCTTGTGCATAATAGGGGGTGGAATTAACAAGGCTAATTCCAAACTCTGCCACAAAAGACTTTACCATTTTCCCATCAAACACAGTCCTATTATCAACAGTTATAGTCTGTGGGATACTAAATTTGTGGATTAAATCCTTAATGAATCCAATAACCTCAGTTTGGTCTACAGCCTTGTATGGCTTAGCTTCGACCCATTTAGTAAAGTAATCAGTGGCCACTAAAATGAAACAATGATGCTTCGAAGAAGGTAGGTGTATTTTCCCCATCATATCCATGATGGCCAAGGCTTTACTACTGCAAGTAGGTCAGTTATGGTCACATGCCTGATCGTGCCATGCTTTTGACATGTCTGGCAACCCCTTGCATATTCTATGTAGTCTTTAAGGACAGTTGGCCAATAGTAGGAATGCCTTCGAAGCAACTACCTCATCTTCACACCAGGCTGATGAACACCACAGATGCCTTTATGAACCTCAGCCATAGCTGTCAATGCTTCTTTTGGGCCTAAACATTCCAGCAATAAACCGTCTCCCCCCCTTTTGTAGAGAGCATTACTGTATATGATGTATTGCATAGATTGCAATGTAATTTTTCTGCTGGCCTTCGAGGATGGGCCAGCCAAGTACTGCATTATTGGATGCCTCCAATCTTGTTCCTGCAAGTCATTATGATTGACTTCTAGGACCATATTTCTTTTATTCAAGGGTGGTATTAATTTCTGATATGTTGTTTGGCTTATGTCCCTTTGAGCATTATCCCTCCTCTTGAAATTCGAAGCTTTCTGAGCCACATCATTAGCTCTATTATTCAAGAATCTTGGGACATAAGTTACATTTGCTATTTGAAATTGAGAAAGCAGATGTAATGCAACAACATAGTATGGCAACATGCTTATACTTTGACATTTGAAAATCCCTTTCACTTGGTTAACCACCAATTGAGAATCTCCAAATATGTCAACTGTATGAACTTGTAGTCCAATAAGAATTTTCAATCCCACTATTAAGGCTTCATATTTAGCTTGATTATTAGAATAAGTAATTTCATCCACTCTGAAATCATGTGTGGTTTCTATTCCTTGTGGTGACTTAATCACTATACCAATTCTAGTTAGGCCATTGGCTTTCGATCCATCGAACCACATTTGCCATGGCTCAACACTAGCCATGCCAAGTTCCATTATCTCTTGGCTTTCTGTTTGAGATGGATGGTCTGCCAAAAAATTGGCTAAAACTTGTCATTTCACTGCCTTTTGGGGAACATATTCTAAATGCAATTCTGATAAGGCTAATATCCATTTGCCAATTCTTCCCCTCAACATAGGTCTAGATAATATATACTTAACCAAATTTGTGGTTGCAATTACCAAGACAATTGTAGGTAAAAAATAGTATCTTAATTTCATTGCAGCAAAATACAATGCAAGGCACAGCTTTTCTACAGCTGAGTATTTACATTCACAAGAATTTAAAAACCTACTAAGGTGATAAACAGCTTGTTCCTTGCCTTCTTCATTGTCTTGGGCTAAGAAAGCTCCCAATGAATCTTCTGCTGCAGCTATGTACAACTTCAAGGGCTTATCACCCTTTGGTGGCATCAGCACTGGAGGGTTGGCCAAGTAGGCTTTGATACCTTTGAAAGCAATTTGATGCTCTGCTGTCCACACAAATTCCTCTTCATCTTCTAGCCTTAATAAGGAAGAAAATACTTTAGTTTTTCCTACAGTGTTAGAAATGAATCTTCGAAGAAAATTAACCTGCCCAAGGAACTTTTGTAATTCTTTCTTACTTGATAGAGGTCTGGCTTCAATGATGGCTTTGGCTTTATTCTGGTCAATCTGTATTCCTCTCTTGTGTACTACATAGCCCAAGAAATTTCCAGATGATACGCCAAAAGCACACTTAAGAGGATTGAGTTTCAACTTGAACTTTCTCATTCTTTCAAAGGCTGCTTCTAAGTGAAACAGATGCTCCTCCATGGATTTGGATTTAACTACAATGTCATCAATATAACACTCTAAATACCCTCCAATGAGGTCATGAAAGATAGTGTTCATAGCTGTAGACGCGCCCTCGGGGCTCACTACAGTTCGGACTCAATTTGGGTCCCGGTCCTGTATCTAATCTCGCAGAGTGCAATGCAAGATCGATGAATCATCAAAGAGTCTAAATCCGGCAAATCATTTTTTTGAAAACAGATTTTTTGAAAGAAGTGCCAAACATGGACTGCTTTGCCAGATACAGAGTCGCCATCTAAATATTTTATTTTGGAAAATTTAGGAAACCCTGGCTCATTGCCTAAGGCCACGTGTCCGTCATCACCAAAGTTGCCTCGGCTCGGGAACTTGGGTACGATTGGGGAAGGTCACTTCGTGAGCACCCCCGCTCGCCCGATCGAAGATCGGCCTCTACTAACCATGATATCTAGTTTTGAAAACATTATGCGTTCTTCTTTCGGTTATTAGCCTAGAATTACTATGTGATGCACACAGCATACAAGTATAGACTGGGTCGCCTGAATTGGAATGAAACATCTCATGTTTGTTTTGAAAAACGGTTTGAAGGTGCTATTCGCAAGTAGGCTAAGACGTGGATTTTGCCACCCTTAAGTGGGCTTAGAAAACATGGTGATTTGCCACTCTCAAGTGGGCTTAAAACTCATAGTCGATGAATTGTTCCAATCCAAATAATCCAACCTTCACCCACAGGCATACAGACAGGTATATCACATAAGCACATAGCCTCATGGTAAGCATGCTATCATGGCAGTCACTCACACGCATGCAAGGATGCTAAAACATAAAAACTTACCGAGTACTCCAAGCCAAAACAGAAGCTATGTTAGAAATCCATGCATGATCCTAACTATACAGAAATTCCTAATGCAACACATGCAAAAATGCAACTACAATAGGCTTGGCTATTCTAAGATGGCATATGATGATGCTACAGCTAACATGTATTCAACTTGGAATTGAAATACAAATGCAGTTAGTATGATGCGCCGAGCCCGGTGCATGCAAGACAGATGAATGAATGCAAACATGCTATCATACTGTATGCTAATTGAAACATGCCCTAATCTAACCATCATAAGCTGGTAAATAAAAGAGAGAAAGATGTGGGGTTGGAAGACATACATCACACGCACGCACACTTATTACAATTGTGCCCTCGTTCGGAGGGTCCGAATAAATAATACAGTCCGAATAAATAATTACAGTCCGAATGAATAATTAAATATTACAAAACCCTAATTAATTAACAAATTAACTAGGAAAGCAAATAAACTAGTATGCAAATTCATGGACCGCCTCAGCTCTGTTCCGAATGATGGAAGATGCATGCTCGAGTTGCCTTGCGTGGAAGTCCATTGCGATGCCCCGATTCGCCTCTGTTTGCAATTAATCCCGGAATGCTGTGCGAAGCTCTAGAAAGCTGCTGATTTCTGATTTGCTGCAACAGAGAGCAAGAAAGGGGCATGACAAAGTATTTTCACATATGTATGCACACCTCGATCCTCGTGCCACCAATCACGCATCTCAATGCATGATGGCCGAGGAGTCGAATTGCACGACTCAATGTAAAATGAATGCACATGGAAACACAACAAGGCCTAAACTCCATCATGGGTAATCCGGAGTGTCGGCGACCGGGAATTGAGACACGTTCCGTCACTCGAAGTACGAAACGTCCCTCGTTTCCCGTGCTTGGGCTAACTCCTATCCCAAACACGATGCAATATGCATGACATGCATGAATGCGACTAACATACAACCTAGTATACGCAACGCTATGAACTGGCATACACAATGCTCGATATGACATGGCATACACAATACTCTAACATACAACCTAGCATACACAATGCTATGGACTAAGATGGCATACACAATGCAATATGGGCTTACACCAATATGAGTGGACCTCAGCCACACTCACATCAGTTGTCATTAGATGAAAATGAGATAACCGAAATGCGTGCACACATGCACGCATACCGAGGACCGAACCTAAGGCATTAAATGCCACTCTACCAAAGCATGATAAGGATGAAGCATGACATTCAAACATGTAAATTTCAGCACTGAAACATGATGCTAAATGGTCCAGAAACATGGAAATATGGCACCCGATGCATGAAATAAGCCCCGAAACTCAAAACTAGTCCAATGCATTGAACCACAAGTATACAAAGCAAGCATTATTTGATCATGAAGTCTAAAGACAGAGCCAAGGCAGTCCCAAAACATGCATATTTCCAGTTTAAGGCATGGCCAAAAGATGCTAACATGATGGACTAAAATAGCATGCAACATTGGCTAGCAAACATGGTTTACATGGCATGTATATGAAGCGTATGAGAACTCATCAAACCAGCCAAAAACAGTGAATAAAATATGTTAAAATATGCCCAAATAATCACTGAAATGCAGCCAATGCATGCAAAAATGATGAGCTCCTTTAGAGGGCCATACAAGGGGTTATTAAGCACATATAAGATAGACATGAAGCATAGCAAAACCACCTCTGGAAATGGACTATGACAGCCCTAAAACTCACCAAATTGGCCCTGAAATAGGTCTAGGAAACATGAAAAGAAAGGCCCCTTTGAAAGGCCTTGGATGGGATTGCTCTACACATGCATTGTAGACATAAAATATGGCCAAAAAGGCCTTAGACAGAGCCAAGGCAGACCTCAAAACCCTCAGAATAAAGCCTAAAATAAGACTTCAATGTATGCAAAATAGGGTCCTTTTGGAAGGCCTAAAAGACCACCAAACAAGACAAGGAGAGAGGGGATCACCCCCCTCTGATTTTAGCCCTCAAAAATGCATCTAAGCCACTGAAAATCCACTGGATTTCAGTGGCTAAGAGGCCAAACCATGGCCAATGCAAGTGCTCTAATGCATAGCCCTAATCATGAAGGAATGAAGCATGCATAGGAGAAGATGACCCCAAAAAGAAATGGGACCTCAACCAAACTTAAATAGGATGTCAAAACAAGACTTTTTCCAGTTCATATCAAATCTCAAAAGTGTTCACAAGTAAGGCTAAAATATGATGCAAAAATAGTCCTAAAAGAGAGATAGAGGGTAAGGGGAAGTTGATGGCCTCAAACAGCAAAGAGCCCTTCAACAAAGTTGAAGAGGGGCTCAAAATAAGATACTTTACAGTTTAGGTCAAAGCCCAGAAATGCTCACAAATAAGGCTAATATATCATGCAAAATAAGCCCTAAAAAAGAGATAAAGCACAAAGGGAGAGTAGATGGCCTCAAACAGAAAAGAGCCCTTAAACAAAGTTGAAGAGGGGCTCAAAATAGGACACTTTACAGTTTGGGTCGAAGCCTGGAAATGCTTGCAAATAAGGCTAATCAATCATGCAAAATAAGGCAAGAAAAGGGAAAATAGGGACTCACCCTTGAAGAGCAGATTTCCAGCAGCTTCTGGACCAAGTTGGTGGACCTTTAACCCCTTCAAGTCAGCTCCAAGATGCTGGAATGGATGATGGAGGTGTTATACTAAGGGTTGGTGTGCAAATGGTGCAAGAAAACTAGGGTTTGGAGGCTTGAAGTATAGATATAGAGGGAGTTGTATGTATGCTCCAGCCAAAAATGTCTAACCCTTGCAAATGGAGGTGGAGTGTGTGTTATATAGAGGGAGAAGGGTGAGGCTTCTTGGAGAAGCCAAGAGAGGGGGTCAAGGCTTCTAAAAAAAGCTTGACCAAAAGGGTCAAGCTTCCTTTGGAAGCTAAGTAAAGGGTGCAAAACCACCTTAAATGGACCAAAAACAAGGACAAATCCTCGGACAGAGGGTCAGGTGCAAAACAGCTGGCACAGCTGGAATGCACCTGAGGAGACAAGACTGGCCGACCAGGTTCAAAAGGCCAAGGTGGCCGGCTGGCCACCTCCCCTGGTCGGCTGACCAGGGGTCAAAAAGTTCAAGAGAAATTACTGGTCGGCCACCCCAGAAAGGTGGCCTCCTAGATGAGTGTAACACATCTGTGTAGAGAAAAACCAGAAAAAGTGACCCAGGAGGGAGAAAAACCAGCTTTTTAGAGGGGTTCAAAAGGGTCAGGAAGCATTTCTGGTCGGCCTACCCATATTGGTGGCCTCCCAGGTGTGTAGATCACAATGGTGGTATGAAAAATCAGAAATTGTGGCTCAAAAGTAAGAAAAACCAGCTTTCTGTTAGAAAAAACCGGCTTTCGAAGAGAGAAAAAGGAGAAAGCTGGTTTTTCAGAAAAATTGCTGGTCTCTCACCCTCCTATAACCTTCCTAACAATGAAAATAAGGTCTTTGTCAAAAATGAACCAAGACGGATGCAAAACGGAGGTTCGGGGACCGAAACGCGCGGCCCGGGGCCCCGAAAACTGACTATTAAGCACCGGAGGTGGCGTTTGACCACGAAGTTGGTCTCTCGGGCCACAGTGTCCCTTAAAAGGAAGGAAACAAGGTGTATACCAAAAACCGGAGCAAACGGAGGTGGTTAAGCGGTCCCGAACCGAGGCACACGGCCGACGGCTCCGAAAAAAAGGGGAAACCGGGCTCCAAACGGGAAAAATGGCTTACGACCACGAAACGTAGCCCACGGCCACTGAGAGATGATCTACGAGACCTCTCTCTCCCTTCGGGAAGAGAAAACAAAGAAAACAGGGCCTGGTTCGCAAACCGAGGTAAAGCACAAAAGAGTCCGGAAATCCGGAGGCAAGGCTCGCAGCCGTGATTCCGCAACCTCAGAACGAGCACAATATGCAACATCACCAAGCGCTCAATCGGTGACGTCTGAGTCTTAAGGTCGGTCAAAAATGGGGTGTCTACAATAGCCCTCTGATATGTAGCCCCAACATTCTTCAGGCCAAATGGCATTTTAACCCATTCGAAGGTCCCAATATTCCCAGGACATCTGAATACTGTCTTGTGAACATCCTCCTCTGCAATGCAGATTTGGTTATAACCAGAGTGCCCATCTATCATTGATAAAATCTGATGCCCTGTTGAACTGTCTACCAACAAGTCTACTATAGGCATAGGATATTCATCTTTTGGAGTTGCTAGATTTAAGTTTCTGAAATCAATGCATACCCTCATTTTACCATTCTTCTTAACTACAGGCACAATATTGGATAGCCATTCAACATACCTGGCTGTCCTGATAAAGCTTGCCTTGAGTAGTCTAAGAATTTCTTCCTTAACTTTCTAAATCACTTCTGGACTCATTCTTCTTGGCTTTTGCTTGTATGGCTTGAAATTAGGCCTCATAGGGAGCCTATGTTCCACTAATGACCTATCCAATCTTGGTAGTTCATTATAAGACCATGCAAAACAATCTTTATATTTCTTCAGAACAACCAACAACTGGTCCCTGTCCAGAGCATTCAAACAATCACTTATATAGGTGGGCTGTTGTATAGAACCTTCCCTTAAATTTACTTCTTCTAAGGGGTCTTATGTCTGAGAACTTACTGAAGTTTCTTCTTTAATCCCTTCTGCCTTCGAAGCAATCTTCTTACTTTGTTCTGCTCCCAGATTCTTTAATTCAACATCTTTACCCTCCTCCTCATAGACAAAGTTTGTCCATAAGGCTTCTTCCTCTTGTATCTCCTGGACTTTTGTTTCAATGTCCAATGCACAGTATTTGTCAAGGACCAAAACTCTTGCCTGTTGTTGCTTCTGCTTGCAGCCAATTATCATGGCTTCTTTCTCTTGCTCTTGTACTCTCTGGACTATTAATTTTACATCCAATATTGAGAACTTAATTAGAGCCAAAGACTTGGCTTCTTGGACTTCATTTCTTTGCCTACAACCAAGCATCATTGTCATCCTTAACGACAACCTCTTCATCAGCACTCTCCTGGACTAAGTGCTTCAGGTGTGTCACTTTCTCATAAGTCGTCACTTTGGTTGAGCTATCAGGTTTCCTTAGTATACTGAGTGGTGTCACTCCCTCAATATACAATTTGGCCTCTGCGAAGTCTGCACAGGCTATGAAGGGTTGAGGATCTGCATCAATTTCCTCTGTCTCCTCATTGCCTAAGGCCATCATTATTTTCTGATGCAAAGAGGAAGACACACACTTGTTAGTGTGAATCCAATCTCTACCAAGTAAAGTATTGTACTTAGCATTACTGTCGATGACGAAGAATGCTGTCATGCAGTCCCTGGTTCCCACACTCAGGTTGATAGGCAGAATTCTCTGAGCTATCTGTTTGTCTCCGGCGAAACTAGCAATGGTTGTGCTGGTTGGGATTAACCTGGGGTTCCTTTTCCCTAGTTTCTTCAAGGAAGATTTCGGTAGTAAGTTCACTGCTACCCCATTATCTATCAAGACTCGGTTCAATTGTATCCCATTGAAAAAGGCCTTGATATACAGAGGCTTGACATGCTGTGTCATAGAGTTCGAGGGATATTCAAAAGGATATGAGAGGTTAATGCTCACCTCTTCTTCACTCTCATATTCAGTTTCCATTGGGGTAGCCATTCCGGAATCATTTTGCACCATACTCACTTGTGAGTCTTCACTAGAGACTGGAATTGGGTCATTTCTTGCCCTCTTGGTTCTCATCTCCAGCTTGGAATTCATGCGGTAGTATGTGTACCATATTCACTGATACTGAGCCAAATTGGATGGCTGGTTGTGCCTGTTTCTCCTCTTGGCCACTTTGTTCAGTTACTTCAGAAGCATCCTCCATACTACATTCTGGCATTTCCTTACTAACAAGCTCTTTTAAATGGTCTTTTCTGACTGGTTTTTCAACCAAAAATGTTTGTTCAGCCATGAAGGCTTCGAACATTTCTTTTTCAACCATTTCTTTCTTTTGGCCTAAGCCAACTTCTTTCTCTGCCTCGCTGTCACTCTCCATCAACGCCTTCTCCAATCCTGCTAAACTGAACTTCTCTCTGGCTTTTAGTTCAGAGTGAACTTTGGCCAACTGTTCTCTGCTGCAACCCATCTTGACTTGTAGAGTTGGTTTTGGAGTATGGTCTGACTTTGGATTCTTCTTTCCTTCTGTTTGTACCAATGAAGAACTCTCTTCACTCTTTTTCAGGTCTTGCTAGTACTGAGTGTACCTACGCTGAATTTTCCTCCTTTGTGATCTAGAAATTACGGGGACCATATCTGGTTCCTTTATTTTTGGGTGCTTAAGCAATACCCAATTGTTTGGAGCCACCAAAGGAGGCTTGACCATCCTACCTTGGTTTCCAATTACATCTCTTTGGGTAAACACTTCCCTAAGTTTGTTCTGCATCACAAACCAATCTGGGACCCCAAGTACCCACGAACTTACTGACCCGGCTGTGAACTACTTCTTTCTTCCTTTGAAGTCACCTTCGAAGCTGGCTGTGAAGGCCACTATTTGGCCCTGACTTCATGCTTTGGGCCTAACTCAGGCCTTTAATGAAGGTGTCCATTTTCTGTCCTGCGTGAGGCTGGTCTAGGGGGCCAATCTCTGGCTTTGATCCCATAAACTGAACCTCTCTCCAGTCTCCTCTCAGAATGACTGCTCTCCATTCTGTAATAATTAGGTGGCCTGGACTCATATAAAGACCTCTTGCCTTTGGAATGCATTCTATCAGCTGTTGGTTCAACCATCAATGGGAGCTGCCTAACACCAGATGGATATGGCCTTTTATTGTAGGTATTGGTTGGTTGGGACGTCTCTGCACATCCCTGTAATATTGCTTCCCATCAATTGGAAGCCCTTTCAACCATTTGTAGCTTAGTCTGCACCTGGGACACATCCTTTGCATTACAGCTGCTTCTAAGGAGTCGTCATCCAGTGCTTATTCATCAGAGTCTTCCTTCTGGTGTGAGAAACCTTGTCCAATAGCTGGTAGATTTCCTGTGTCCTTCTTGATAGTTGTCTGGTTGGCAACATGCATCTGCACATTGACTTCTCCCAATTCTTTCAAGGACAAGCGTCGAAAGTCTGGCATTATGACATTGGCTGCCACCTCTCTAATTTCTGGAAATGGATTATTGTCAATCCCCATGGCCTTTTCTACTTTGGCTGGGAATTTCAAACTTCCTTTCCGAATTTGTTATTGGATCCTGTCTCGAAAAACAATACAGTTTTTAGTCGAGTGAGACCAAGAATTATGCCATTTACAATATACTTTTCCTTTAAGTTCATCAAGAGATGAAATTTTGACTCTTTTTGGTAACTTAAGGAAGTTGGCCGCAAGCAAATGATCAAAAATGTCATCTGCCTTAGTTAAATCGAAAGAGTATTTCCTGTGAAGGTCATTCTTTTTAAATTGCTGGTCAATTGTTGTATCCTTATGAATTAATGCTTCACAGATCACAGGTTCTTTCCCCACAATCTCTGCTGCATCGATCTCATAATTAGGATCTCTATAATATATCTTGTACGATGCATTATTTCGGTCTTGTTCCTCCTCTAGTAATGCTGCGTACCTAGACACCTTATAAGTGAGTTCCACTAAATCTCTGAACTCAGTCGAGTCAAACTTCTTTCGAAGCCTAAACTCTAAACCATTTTGAGCCAATCTCATGAATTCTGGCTTTGGTAAGATAACTCTACATTTATTTCGAGCCCTTTTAAATCTGGCAATAAACTGAGTAGCCTTCTCATCAAGCTTTTGACTCAATCTTACCAAGTCTGCCATGGAAACCTCTGGCTCTGATTGAAAGAATTGGGCATGAAATGCCTCTTCCATCTGTTGCTAAGTCTGGATAGAGTCAGGTGTAAGGTTAATATACCATACAAATGCTCTCCCAGTTAAGGAATTTGGGAATAACCTTAACTTCATATAGTCATTATTGGTAAATTCGCCGCATTGAGCAGCAAACCTAGCAATATGCTCTACTGTTGATTGGTTTCCATTCCCATAAAAATAGGCAAAATCTGGTATCCTGAAACCTCTTGGGTATGCATGTACCCTGTCTACCCATTCTGGATATGGTTTCCTATACACAGGAGTCTGGACCCCCCGAGCCATCGGTCCACACATCTCTCTAACAATATCTGCAATTTGGTCCTTGGGGACCATATTTTGTGCCTGCTGAATCACTACTGGAGGGGCAAATATAGGATTTGGTGGGCAAACTTGTGCCTGTGGTCCTCTTGGTCCATAAGGTCGTATATTTGGGACTGGTTGTCCCTGTGGTGCAGGTTGCTGTTGGGGGTGTGGGTAACCCCTTTGAGCCTGTCCTGCGAAAAGACCTCCGAAATGTGCTGAAACTGGTGTTGTGTCTCTTCCAATTACTAAAAAAAAATTACTAAAAAAATCAATTTTCAAAACAACTCTTGACAAGATTGAATAGATTAAAAACTAATTTAGATGGTGTGAAAGTACAGAAATAAATAAGGTAAAATATATATTTTCATATAAAAAAAATGACAACATTTTTTTGCATTAATATAACTAACAAATTATTAAATAAACAAAAATGAAGTGTTATAGTATGAATTAAATATTAACAATATTCAATGTAAATATTTCAAAAATGTACAACTTATTATATATTTTTTAAATCTCAAGAGAATTCAATATAATTTATTCTATAACTTTCAAGTAAAATTATGAAAACCAATCGATCAATCATAAATCTGATGCAGTATGAGCTAGAAATTGAACCAATTTCACCATTTTTTTCTTTTCTTTTTTTTTTTTTTTTTGACAAGAACCAATTTCACCATCACTCTTTAGCTTTGTGTCCTATGTTGGACCAGTTCAATCTAAGGTACAACGTGAGTCCAATTCGAATTTTTTTTAGAGTTTGAGTAAAATATTTTTGAATTAGTCTTAATTAAAAATTTAAAAATCTAAATTTTGAATGAGTTTAAACAAAAATATCAAACAATCTAAAACTCGAATTATATATAGATAGATATATAAAAATATTAAATATATATAAATTATTAGCTATTACATGATGTTAAAAAAATTTAGATTATTATATATCGAATATATATTATATACACAAATAATATAATAAAAATATTATCTTTTTTTATTTTCATTCATAAATTTTAAAGACTATCAATTATTTGTTTTGATCTTATTAATGATTTTCTAAGCAAATGTAAATAGAATCTAATTTTAACAAATTAATTAAAAAAAACACTAAAATTTATGTGTAATTCGGACAATTTGAGTTTAACTCAGATCAGGCTTAGATAGACAATTTTGAGTTACAAATAGGGCTTTGGCAAGTCTGGATAAGTCTCAGCACAACTTAGGCTAGGTTTGGATAACCTCTCAACCTAGCTGAATCCACCCGAGTTACATCCCTAATTCAAACCAGGCAATGTTAAGAAAAATAAAATTTTTGAACGTAGAATTAGAAATTCTGTCTACAGGGTAATTTTGATATATTATCAATTAAATATTATTTATTTATTTTTATAAATACAAGGAAAGACGTATTTCACAAGAAGAAAAATAAATAAATTTAACAAGTATTTTTTTTTTTCATTTTTCTCTAAATTTTGAACTATTGATTAGATTTTAAAATATAATCAATTAAGTTATTGTTTGAAGTCATTTTATTGATTAACATAATCTAACAAATAAAAAATATATTTAATTTTTATTGTTTTAAGAAGTAATATTTACCTTTTATATTAATAAAATTGACTCAGTAAAATTTATTAGGGAGCATCACATTATATAATATGAAATATTTAAAAATATATAATTAATTAAGTAATTTTAATTTGGGATAGTTACAAAAAAAAATCTCAAGATTTAACTCTTATAACAAAATAAATCTCAAATTTTTAATTTTATCAATTTAAATTCTAAACTTTTGATTTGTTTTTAATATAAACAATATGTCTATTTCTATTATGTAAAACTGAGAGAAAAATAATTTTTAGACAATTTATATACACTTGAATTGAGTTTAATAACTAAAATTTGTTTTCTATTGATTTTACTTAATTGAAAATAAAAGTTGATGGTTAGATTTTAAATTAATAAATTCAAAATAGTAACAGTCAAATGTTAGAATTTTTTTTTTAATTTTTTCCTTCTAATGTTAATAAAATTAAGAGATCATATATTTATTTTATCAATACTCATAAATAAATAAATAAAAGTTGTACTTTGTCAAAAATTTTGGCGGAACCGGTACAGCCTTGCGTTTGAAGGCGCAAAGGTACTATTTCAGTCCTAATCATAATTCAAAGGAGAAGTGCACGTTACATAATGTAAATACAGACATACTATCCTTTCATAAGGAATAAGATTCACGTATATAGAATGTACATGTAGAATTTATCTCTTATAAGAGAATTATGTGTCATTCTCTATTTAAATTTTGTATGTCTAACTTTAGGCTTCATTTGGCAAATGATTTTTTTAGTCAAAAAGTCATTAAAAAAAATTAAAAAATTAACAATCCATATCAAAAAGTCAAAAATTCCATTTTTTCTCTACTTTTTGCACATTTTTTCATAAAAAACTAAAAAATATCCCAAATATATTAGTTTTTTTTATATTACATTTTAGCTAAAAAATTAAAAAATTACTAAAAAAATCTGTTCCCAAACGAGGCTTAATGTAATCCAAAACAAGCTAATGCACAAAGTCTAAAATAAATTTGTTGTGTTAGTTGATTTGGTCCGCAGTTAGTGAAATTAGGGGTGAGGATGGTTCGGATTGGATTGGATTGGGGTAAAATCAGGACCAATCCGTTATCTACGGTTCCTGAAAAATTGGAACCAATCCAATCCGTTTAAATTATGGAACCAATCCGAACCAATCCATTTAAATACGGATTGGATCGGTTTAGGACCATGGATTCACATAATTAAATAACAAATATATATATATATATATAATACTTTAATTTCATAAAAATATAAACATAGCGTTATATTAGATCCACAATAGCAACATGTTTTTCTATAATAGCGACATACTGTTCTAGAATTTAAACAACTATAAAAAACTGATTTCACCATAAGTATTTAGATCATTACAAATTAAAACTAAAAACTAACAAACAAAAGTAATAAAAGAAGATATTATACAGTTTTAGATTTGAGTTTAGATTTATATATAATAAGGGAAGATACTATGGGGGAGGATGTATAACAAAAATATAGACTATTTGCATACGGTCCGGATCGGTTCCAATCCGGAACCGTGGAGTTCAATCCGGAACCAATCCGTAGACTACGGATTTTTAATTCTTCAATCCGGAATTGAACTACAGATTCAAAAAATCAATCCAAACCTATCGAATTGGACTAGATTGAATCGAATTACGAATTTCACGGATTTTTTACTCCGCCCTAAGTGAAATACATACGCAATAGGACAATACGTAAGTCATAGTGTTTATTTTTTACAACTTTTGCGTGGAAAAAATTAATCACATTTTACGACGCTGTTGGGTTGGTTTGAACTTTGAAGGAAAGTTTGCCTAAAAACATTCAAGAAAGAGGAACTTTGGCGGGTGGTCAGCTAAGAAATTCTTTGATGTCTAAATTAGATTTGGTTTGGGTATGATTTATTTATTTTTTATTTTTTTTACTTATTACGAAAAGATATATAAAAAATAAAGTGATAGTATGATTAAAATAAGTCAATAAACTGCTTTTGTTTTATATTGCCAAAACAAATTTGTATACAAGCACCAGAAAATATGAATATAATGTAAATCGTTGTGTATCTTTACTAGGTTGAGTTATTGTGCTTAAATAGGCTTGCATATGACCGTTAAAGTGATTGAGAGTTCATTGCCACTCCTCTCTTCTATTTCACTATGTGTGAGATTATGTCTCCCATTCACAAATTTTTAAAATAAATAAGCCCACGTTCAGTGAAATACGTATTAAACTAGTTTGGCTATTCGGATTACCTAATCCAAACCCATTGTCAATTCGACATTTGGAGTTAGAGATGACAATTTGAACCCGGCCCGACAGGGATTCGACCCCCGTCCCGATTAGAATGATTTTTCTGTGAAAAATACTCCCCATGGGTCGGGAATGGTATTCGAAAATGCATCCCGATCAGTTTCGGGCCGGGGACGGGGATAACTCTCACAGCCCCGTCCCCGGCCCCACTCAATTTACCCCCAAAGTAAAATTACTTTTATACCCCTCATCCTTTTATATATATATTATATACCTACATACCCCTCTCAGTTTTGGATCACTCTCAGATTTAGAGATCACTCTTAGATTTGGATTACTCACTCTTTCTCTCTCTCAGACCTCTGTTACTCTCTCACTTTCTCTCATATTCGAAACCCTAACCTCTCAAACCCACTTCGATCGAAGCAAATAATCAATCGTAGAGACGAAGCAAATGAGAGTCAATCGCAAAGACGACGACGTAGAGACCATCGCAGCTCTCTCACCCGTTACTCCACCACCGCCTCTGCTATTCCACCATCGCTGTTCCTCTTCCCTCATTCTCTTTCTCGCCATTTCTATTCTACTCTCTCTCTTTATTTTTTTAATTTGTTTTGTTGTTGTTGTTATTGAATGTTATTGAATCTGTCAGATCTGTTGTTGCTATTTTTTTTTTTGAATCTGTTAGTGTTGTTATTGAATTTGTTGGTGGTGTTGTTAAATCGCAAATCTGTTGTTGTTGAATTTTTTTTTTCACTGGGGAATTTTCGGGGTCGGGAAAACCCGATCCCCGTTAGGGGACGGGGACGAGAGCGGGGGCAGCGATAGGTTTCCCATCAGGGATCGGGGTCGGGGTCGGGGAAATTTCCACCGTCAGGGATCGGAGACGGGAAGTGTGATCCCCGGCCCCAGCCCCAGCCCCGCCCCGTTGCCATTCCTATTCGGAGTTGGCTCATAGTGCTCTTTATCTGAAGTACCCTAGCTTGGTCTCACCGACCTACTCCGTCCTAGCTTGGCCTTCTGGCCTTACTCAAGTTTGTTCGGACTTATGCGAATTGTAACTCAAATTTTAGCTTTCATAACTTTTTAAACATTTTTATTGTAACATTCACATATTTATTAAATTAATCAATCTTAACACATTAGACCATTCTTTTACTATTTTATACTAATTAACACATAATTGTAGGACTGAACTTCTCTTGGAGGGTATTGTTCAGACTCGTAAAATCTATCATGGGTTCTATTTGATAATCTGAACCGTTTATTTTGTATAGCCCTTTGTGTATATTTTTCACAAAGAAAACTTAGATTGATATTATAATCATAACTTATTCTATTTATTACATTTGTCTTAAAAGAATTTTGAATGGCAAGTGTACTTTTAAAATAGGTCGTTCATTTGTTGGTAACAAATGGGATGATTTGAACAAGTGAAGATTATCAAATTGATGTGGATAATATATACGAAGAAACTTACAAAATAAAATAATTTAGATCATTAAAACAAAACCCGTAGTAAGCCCTACAAACTCAAACAACATCTTCAACTCCCCATCTGAATTGGAAGGAATCCTGACCCTAATTTTAATATCTTCATTAAAGATACTATGAGGTGGTCCCAACCTATTCTGCTCAAGATTTAGGGTGTATGATAATCTGATTCAGTTCTTAAAACTGAATGTATTAAGTGATAATTAATTAAGCCCATTTGATAATCACAATTGATATTTCTTAAAAATTTACGTATTTCTTAAAATATAGGTTAAAACTTAAGAAAATTTTAAATCATGTGAAATTTACCTAATTCTGACTGAATTTATAAATACTAAACATAAATATTGATATATACTATTTACCAATATCACCGCCACCGCCACCGCTACTGCTACCACAGCCACCACAACCACCAACACCACCATGCTACCACCATCACTATCACCACTGCCACCACTACCACTACTACTATTACCTTCATCACCATTGTTATTGTTGTCATAAGCACCACTATTATTTTACTACCACCACCACTACTACGAACATCACAATCTAAAAATTGAAATATACAATTTGAAAATAATAAATTTCAAATTTGATCTTATATATATCGAACAATTTATTTTTAATTCAGCACTTAAATTTTTATCAAACAACTTTTAAACTTAAAAAATTTAACATTTAGTTTTTAATACATTTCAAACAATTTATTTTTAAATAAGCACTTAAATTTTTATCAAACAATTTTTTAACTTAAAAAATTCAACATTCAATTTTCAATACATTTTAGTCTTCAATTTTCCCTTTTCAACTTTATAAAATACCACCTTATAGTATATGCCACTAAATACAAGTTTTATCATTTTTTTGCAAATATTTTTTTTATCTATTTATTAATTACTCATAACATTCTTCCTCTTTTTAAAAAAAAAAAAAAATATTGAGTGTAACAATGACACTGGTCAATAAAAAGCCACACAAAAATTAAGTAGACAAATCTTATCTTCCATTAATCTAATATTTTTATAGTCTCTACCATAAATTAAAAGTATTTATTAAACGATAATATTGTTATATAATATTAACGTTATTTTGGATATTCATTTTTTTTTAGATATTGTGTGAGCCGAGTATAAAATCTGGCACATTCGGTAAACAAAGCATATCTGGGCCCATCAATTATAGGCCCAAACCCAATCAGGCCCATTGAATTGCCGAAGTTCAAAACAAAAAACAGGCTGTTCGTCGATTAGATTATACGCCGCGTAAGTGCTACTGACAGCATCGGCGGACAAGAATGCCTAGTACCAGAGTGGGCTCAGGTTGTCCCTTTCCGGAGGTGTAATAGGAACTTGGACCCTGACATTTAGATCACGATGATGAATAGGTTAGATTATGTAGGAAATATCTACGCCAAATGGCTATCTAAGGAAGGTAAACAGAAAAAGAAAGGCATGCACTAAGAACCAACAAGACTATCTCTGAAATATTTTACTCTTTCCCTCTCATACAAAACTTGACTTAATCGTTGGAGTGCCAATTTCGGCACCCCCGACTAGAGTGTTTCTTGTTTTAGGCACCAGAGCGAGAATCAAATAAATGACTATTTGGGACAAATGAATATTGTAGAACTACCCCTCACTAATATCTTATAACATTTTTTTTAGA
Source organism: Camellia japonica (assembly GCA_030407325.1). Lineage (NCBI taxonomy): Eukaryota > Viridiplantae > Streptophyta > Magnoliopsida > Ericales > Theaceae > Camellia > Camellia japonica. The sequence goes on from JAPPVO010000007.1 coordinate 52,137,356, forward strand.
GGAAAAGATATCTTACAACACTGTGACTTATTTTTTTTTGTACAATTGTGACTTCATTTACAAATCACGTTTAATTTATCAAATTATCAGTCCATTCTCTTGAATAAGCCTTGAAATCTCATTTGTGAGAAATGAAGATTCGAAATTGAAATGCTATACCTTATGGTCATGCTTGTTTAGAGGTTTGGAGCAAGAGATTAGATTAATAGTGAGTGAATCCTACAAGATTCATATTTATTTAGAAATATATATATATATATATATTATGGGATTGATAGTCTCATGGAACTATGAATACCCTTTAATGAGGAGATTAACAATTTTATGAAAGAGATGGTATTAATAATTCAATCCCATGAGATTGTGGGTGAAAATCACCCTGTTTGGTTCCAAAAAATTAAAGTTTTTATTTTTCATATATATTTTTTATTTTTAGTGATTTTTTAAAATATTTTATGCATTTTTTTTATTTTTTAGATACACCTAATCTATATGCTTAAAAGGTATAATATTTGCATTAAAAAAATTCACTAAATAAAAAAATAAAAAAATTCAATATATTTTCATATTTTGTTGTATTTAATGAAATTTTAAAGAATTTTGTACAATTTTTTTACTTTTTAATTATATTAAAATTAAGTGGATCTAAATTTTTTTATAAAAAATTGATTAAAACATTTTAAAAAATCATTAAAAATACAAAATTAGAAAACCGTTTTTGAAAACTCAAAACCAAAATAGAGACAATTGGGCGTGGCAAAAATAACAAAATCATCTTTTATATAAATTTAATGCCGACCAACTAATATCACTACACTTGTGCATAAACAAACACAACTGAGAGTGGCTTATCTCCCGTTAGTGATCCAACTAGAGAGGAGCTCTTGGGCTTGGTGGACTCATTTCGGTGATTCAAACGGTTAATTTTGCAAGACTCGTCGATAAGATAATTCATATAAAAAATCAAATTAATTGGATATCAGTGATTATTTACATTTCCCTTATGAAATTGAACGATAAATATGATTTTAATAATAGACCCTCTAATTTTTTTAGATAAATGCAATTCGATTTTTTGACTATCATTAGTCAATCAATTTGATTTTTTATATAAATATTCTTCTCGATGGATTCTGAAAAATGAATAATTCAGATCATTTGAAATAGATCCCAAAATAAGCTCACTATGTCCAACAACACCCCAAAGTTAAATGTGTAATTAATTTTAAGAAAATAATTTTTATAGTAACTTGTGAAATACATTAACATTTTTCAGTTTTTGAAAAGTTAAAAAATTATTAAAAAAATCAATACTAAACATCTTCTAAAAATATTTTTTATCCCATAACTATTTAATTTATCAATATATCTACTCATTAAATTATTCATTAATTGATTAATTTGAAACAAAACATAAATAATATCATATGAGAGTGATTATTTAGTAATTTTTAAGTGTTGTTTCATATTATTTATCAAGTGACACTTGTTAAATTATTCCAAAAAAAATATAACCATATACAGTCGCATCTGGCCCAGCATGAACCCTAGTCATTGTGCAGCACAACACACAATGTTCTGTCATAATAAACTAAAAAGTCTTGATGACCACTCATTGCCAACTATCATTCAAGCTGTGCTAGCTGTGATCCTTTTATATATTTATGTTTTGTTTGACTGATGCTAAGTTTGGGAAGATTAAATAAGTATATTTTTTGACTTTTTATGAAATATAAGTTGGATTTGGGTTCAGTTTGAAGTGATGTGTTAGAGAGGTGATGTGACTTAAATAAGATGATGTGACTTAAATAGGATAGTGACTTTTTAACTTTTTAAATTTTTTTGAAGATGCCAAACTTGACCTTAATCTTTGCCACACTCTGGGGCTGCTTTGTCATGATGGATTTTGATTAAAATAATTAATAAAGATAAAAATAATAATAAATAAGATAAATGGTTATATTTTACATATCAATTAATTATTTTTTTCTCTCGTAATTATATATTTAATTATAAAAAAATTCAAAAATTATTTCAAATATAACTTTTTTTCATATAATAAAATAGTTAAAAAATTAAAAAACTAATTAAAATAGCTAACATCTCAAACGAGGGCATTGGATTTTCTCATGTTTAATTATTTAATTGGACGGTTTAGTCTGGTTCACTATAAAAATATTTTGAGTCTATTTTTTCAAATGATTTATTTTATAAGATTTTTTTAGAAGACCATGCATTCCAAAAGTTAGATCAATCTGACATGAAAAACTATTTGATCGGATTATATTTGTTTGAAAAATCTACTTTCAAATTTATGTTGTCCGTTAATTATTTTTTAAACAAATATTATTTGATTGAGTGACTCTCGATATTTGATTAACCTAATTTTCAATATTTATAATCTCTCTAAAAAGACTTTACAAAATGAATGATTTGAAATATTGATATGCACTCGAAATGGGCCTATATTGAACCGAACTAACGGGAGAGAATCAAGTCCCTGCTTGTTAAAAGTTCTCTTTAAGTTCGAATATGAATTTGAGAAAAGGAGTCAGTGAGGTGCACTCTATGTCTGGTTTTAATAATTAACACCGTTTATTTTGTAGGATTTTTTATGTATATTATTCATGAACAAAATTAAGTTGATCCGATAATTATAATTTTTTATTTTATCGTGCTTGTCTGTCTATTTTAAAAAACATACTAATTATCGTCTTTTTTTTTTTTTTTGAAATAAACATATAAAATAAAAATATTACAATTATCATATCAACATAATTTTTTTTAAGAATTATATATACTGAGAGCCTTACAAAATGAACCTTTCAGATTATATAAATAGACTCATGATGGGCCCTTATGGGCCTCTCAAGTTCTCTCATACAAATTTAAACTTGAAAAAAACCTAACCATTTTGTAAATTACTAAGAAACTTAATTGTCTTTTTTATTTATTGAATGATATGCAATAATAAAATTTTAAAATTTGAAATGGAATCAAACACATTTTATATGATAAATCACATTAATTAATTAAAAAAATATAATTTATTAGTTGTATAAACTCATCTCTATTATGGTGGAAGGGTGATATTTTTGAAAAACTTGAAAGTTCAACGGCAAATTGCATTTTAGTGTATGACAGAAAAATAAATTATGTTTCAGCGGTAAAACTTATCTACTTTAATCATTAAAGTGATAAGCTTTTTAATAATTTTGTAATTTTTTTTTATCATCTCATTGATTTGCAATTTGCACACAGTTCAACTTGTTTATCCTCTAATTGACTGGCGTATAAAAAAATGAAAAAATTACAAATCAATTGAAACTTCACAAAATATTTATAAATTCATGAAAAAGTTATACATTTAATAATTAAAGTTGATAAAGTTTACCACTAATTTGAAATTAGTTTTTAATACATTATGAATCTAAAAAAAGAAAGAAAGAAAACTCACACTCATTAATAATTTTTCATAAAAAAATCTTAATTTTTTTAAAACTAAATCAATTATTTGGCTATTATCAATTCATAAATTGATTGTGTTGTGATGGTGATATATTTTGAAGAGATTTTATAAATAAAAAAAAATCTCGAATTATACATCATTTTCGAGATTTTTTTTTTATGAAAGATTAAACTAAGAAACTCAATTAAACAATGCTGAGGGTACATCCTACCAAAAAAAAAAACAATGGTAAGGATAAAATAATTATGATAATCTTCTTTCGAATTAATTTTTTTAGTGACTTTTTTATTATTTTATTTTTAGTAAACTTTTTATAAAAATTTCAAAAAAACCTTATACTTTTAAGTTTTACTCAGAATAGACACACCACAAAAGTAAAAAAAATTTAAAAATCCACTGAAGATTTTTTTTTTAAAGAAAGCCAAAATAAGTGATTTATCTTATTTTATTTTAATGTTTTTTTTTTTTTAAAAAAAATCCATCTATAATAGATAGATCGAAAAAAATTATATAACTAATCTCACAAAAAAGTGAATTTATATAAATTTATATTCAATTTATTATATAAATTAATAAAAATTTACGTAATTTTATAATATAATTATATACTGTGTGCACGTGGAGGGTAGTTGGTCAAGTTGGAAAACGAAACCGATGGGGCCTTATATTATTATAGTCTTGTTTGGTTTAGCCTCCGTCTGGAAAATGGGTCGGTTTTTGATTTTTTAATTTTTTTTGATTATTTTAATTTGTATTAAAAAGTTTAGTTTGAGAATTTTTTTTTGATTTTTTGACTTTTTTTTTGAGAGAAGAATATAATAATTATGGATTAAATGTGATGTTTTGTTTATTGTGGTTAAAATAACCTATTTTGTCTTTTGTGACTATTTTAGCAACAAACCAACTTGCCAAACAACACCTAGTTTATATATTAGAAACATATGTATTTTATTATATATTTTTGTAATGTATTATATATATATTTTAATAGGAATTATGACAATTTGTGATTGAGAAATAATATTACATATTTTATAATATTGTTATATATTTTATGGTTAGAAAAAGTTTGGATAAAAAAATGTGTAATATTACTACACAAATGCATAATACTACCACAAAATACATGAAATCATTTCTTAACCACAAATAGTCGTAACTCCTATAAAATAAATGTAATATTTATCATAAAAATACGTAACATACTCTAAAAGCATATATAAAAGTGCATATAGTACACTGCATAGGATTTCTCATATATGTTTATTTTAAAAATTTGTGAGAGTTAATTTTTGATTACAATTTATGAGACATAAATAATTTATATAAATTGAAAAAAAAATAATTAAGACGCAATGAAATGTGTGATTCATTTTTATTTTCTAAATTTTTGAAAAAGGGTAAATTACATTTTGTCCCTTCGATATTTTACTATTTTTTCACTTTGGTCGTAAAAGTTTTTTTTATTCTCATTTTGGCCCTTCACATTTCAAGTTTTTTTATATTAATTTACTCTTGAAGCTAACTTTTATTCAAAATTAAATAAAAAATATCACATTAACAACTACATAACATGAAATATATTATTATATTTAAGTTATACTTCAGACTCAAATTTCAATTCAAATATAGTAATATCTTCTTTTTTTTTTTAATGTCAAGTAGACTTCAAAATGGTGATTTTTAATCTAATTTTAAACAAAAATTAATTTTAAGAATAAATTAAAAAAATTAAAAATATAAAGAGTTGAAGTAAAACGAATAAATTTTAGAAATTAAAATGAAAAAATAGTAAAAGATAAAGTGGGCAAATGTAATTTACCCTTGGTAAGAAATTATACCAAGCATGCCCATATCTAGGAATTTGGCCCGGCCCGGCCCATTATTGTCCACGCGAGCTCTCACCAAAATTTGGGTCGGGTTGGGTCACATGAAAAAAATTTAGGCCCAAGTCCACTCACAATAGAGTCGCTAGCCTGGGCTCAGGCCGTAGGCTAGGCCTATTTTTTTTTTGGTTACGAAAAATAATTTATAGATATTATATATATAAATTATTTATGATTGACAAAAATTAAATAAAAATCGTACTATAATATTTTAGTTATGATTAATGAGATGTTTGGTATATTTCATGTGGTTTAATTATGACTTCTTTTTTATTTTTTTTATTTTTATAGTTATGACTAAAAAGTTTTAAAATCATGCTATTTTTTTCTTTCATTATAAAGTGGGTACATAATCTTCCCCCCCCTCCCAAAAAAAAAAGAATAATTTTTTATATATCAAAACAAAATGAAATATTACAATCATTAAATTAAATAGATAACATTTAATGAATAATTTTTATTTTAAAATGAAAAAAAATATTACAAAAATTTTCAGGCCAATAGGGCTGGGCCGAGTTTTAAAACAAACGGCCCAATCCTAAGCCTAGAGTTTCAAGTTGGGCTTAGGTCTGTGCCTGACCTAATGGGGTTAAACTAGACCGCAGGCAAACTTCGAGTGGACCGCGGGTTGATGGGTCAGATTTACACCTTTACCTACATGAAAATATATAGATACATTATTATGGAGATGGGTCTCCATTGTTGGATTGAAAGGCTACCAACCGGAGGAGTAAAGAGGCAACCAATTTTCCAATGAAGTGGAAAGTGGGTGCAATGCAATCACTTTTTGCCTTGTTAGTCAATCGATGTGATGATCAAGGTTCGTGCCACTTCCTTTGGCGTTAACGACTTGAGTATGGAAGAGTGTAGAGGGAGGCAACCAATTTATGAGAAGTTATTTGATGATTTTCAGGCATAATTTAAGAGTTTGTAATTAATAGAGAAAGTAAGACTCATAACTTTATGTTAGATGGTGAAAAATAATAAAAGACTTAATATTTGATAATTAGTAAAAAATTATGGTATTTCTATATATGTTTGATTGAAAAATTTGAAAAATAAAAGCGAAATGTGTGTGAAATTAAGTGAAATGTATATATTTTATTAAAATTTCATTTACATTTCTCTTTCACTTTTTAAACCTCTTTCCAAATCTCCTAATCAAATAAAGCGCTAAACTATTTAATATTTTTTTTTTTTTCCAATTTAAAGTTAAAGTGATGAGTACATGTTGGATGTGAGTGGTGGTATTACTTTCAAAATGAACATTTTTAATTTACAATAGAGATCACAATATTATTAAGGGAAATTCAACTTACACAATACATTTATCTCTTTACATCTTTCATTTGAGATTTTTTCTCCCTCAATTTTATCTATATGTGAAATTACTTTTAAGGACAAGAGGTAAAAATTAAATAGATTTAATTATCTATTTACACCCATTACACTTCTGTCCCTACTTTTATTCATTTCTCATTTCTTCTTCTCTACTATATATCTATTTTCAAAAAAGTGAGAATCATAATATTTTGATCATAAAAAAAACAATGGATGAATAAATGGTGATGAAGGATTAGCAAAAAAAAAAAAAAAATGGTGAGTTTTTTATATTTTATGTTTTCGTTTCATTTTTTAGGAGGGTTGTTCGACTTTTGTTTGGTGTACTAGAACGAACAAAGTCAAATAGTCCGGAATCACACTGCTGAACAAAAAATATATATTCGGTAACCTATTGTCAAACAAAAAATACATGTTCAATAACCTATTGTCGAACAAAAAGTAAATGTCCGATAATTCATTACTAAACATTTTTAGTTTCTTTTTTCTAACTTTTGTTTTTTTTTTTTCTTTGAAGGATTATACTTCTATTCATTGTAATAAGGCTAATAATGCATTATTCATGGACTACAGTCATGAATTAATTACAGATGAGATTTGTTAGATTTATCTGCTTTCTAATTATCCATTACTTCCGAAAAGCAAGTAATTAAATTAGTTTTCATCACCCGTGTGTTAATGGATGGGAGAAAGTATATACTGACCGTATTACTCAATTTCATACACTTGTTGTTGGAAATGGTTATAAATTCTGGGTAAAACCAGAATTTTATCCTAAGTTTGGTCTAATATTTAGGTGGGCCCCGTGCGTCGATTTACGCGGGTCAAAGTGGTAACGCGTTCTATGCCGCGTTGTGATTCACGTGGTATATTTGGTTGCTTAAAACCATTACCGAGTGAATAAGAAATTGAAGCCAAAGTGTGCTCCATGAAAATGGAGTTTTGGTGGAAAAACCTTAAAGGTATTGAATAAGGCTTGTCCCACATTGATTTGGTGGGAGATTTTGAAAGGGTTTATAAGGCATGGGTTTGATACTTGGGGTGTGCCCCAAGGGGTACCCAAGTGTTTTAGAGGGAGAGGTTATGGGCTAGACCCATTGGACCCAAAAATCACCACGCGCGCCACCGCCGCCGTCCGTCCAGTCGATCGGGCGGGCTGGGCTGGGCTTGGGCGCGGGTGCGTGGTGTGAGGTTTGTTCGGTCCAATACTAATCTTTTTGGGCAAAAAATATTTGAATTTAATTTTATTTTTTGGTAAAATAAAATCCAAAATTCAAATTAAACTGTTTGGATTTTCTGTACATCCAAACAGGGCCCTTCCAGTTTCAAACAGAAATAAACTGTTTGGTATTATCGCACACCCAAACAGGGCCCTTCCCATTTTTGTATCTGTTTGAATTTAAACCCAACAGATTCAAATGTTTTGAAATCAAAGCCAACAGGTATCATACCTGTTCAATTCAAAACCAAGAGCCACCTTTACATCTATAAATAGACCAGCCTCCCATTGGATTTTACTCCAATTTTCGTACTCCATCCTCTGCTATAAATCTCTCTGCATTTTGCTGCATTTTATTTTTGAAAGAAAGAGTGTAAACACCTAGTGTGTTCGACGAACGAATAAATTGTAGTGCTGCTTTTATTCGTTGATAAGATCATTTCATCCTGGGAGATAGACGTCCAAATTCTGAAAGCACCGTGGAGAGACGAATCTGTCTTAAGGACACAGTGTCAAACACTGGACTTGTTCAGATTATAATTTGAAGAAATAAAATCAAGTAAGTTTAATTATTTTTTGTGTTATTGTTTTTGTTTAAATCATATTTTAATTTTGTTTTTGTAACAAAATAAAATCTGTTTTATAATTCTGTTTTTTTTTATTTCGAGTTTGATTTTTGTAATCAAACAAATTCTCTCATTTCTTTATTTCTTTAAATTCTAATTGTTGTTTTGTACACAATAGAATTAAAATCTTTTAAATACAGTGAAGATTGTTCTAACAATCTTAAGACAGATTCGTTTTTTGGTATCTTCATTGTATTTAATTTTCTGATTTCATAAAGACATATTCTGGTTGGAAAAACAAATATGTTTATGCTATTTGACAGATAGTAGTAATATACTGTCTCTTTTCTTTGACAACTAGTAGTAATATACTGGTGTCATTAACAATTGCAGAATATTAATTGTGTTAACAGAAAATTATTGTGCTATTTTATTTTTCTAGTTTTAGTAACAAGGAAAATAAAATTATTTTGTGTTATAATTTATTTTCTGGTTTTAGTAACTAGAAAATTTATTTGTGTTTTAATTTTTCTGATTTTTGTAATCAGAGATTATGGCTACTACAACTGAAACTGCATCTGGCAGTGGTACTCCTATTGTTACACCAACATCGGTCCCTATCCAGAACCATGTTCATGTACCAATCAATCATGGAGAAAAATCGAAAAAATTTAATGGTACCGAGTTTAAGAGATGGCAGCAGAAGATGCTGTTCTATCTTACAACTCTTAATTTTGGCCCGGTTTCTCCATGAAGACGCTCCAGCACTTAAAGAGGTGAAAGTGATCGGCAAGTTTACGCTGTAGATGCTTGGAAACATTCAGATTTCCTGTGCAGAAACTACATCCTCAATGGCCTTGACAACATGCTGTATAATGTTTACAGTCCTCTGAAGTCAGCAAAAGAATTATGGGATTCTTTGGAGAAGAAATACACAGACAGAAGATGCCGGCACGAAGAAATGTCGTCGGTAAATTTCTGGATTTTGTTATTGTAAACTCCCAAACGGTAATATCTCAAGTTCAAAGTTTTCAGATAATTTTGCATGATATTCATTCAGAAGGTATGTCTCTTAGCGAATCTTTCCAAGTCGCTGCTTTGGTGGAAAAGTTACCACCGGCTTGGAAAGATTTCAAAAATTATTTAAAACATAAACGCAAAGAGATGACCATGGATGAGTTGATTGTAAGATTAAGAATTGAGGAAGATAACCGCGAAAGGGAAAAGAGGAATGGAAAAAATCCCATTGAGTCCAAGGCTAATGTTGAACAAGTTCAAAAACCACATAACAAAAAGAGGAAGTTTACTGGAGATGGTCCTAAACAAGGCAACAACAATGGCAACAAGAAGTTCAAAGGAAAATGCTATAATTGTGGCAAGACTGGACATCGAGCTTCTGACTGCCGCCGCCCTAGAAGGATCATGGAAGTACAAGTAAGAAGACCACTAATCAGGCCAATGTAACAGAATTGGATTACATCTCTGACGGAGTGAATGACAACAACCTCTCTGCTGTGGTGTCTGAGGCTAACTTGGTTGGAAATCCCAAAAAGTGGTGGGTTGACACTGGAGCAACTCGTCACATATGTGCGGACAAGAAGATGTTCACTACCTACAGTGAAGCTGCAAATGGTGAACAACTTTTCATGGGAAATTCTTCTACTTCTACTGTGGCTAGACAAGGGAAAGTGATCTTGAAGACGACATCAGGGAAAGAACTGACCCTCAACAACGTACTGCATGTACCTGACATCCGGAAGAATTTAGTTTCTGGTTCTTGTTAAGTAAAAAGGTTTTAGGCTTGTTTTTGAGTCTGATAAGTTTGTATTAACAAAGAGTGGTATGTATGTTGGTAAGGGATACATGAGTGATAGTCTCTTTAAACTAAATGTAATGACAGTTGTACCAAAAGTTGCTATGAATGAGAATAACACATCTTTTGCTTATATTCTTGAGTCGAATTTATGGCATGGTAGATTAGGTCATGTAAATTATGATGCTTTGCGTAGATTAATTGGTTTGGATTATATACCAAAGTTTGAAATTAATCCTAATCATAAATGTGAAGTTTGTGTAGAAGCGAAACTAACTAAGGCTCCATTTAAATCAGTTGAAAGGAAAACGAACCTCTAGAATTAATTCATACTGATGTATGTGATCTAAAATTTATTCAAACTAGAGGAGGCAAAAAGTATTTCATAACATTTATCGATGATTGCACAAGATATTGTTATGTTTATTTACTTAGAAGTAAAGATGAAGCCTTAGAAATGTTTAAACTCTACAAAACAGAAGTTGAAAATCAACTTGGTAAAACCATTAAAATGGTTAGAAGTGATAGGGGTGGTGAATATGATGCACCATTAAATGAATTTTGTGCACAACATGGCATTATTCATCAAACTACAGCCCTTATTCTCCACAGCAAAATGGAATTGCTGAAAGGAAGAATAGAACCTAAAAGAAATTATGAATGCCATGTTACTAAGTTCAGGTTACCATAGAACTTGTGGGGGGAAGCAATATTGTCTGCTAATTATGTTCTTAATAGAATACCTCACAAGAAAACAAATAGCACTCCTTATGAATTGTGGAAAGGTCGACCACCTTCCTACAAATACTTAAAAGTGTGGGGGTGTTTGGCAAAAGTTGAAGTTCCTGTTCCTAAAAAGACTAAGATTGGACCAAAAACAATAAATTGTGTGTTTATTGGTTATGCTCAGAATAGTAGTGCATATCGGTTTCTGACTTATAAATCAGAAATACCTGATATAAATGTGAACACTATTATAGAGTCAAGAATGCTGTGTTTTTTGAACATGTCTTTCCTTACAAGAAAGGATAGGAATTAAGTTCACAGAAAAGAACTTATGATTGTACACAAAGTCAAGAGACTAATGACAATCAAACACAAGAGACTAGTAATGGTCTCAACCAACAGGATTTAACTAATGATGAACCAAGAAGAAGTAAGAGAGCGAGAACATCAAAATCCTTTGGTCCAGATTTTCTGACATACTTAGAAAATGAACCTTAAAGCTTTAAGGTAGCAATGACAGATCCTGAAGCACCTTTGTGGAAAGAGGCTGTTAATAATGAAATTGAATCCATTATGCAAAATCATACTTGGGAATTGGTAGATCTTCCACCAGTTCTAAACCTCTTGGATATAAATGGATATTCAAGAGAAAAATGAAAGCAGATGGTTCAATTGACAAGTATAAAGCAAGACTTGTAGTTAAAGGTTACAGACAAAAGGAAGGTTTGGACTATTTTGACACATATTCCCCTGTGACAAGAATAACATCCATTCGCATGCTTATTGCTATAGCAGCGTTGTTTAATTTAGAAATACATCAAATGGATGTTAAAACAGCTTTCTTAAACGGTGATCTAAATGAAGAGATCTATATGGAGCAACCCGAAGGGTTTGTAGTATCGGGGCAAGAAAAGAAAGTTTGTCGACTTGTAAAATCCCTTTATGGATTAAAACAAGCACCTAAGCAATGGCATGAAAAATTTGATCATGCAATGCTTAGTAATGGGTTTAAGATAAACGAATGTGACAAATGCGTCTATGTTAAAAACACTGACCAAGGATATGTTATAGTTTGTCTTTATGTGGATGACATAAGCAGTCAAAACATGATCAAATTAACTAAGCAACTGCTTAATAAAAGATTTGATATGAAAGATATGGGGGTCGCAGATGTTATATTAGGAATGAAAATTACTAAAACATCTGACGGATATGCATTATCTCAATCTCATTAATTGAGAAAATACTTGATAAATTTATCAAGAATGATTTGAATTTAGCTAGAACACCTGTAGACATCAGTCTTTATTTATCGAAAAATAAAGGTGATGCAGTGTCTCAGTTAAAATACTCCCAAATCATTGGAAGCCTAATGTACCTAATGAATTGTACTCGTCCTGATATATGCTGCTATCAGTAAATTGAGTAGGTACATTAGTAACCCGGAGAAGACCATTGGAAAGCGATCATTCGGGTTCTTAGATATCTAAGATTTACTCGTGATCATGGTTTGAACTTTACTCGATATCCAGCAGTACTCGAAGGTTATTGTGATGCCAATTGGATATCGGATACTAAAGATTCAAAATCCACTAGTGGATATGTCTTTACTCTAGGAGGCGCTGCTGTTTCTTGGAAGTCCACGAAACAAACTTGCATCGCACGATCCACAATGGAATCCGAGTTCATTGCTTTAGACAAAGCAGGAAGAAGCAGAATGGCTTCGTCACTTTTAGAAGACATTCCAATGTGGCCAAAACCTGTGCCAGCTATTTGCATTTATTGTGATAGTCAATCTGCAATAGGCAGGGCACTAATCATATGTATAACGGTAAGTCACGACATATTCGTCGTCGACATAATACCGTAGGCAGTTGTTGTCAAAGGAATAATCTCAATAGATTATATAAAATCTAAAGAGAATATTGCGGATCCGTTAACAAAAGGTTTGACAAAAGAGCTAGTGTATAGTTCATCGAAGGGAATGGGATAAAGCCTATTACATAAGAGTCGTCATAATGGTAACCCTACTTATATGACTGGAGATCCCAAGAACTAAGTTCAAAGGGACAACTAAGTTATGTATGGCTCGCCAGAAATCACCAAGGGATTAAAATTCCTACCCATTCCTATGGTGAGAGTGATATCTGCAACATTGTTGTATTAGGGGGTATAAGGATAAACTTTGCTTTTAATGATTACTTATATCTTGATTAAAGCATGGAAATCAAGACGAGTATAAGGAGATACTCACAATAAGAATCACCTATATGAGTGTTGAACTGGGGCCGGTTCTATAAGAATGAAATAGGCTACATTCTCTAGAAATACTCATGAAAATCAGGTGCGTTCAAGGCCAAAATGAACACAACAGTGAGAACCACGATGTGTCAGAAGATATTTATGAAATCTATTGTCTGGCTTACACAAACGGCTAAACAATTCAAGGCATCGCGTCCATTGGTTAGCCAGTAAGTCCGATAGGTTATCACTAGGGAAGGTTCAAGGCCGAAAACTACCTATCCTGATGCAAGATATTTTCGACTTATACTCTTTCGATAAAGTCTGCATATTGTTGCATTTCCGTTGTCATCAAATTCCATTCATGTGGGGGATTGTTGGAAATGGTTATAAATTCTGGGTAAAACCAGAATTTTATCCCAAGTTTGGTCTAATATTTAGGTGGGCCCCGTGCGTCGATTTACGCGGGTCAAAGTGGTAACGCGTTCTATGCCGCGTTGTGATTCACGTGGTATATTTGGTTGCTCAAAACCATTACCAAGTGAATAGGAAATTGAAGCCAAAGTGTGCTCCATGAAAATGGAGTTTTGGTGAAAAAACTTTAAAGGTATTGAATAAGGCTTGTCCCACATTGATTTGGTAGGAGGTTTTGAAAGGGTTTATAAGGCATGGGTTTGATACTGGGGTATGCCCCAAGGGGTACCCAAGTGTTTTAGAGGAGAGGTTATGGGCAAAATGGGCTAGACCCATTGGACCCAAAAATCACCAACACGCGCGGCGCGCCCGCCGTCCGTCGTCGGTCGTCGGGCGGGCTGGGCTTGGGCGCGGGTGCGTGGTGTGAGGTTGGGTTGGGTTTGTTCGGTCCAATATTAATCTTTTTGGGCAAAAACATTTGAATTTAATTTTATTTTTTGGTAAAATAAAATCCAGAATTCAAATTAAACTGGTTTGGATTTTGTACATCCAAACAGGGCCTTCCCGTTTTCAAACAGAAATAAACTAGTTTGGTATTATCGCACACCAAACAGGGCCTTCTCGTTTTTGTATCTGTTTGAATTTAAACCCAACAGATTCAAATCTGTTTGAATTCAAAGCCAACAGGTATCATACCTGTTCAATTCAAAACCAAGAGCCACCTTTACATCTATAAATAGACCAGCCTCCCATTTGGATTTTACTCCAATTTTCGTACTCCATCCTCTGCTATAAATCTCTCTGCATTTTGCTGCATTTTATTTCTGAAAGAAAGAGTGTAAACACCTAGTGTGTTCGACGAACGAATAAATTGTAGTGCTGCTTTTATTCGTTGATAAGATCATTTCATCCTGGGAGATAGACGTCCAAATTGAAAGCACCGTGGAGAGGACGAATCTGTCTTAAGGACACAGTGTCAAACACTGGACTTGATCAGATTATAATTCGAAGAAATTAAATCAAGTAAGTTATTTAATTAATTTTTTGTGTTATTGTTATTTATTTAAATCAGATTTTAATTTTGTTTTTGTAACAAAATAAAATCTGTTTTTATTATTCTGTTTTTTTTTATTTCGAGTTTGATTTTTGTAATCAAACAAATTCTCTCATTTTCTTTATTTCTTTAAATTCTAATTGTTGTTTTGTACACAATAGAATTAAAATCTTTTAAATACAGTGAAGATTGTTCCAACACTTGTTAGCTCTGATATAGTAATTACTGAAACAATCAACATGGATGGATGGTGAAAACATTTCAGTGTGTTTTTAGAAATGTTTGTATTGATACATTTAAAAATATTTGTATTGACAAATTTTATGAATGTTTTTATGGATGTTTGTAGACTTCATATTTTTATGGATGCTTGATATTTTTAAAAAAACGAATCTGTAAATGTGTGACAATAGATGGCTGGACAAATTTAGTTTGTTCGGCAAATGACACCAGAATAATCTACATTGTTTGATAATGTATAACTGAACAGGCCCATCATAAATTTAGAAAAGAAAATTAATATTTTAAGGAAAGTGAATTTGTAAACGTGCAGTAACAGATAGTTGGACAAATATAGTTTGTTCAGTAACATAACACCAGAGCAATTTCAAAGGAATAGGTTCAAGAAAAATGCTTTGGAGCTCTAATTTTTGAACTCTAAAGGTAGCTCTAATGAGTTCGCAGTGGGCTCCACTTTTTGGTCTTGGTTTGTTTTTATTATATTTTTTTTTGTTCATTGCCATGTCATTAGTACTCCATTAGAGTACCAAAATTAATAGTCTGAATCATTGCTGTAGGTTTAATGAGAAAAATCTATAGGGATTTTGAAAATGGTTTAATTCAGGGTTAGTTTTGGTATTATGAAGGCTGTAATGAGAATTTCAATTCTTTCTTAAAGGTGTAATGAAAAATAGGGAGAAATAGGTGTAAAGAGGTTACATTGTGGTGTAAGTAGAATTTCCCTATTATTAAATCAGTAAGAGACTAATAGTTGACGCGTATTTTTAAAATGAAAAATTAATTTTTAGTCTTGATATTTTATGTGTAAAAAATTTTAACAATTGAAAGCCAAATGCAAACAGATTTGACAAAGGTTAATGAAAATTTTTGTCACTGTGTGTGATCTTATATAAAATAGGTTCATAAAAATAATTTCTTTCAAAGTTTTAAAAAAAAAAGATTTGTTCTTAACCTGAAATTAAATTCTCATTTGTGTTAATCAAATTTACAAAAGATCATGAATAACACTTGTATCAAAATATTTTTTTCTGAAAAAAATAAAAACAATGGAAAATTCTATAATGTACAAATTATGACTTGGTTATAACTCATTGTATATTATTTTAGTTATTAATTGAAAAGGTATTTGCTAATTTCTTATATTTTTTGTTATATCTAAAGTGGTGCATCGGATATTTAATTATACTTCAAGTGGAGTTTGATTATGATCTATTATAATATTTTTATATGATAATATTTAAGTATTTTATTATAGAAAAAAGTAATTAAGGTGGGTTGACTCAAATGTAGGATTTATACTTATATTAGTAATATCGTAAAAACTATTCACATTGATGCAGAAAAATTATAAATTCAAATCATAAATAGTGTCCCCAAAGGGAATCAGACACAAAATCTCTATAACTTTAATAATTTCAGTTCTTAAATGGGTTCTGATTAATTATGTGACATTTCACAATAACCGCAAAATTTTTATTCTAGCCAAATTATTTTTGCATATCTTTTCTGGCAGAGCTCATGAATGTGCATTATCAGTAATCCTATAAATTCAAAATTTTTATTTAAAAATTATTCAAGAAACATCAATAGTTGCCTTAAATATACACAATCATTTTCAATGAATCATTATTCGTTAATAATACTCCACACTATTTATCATTTGACATTTGTCAATTTATCTTCTAAAAACTTAACAAAAAAAAAAGTATTGAGTTATATTATTTTAATCAATCAATATCAAATTGGACACCACACATAAATGTAAATCACTTATAGAAATATGATATTTGACATAAAATAACAATGAACTTAACTCTAATTAATGTAATGATATTTTATACTATGATATGTGCTACAAAAAATATTATTAATTTTTAATTTAAATTATGTATTTTAATAATTTTAAATACTAATAAATAATAAATTTAGTTAAATTATTTGTTTATTTTGATAATTTTAGTTCTATTGTGCTATAAAATTGTAATTATCATATAATAATTTTATATGATATATATTAAATTATAAGATAGTAAAATAAATACTCATTTTGATATTAAAAAGAGAATTAATAATATAAAATTAAAAGTGATGCTAATTATTTAATTTTAATTTTATATTTATTTAGAAAATAAAAATATGTGGAAATAGAACTACACAAAGTTTATTTAAAAGATTAAATATAAATGTATTGTGATTAGATTAAAAAGAAAATATATAAATTAATTATGTAGAGTATTGATTTTTTTTGTTAATATTCTTTTTGAATTATTCATACATATTGTATATAGATATACAAATTTAAATTAAATATAAATATTTTGTAATAAATAATTTCATGTTAAATAAAAAAATTAAATATCAATTAATATTAAGGCATCAATACGATAGACAAACAATAAAAAAATATAAAAAAAAATTAATTTGATCCGTACAATACACATAATGAAGCACATTTTGTCTTATTTATTTATTTGTATATCAAGATAAAAAAATTTCAAATATTATAATAATTAAATTAAATTAAAATATAAACTATATAAAAAAAATCTGACAACGACAAAACTAAATACACGATGAAAAATATATGAAAAATAAGTATTTCTCAAATAGAGTTCATATAAAATTGGTTATTATAATTGAAATTGAGTTTGTGTACAATTTTATATGTAAAATGTGATTTTTTTTTTTTTTTAAAAGAAGTAAGCCTTAGAATGTTCCACCTAAGTAAGAAAAAAACACTATTTATATATCTATATAATATGGTAGGACGGTTTTTAAAAGTGTCTCAAAATGTATTAACGGTTCAGATTATTTCATCTAACCATTTAAGGGTCAAGATGATTTCTTTCCTTTTGCTTTTTCTCCCAAAATCTCTCTCTCTCTGTCTCTCTCTCTCTCTCCCTCTCTCCTTTCTATTTTGAGTCTTTTCCCAAATTTCAAGTGTAGTGCACTACTTTCTCCAATGCAATTGTCTTCTTCATATTTAACATCACCATCTAAAACTTTGCACCCACTCAACCTTCCTTTTTCTCTTTCATGTCTCATCTCATTCTCTCTCTAAACTTTCCTATCTCTTTTTCTCTCAGCCTCACTTTCCAGATTTTAAAATTTAAAACACATATTCACTCCCTCTTTCCCCCCACACTCTTCTCACTCTCTCTCTAAATTCTCTTATCTCTCTTAAGGCTATCAGTCTTAGCTCTCCCCGTCCAAGCCCAACAACCCGGTGGCGTCGACGAACAAGCCTTCGTTGTTGTGACCGCATCCGAGAGCAACGTTAGGAACTCTGATCCTTTGAAACGTTAACATGTCGGTTGAGAAATCGCTCACCGTGAACGAACCGTTGCCATACGATACTTGGTAGAGACACATCTGACAGTTGTTGCCACTACGCCAAAATTGGGCTTTAGCGGCGGTTTTTTACCGCCGTTAAAGGCTGCAAAACCGCCGTTAAAGCCTTTAACGACGGTGTTAACGGCGGTTTTGTTACCGCCGTTTATGCGCGTGTCGAAAAAAGTGAAACCGTCGTAAAAAGGCAAATTACCATCGTTAAAAGTCGACCAAAAACGGCGGTTTTTTATCGCCGTAAATAAGTTCAAATTTTTCAAAAAAAATTTCTTTCTTCTTGCACTCCCCAAGTTTTGAACCCAAGACCTTTCATCCACCCACACCAACCACTCTGCCACAGCCACTCTTCATGAAATATATTCCCTAAATAAATATTTAAACATTACTTTTACTTTATTGTAGATGGTTTCGCCGGAGCACGCCGGAGTTTCGCCGGAGCACGCCGGAGTTTCGCCGGAGCTTCGCCGGCAAAGACCGCCGTCATTAACGGCGGTAATGGTTGGGCATTAGCGGCGGTTTTGTTACCGCCGTTAAAAGTGGACATTAACGGCGGTTTCGTTACTGCCGTTAAAAGTGGGTTTCATTACTGTCGTTAAAGACACTTTTAGTGGCGGTTTTTTTAACGGCGGTAACGAAACCGCCGTTAATGATACATTAACGACGGTATTAACGGCGGTTTTCGTTACCGCCGTTAATAGTACCTTTAACGGCGATTTTCGTTACCGCCGTTAAAAAAACCGCCGTTAATGCCCTGTTTTGGCGTAGTGTGCAGCCCGACGAGTCGATTTGGTTAGACCGAAGATCAAGTCGGTCTGAGTATAGTGTTTTCAGCACAAGGAGCATTGGATCCAAATGAACTGTCGTCGTACGATACCTGTTGAAGTCGTGGCCGGCGGTAGTGTTGCTGTAGATAGTCGCGAATAAGGTTTTGGCTCTACGTCGTTGCATTGGAGGTGACATGGAAGAGGCGTTTTGGGGTGACAGTGAGGGTGGTTTCGGAGAGGGTTGTTGTCGGTGAGGGTGGTGTAACTGTGCAAAGAGGGTGATTTCGGATTCTGATTCGACAGTGAGGATTTTTGAATCTTGGGTTGTTGTCCATGAGAGGGGCTGTGGTTTTGAAGAAATTGTAGGAGGGTGGTTTGGAATTAGAGAGGTTGGGAGAGAGAGGTAGAGAAAGGAAGAGGAGTGAGAGACCAAACATTATTTTTATTTTATTTTATTTTATTTTTTTCTATAACTCGGGCATGCCCTAAATTTATGGGTTTATATGTTTTATGCTCTTATAAGTGAAGAGCATGCCTTAGATTTATGGGGTTTTTTTTTGTAGTTAGTATAGGAGAGGTTTAAAAAAAAAAAAAAAAAAAAGTAGGGAAGAGGGATTTATGGGGTTTTTTTTTTTTTTTTTCTTCTGCATTTGCTTTGTGGCTAGTGCTGCTTGGTTTGATTATGGTTATGTTAAAAAATGTTTGTGAATTTTTTTAGTTTACAAAGTTGAAACTAAAATTTAAATAAATAAAAAAAATTGAAGTTGCTTGGTTATTAAGAGACGAAACATCATTAGAAATATTTATGTTTAATGATGAGATTAAAATATAATTGGAAGATGTTTTTTTGGAAAATGTTTTTTTCTTTGGTGAACGAATTTGAATTCAAAATTTAAATTAGGTTCTGTTAACAAAAAAAAAAAAAAAAGTGATTTAGTTTTACTATTAAAATGTAATATTTTCACAAGGAGAGATAGGGAAGATAATGGGGGTGGTGTGTGATTTGTTTAAAGATTGAAAAAGTTCACAAAGATAATATATTTTTATTTTCGGATAACTAACCGGACCTATATTTATATTTTAATCTCAAATTTTTAGAAAATATATTTATTTAGATTATTTCAATAATTCTTAATTAATTAATTAATTTATTATTAAGAAATCAGTTTCGATTTAGAGTACTAAATTAACAACTCTAAAAATATCACTAATAAACTGACAAGTGTTAAAAAAAAAATAAAAAAAAGTTAAACTATTACATTAATAATGAAACTCACATGATATCATCTCATTAATAATGTTGAATTAGTGATACCAAGTATTTTAAGAATTTGTGTGCACTCACGTCACCTGTTTTGCCTTATTAGTCAATCCATGTGATGATTTCAAGGTATTTGTTTTGGCCTTTTTAGGCATTCCACATTGGGATAGCATGTGGTGTGCATCCTGCGCACCATTATGGTTGATGTTATCACTAAGTGCTCGTTTGCGAATTTTGATTTTTAATCAAAAATTAAAAAATTGGTGCAAGTTGTTAAATTCTTTATTTTAATTTTTATATATTTTTATTTTTAAAAAATGCATTTTAAAAATCAATTCCCAAGCACTCCCTAAATGGTAGACTCATGAATTGGATTAGATCAACGGCGAGTCTAAGCTTTTGAGCCAGATATAAACTTTCTTTTTATAGATTGCGTAAATAAATTTAAAAAAATTTATTAGTGGGCGTCCTTCTCAAGGACTATTTAATGATAAAATGTTGGAAAAAGAAGATGAGAGAATATTGATGTAATTCCTAGGTTTATATAGAACTCTTCATTTGTATATGGTGGTGATTTTGCTAACCCTTTCTCAATAATGAATCAGCACGTGTAGTAGTATCTTAGAGCAAGTTCAATGGTTGATAGCTAATGGTTAATAGCTAAAATGAATAATTAAAGTTATAATTTAGTAATGAATAATATAAAATAGTTATAAAATAGTAATGTTACTCTAATGATCATATTATTATTATTTTCTGTAAAATTGAGCAAAACTTTTACCAAGTAATTGACCATCTGGTTATCCATCGGGTCTATCATTGACCTTCCAAAATTGTTATTGGACAATTTTCACTATATTTTAAAAAATAAATTATGTTTGTGTACTTAACGACAAACGGAATACAGAAGAAATAAAAGAAACGAGAGAGTTTGTTTGATTAAAAAAATCAAACCAGAAAATAAAATAAAATAAATAAAAGAGATTTTTATTTTGTTACAAAAATAAAATCAAAATCTGAAACAGAAAAAATAATAAAACAGAAAAGTAAATTAATTACTTACCAAATTAATTTATTGAACAAAATTTTCTGATCAAGTCTAGTGTTTAACACTGTGTCCTTAAGACAGATTCGTCTTCTCCACGGTACTTTCAGATTGTGGACGTCTATCTCTCATGATAAAATAATCAACAGTGAATAGTAACAACACTACACGTTATTCACACAACGAACACACTTTGTGTATACACTCTTTCTCACAGAAAATTAATGTAATTAAAGCAGCAAAATGCAGAAATGAATGGTAGCAGAGAAGAACGAAAATTGGAGTGAAAAATTAAGTGAGGGACTAGTCTATTTATAGGAGAATTTGTGGCTGTTAGATTTGAATTAAACATATGTAAACTTGTTTGAACAGGTATGGTTTGAATTTAAATAGGTAAGGCACTGTTTCAACAGATACAAACTGTTTGGGTTTGAAATTTAAACAGATTTGAATATGTCCGAGTGGGGAAAAAACTGGAGCCAATTTTGAAATTAATTTTTGAAATTCAAATTCCAAAAAATTAGAATTTAATTTTAGAAAAATAAAATTCCAATGTTTTTGGCTAAAAAATATAGGTATTGGGTCGAACAAGCCCAACCCAACCACACACCCGCGCCCGGATGGATGGCAGCGCGCGTGCGAATGTTTATTTTGGGTCCAATGGGTCTAGCCTGCTTTGCCCATAACCTCCCCCTCTACAAAACTTGGGTGCCCCTTGGGGCCTATCCCAAGTTCCAAACTCAAGTATTATAAACCCACTCAAAGTATGCCCACCAAATTAATGTTGGACAAGTCTTAAATAGGGCTGTTCAAAAATCCGTTCAAACTGGTAATCTGGACCGAACCAGACCGAATCATACGGTTTGGTTCGGTTCTATTAAGAATTGGTTTGGTTTCAGATTAAAAAATATGAGAACCGTAAAAACGGTTCGGTTAATGGATTTTATGAAAAAATCGCGGTTCGAACCGAACTGAACCGAACCGAATTTTAAAAGATATATATATATATATATAATATCAAGTTTTATTTTTATTAATTGGTTTTTTATAATTTTAATGATATTAGGATGGTATATATATGTAATATTAGGTAATACCTTAATATTATTAGTTTTTATCATGAGTTAACTGTAATTAGTTTGAGTAATTATTTTGCTAATATTAATAATTTATTCTTGTAAATAGAAATTTTTGGAACTGTAAACCAAACCAAAACCGAACCGTTTTTTCGGTTTGGTTCTGGTCCGGTTTTACAAGTGCAACGGTCTGGTCTGGTTCTCAAAATCACAGAACCGTTAGGATCGGTTCGGTTCTTGGATTTTCTCAGAACCGAACCAATCCGGACCGTGTACACCCCTAGTCTTAAACCAAACCTTTAAGAAATTTCCACAAAAACACCATTTCCATAGAGCTCACTTTGGTTTCAAATTCCTATTCACCTGGTAATGGTTTTGAGCAACCAAATATACTACGTGAATCACAACGCGACATAAAACACATTACCACTTAGACCCGCCAACTTTGGCTCATGGGTCCCACCTAAAAAATAGACCAAAGTTGAGGAAACATCTGATTTTTTCCAAAACTTCCAAAATCATTTCTAACAATCCCCCACATGAATGAAATTTGATGACAACGGAAATGCAACAATATGCAGAATTTTTCGAAAGAGTATAAATCGAAAATATCTTACATCAGGATTTGTGGCTTTCGGCCTTAAACCTTCCCTAGTGATAACCTATCAGACTTACTGGTTAACCAATGGAAGCGATGCCTTGAATTGTTCAGCCGTTTGTGTAAGCCAAGACAATAGATTTCACACAAAATATCTTCTGAAACATCATGGTTCTCACGGTTGTGTTCATTTTGACCTTGAACGTTTCTGGTTGTTCATGAGTGCTTTTAGAGAATTAATCTCTTCATTCTCTCAGAACGGACCCCAGTTCGATACTCATATAGGTGATTCTTATTGTGAGTATCTCCTTTATACTCGTCTTCATTTTTATGCGTAAATCAAGATATAAATAATCATTAAAAGCAAAGCTTATTCTTAAACCCCTGCATACAACACATGTTGCAGATATCACTCTCACCATAGGAATGAATAGGGAATTTTAATCCCTTAGTGATTTCTAGTGAGCCACACATAACTGTTGTAACGCCCCCAAAATAATACAATAAAGATAACCCATATGAGGAATAAATATGAGAAACAACATACTTTCATACATCAGAGTCTATTATTTAACAAACAATTAAATGCCATGTAAGCTTACATCTTTCCAAGTCATTGCTTGGTCACACAAATTGAGTCTCGCTCATTACATCTTAAGCCCTTGGCTTTACAAATAACAAACATACATACATAAGGCATAAATAAGAAGCTCTTGCTTCTCAAAAATTCATCCATGCTATTGCCTTGGAGGTAACATCTCACCTACACCTGAAAATGATATTCTCGTATAGGGTGAGCCAACAGCCCAGTAGAAATAATCTAACACAATTTATGAGGTTTAGCAAAGGTATAAATACCACGTACATAAACAATACTGATACAGAAGCATCCACAAGGCCTGCATATTCATATGCCACTAAGGCCAATCTTAATCCATTTTCCTTCAATTCATTTCCAGTTCATATATATACTACTCAATTCATGAGTTAAATTCATTATCTTTCAATAATCAAAATGAGACTACAACTCAATGGTTTTCCAATTATGCAAAACATACATAAACACTTCAAACTTCGCCATTTTACAGATATTTCGTCTGAAGGAACCGGCACCCATTTATATAAGAGATTTCGGGTCTTTCACCTAGGACACTCAGGCTAACTTGCTTCAAATGGAGTCCATCCCCTTTTTCCTCCCCAAACAAATATACATATGCAATGCATTTATAAACATAATCATATATGGAGTACACTCCCTTTCTCCTCCCAATAAATATTCATATACAATGTATTTATGACATCATCAATTATGGAGTACATCTCATTTCTCCTCCCAATAAACATACATATACAATGTATTTATAACATGGTCATATTCAATGACAACCAACAATGGATTAGCATTATATCGCCTAATCCTCATATAATTTCTACAACAATCATAACTATCCTCCACCGATAGCCCAATGCAATTATTTCCAATTAATATTCAATTTTGGAATAAATAGTTTATTCAAAACTTCCATAGGTGAGATAATACATATCCAATATCACCATCTATATTAATAACCATCCAATTTAACATATTCAATGTTAAGTCCAATTATTTATACAAAATAATCATTTTATCAAATTAGGGCAAAAATTCCATTTTTTCCAATATTGACCCAAACACCCAAAATCAATTATTTTGGTACACCAAGATCTTATATTCAAACCCTATACTCATTTATCTCTTATACATCAAAAACCCCTCTTTTCATTTCATACCCAAATCTTAGATTTGTTCAAACCACAACCAAATCTCATCATCTATACACAATAGCAAATAACTAAACTAAAAACCATACTAAAGTGTAGAAAATCCCTATCTCAAGAAGAGAAGACGAGTAAAGCAAGGTTGAACTCCAAAAATGACGAAACCCACTTTTATTTAGATCAATACGAAGCTCTTGAAGCCCTCTACCTTATTCTCAAAGACACTAGGGTCAAGAATACAATGAATTTAGATGAAATCTTAGAGAGAATGTGAGTTTCTAGAGAGAGAAGCTCAAGATCTGGAAATTTGGAGACTTTTAGAGAAAGAGAGAAAGCAAAAAATGAAATGAAATGTCACTTTCACGATCTGATAAAGCGCGGTCCGCTCGAGCGTGGAAAGCCCCGCTCGAGCGTAAGACACATACTCCCGCTCGAGCGTGAAACCCTACGCTCGAGCGTGAAATACGCCCTTCCAGTATTTTTGCAGACACAGTCCCCGCTCGAGCGCCCAAATGCCCGCTCGAGCGTGGAGCAAAATTTGTGAAGCCCGCTCGAGCGCAAGAATGCTCGCTCGAGAGGAAGAGCCAAATTTTGGGCAACAAAGGCTTGGAAAAACAAGCAACCAACCTGTTCCAAACACACAACTACGACCCAATAATCAACATTAAGGGGAAGACAAGAGAAACAAGACATGAACCACCATCCAAACCATACAAACCCAAGTCCGGAACACCACAAGAGACGGGTCAAAACCAGGGTCGCTATAACTTAGTTGTCCCTTTGAACTTAGTTCTTGGGATCTCCAATCATATAAGTAGGGTTACTATTATAATGACTCTTATGTAATAGGCTTTCATCACATCCCCTTTGATGAACTGTACACTTGCTCTTTAGTCAAACATTTTGTTAACGGATCCGCAATATTCTCTTTAAATCTATTGAGATTATTCCATTTGAGAGCAATTACCTTACGGTATTATGTCGACGACGGATATGTCGTGACTTACCATTATACATATGATTCTGTGCCCTGCCTATTGCAGATTGACTACCACAATGAATGCAAATAGCTGGCACAGGTTTAGGCCACATTGGAATGTCTTCTAAGAAGTGGCGAAGCCATTCTGCTTCTTCTCCTGCTTTGTCTAAAGCAATGAACTCAGATTCCATTGTGGATCGTGCGATGCATGTTTGTTTAATGGATTTCCAAGAAACAGCAGCGCCTCCCAGCGTAAAGACATATCCACTAGTAGATTTTGAATCTTTAGTATCCGATATCCAATTGGCATCACAATAATCTTTGAGTACTGCAGGATATCGCGTAAAGCTCAAACCATGATCACGGGTAAATCTTAGATATCTAAGAACCCAAATGATTGCTTTCCAATGGTCTTCTCCGGAGTTACTAGTGTACCTGCTCAATTTACTGACAGTATAAGCTATATTAGAACGAGTACAATTCATTAGGTACATTTGGCTTCCAATGATTTGAGAGTATTTTAACTGAGACACCGCATCACCTTTATTTTTCGATAAATAAAAACCGATGTCTACAGGTGTTCTAGTTACATTCATATCATCCTTGATAAATTTACCAAGAATTTTCTTAATATAATGTGATTGAGATAATACATATCCGTCAAATGTTTTAGTAATTTTCATTCCTAATATTACATCTGCGACCCCCATATATTTCATATCAATTCTTTTGTTCAACATTTGCTTAGTTAATTTGATCATGTTTTGACCGCTTCCAATGATAAACATGTCATCCACATAAAGACAAACTATGACATATCCTTGGTCAGTATTTTTAACATATACGCACTTGTCACATTCGTTTATCTTAAACCCATTAGTAAGCATAGCATGATCAAATTTTTCATGCCATTGTTTAGGTGCTTGTTTTAATCCATAAAGAGATTTTACAAGCCGACAATCTTTCTTTTCTTGCCTTGGCGCTACAAACCCTTCAGGTTGCTCCATATAGATCTTTTCATTTAGATTACCGTTTAAGAAAGATGTTTTAACATCCATTTGATGTATTTCTAAATTATACAACGCTGCTATAGCAATAAACATGCGAATGGATGTCGTTCTTGTCACAGGGGAATATGTGTCAAAATAGTCCAGACCTTCATTTTGTCTGTAACCTTTTACTACAAGTTTTGCTTTATACTTATGTATTGAACCATCTGCTTTTATTTTTCTCTTGAATATCCATTTATATCCAAGAGGTTTAGGATCGGGTGGAAGATCCAGCAATTCCCAAGTATGATTTTGCATAATGGATTCAATTTCATTATTAACAACCTCTTTCCACAAATGTGCTTTTGGACCTGCCATTGCTTCCTTAAAGCTTTAAGGTTCATTTTCTAACAGGTATGTTAGAAAATTTGGACGAAAGGATTTTGATGTTCTTGCTCTCTTACTTCGTCTTGATTCATCATCAGTTAAATCCTGTTGGTCGAGACCATTACTAGTCTCTTATGTTTGATTGCCATTAGTCTCTTGACTTTGTGTACAATCATAAGTTCTTTTTTGTGAACTTAATTCCTATCATTTCTTGTAAGGAAATACATGTTCAAAAAATACAGCATTCCTTGACTCTATAATAGTGTTCACATTTATATCAGGTATTTCTGATTTATAAGTCAGAAACCGATATGCACTACTATTTTGAACATAAACAATAAACACACAATTGACTATTATTGGTCATATCTTTGTCTTTTTCGGAACAAGAACTTCAACTTTTGCCAAACAGCCCCACACTTTTAAGTATTTATAGGAAGGTGGTCGACCTTTCCATAATTCATAAGGAGTGCTGTTGGTTTTCTTGTGGGGTATTTTGTTAAGAACATAATTAGCAGACAATATTGCTTCCCCCCACAAGTTCTGCGGTAAGCCTGAACTTAGTAACATGGCATTCATCATTTCTTTAAGGGTTCTATTATTCCTTTCAACAATTCCATTTTGTTGTGGAGAATGGGGTGTTGTAGTTTGGTGAATAATGCCATGTCGTACACAAAATTCATTTAATGGTGCATCATATTCACCACCCTTATCATTTCTAACCATTTTAATGGTATTACCAAGTTGATTTTCAACTACAGTTTTGTAGAGTTTAAACATTTTTAAGGCTTCATCTTTACTTTTAAGTAAGTATACGTAACAGTATCATGTGCAATCATCGATAAATGTTATGAAATACTTCTTGCCTCCTCTAGTTTGAACAAATTTAAGATCACACACATCAGTATGAATTAATTCTAGAGGTTCAGTTTTTCTTTCAACCGATTTAAATGGAGCCTTAGTTAGTTTCGCTACTACACAAATCTCACATTTGTGATTAGGATCAATTTCAAACTTTGGTATATAATCCAAACCAATTAATCTACGCAAAGCATCAAAATTTTCATGTCCTAATCTACCACGCCATAAATTTGACTCAAGAATATAAGCAAAAGATGTGTTATTCTTATTAATAGCAAGTTTTGGTACAACCGTCATTACATTCAACTTGAAGAGACCATCACTCATGTATCCCTTACCAACATACATACCACTCTTTGTTAATACAAATTTATCAGGCTTAAATACAAGCCTAAAACTATTTTTACTTAATAAAGAACCAGAAACTAAATTCTTTCGGATGTCTGGTACATGCAGTACGTTTTTTAGGGTAAGTTCTTTCTCTGATGTCATCTTCAAATCACCTTTCCTTGTCCAGTCATAGTAGAAGTAGAAGAATTTCCCATGAAAAGTTGTTTTCCATTTGCAGCCTCATTGTAAGTAATGAACATCTTTTTGTCCGCGCAAATGTGTCGAGTTGCCCCAGTATCAACCCACTATTCCTTTGGGATTTCCAACCAAATTAGCTTTAGACACCACAACAGAGAGATTGATGTCATTTACCCCGCCAGAGATGTAATCAAGTTCTGACACATTGGCTTGATTGGTGGTATTTTTGCTTGTACTTCTGAGATCCTTCTTAGGGCGGTAGCAATCAGAAGCTCGATGTTCGGTCTTGCCATAATTATAGCATTTACCTTTGAACTTTTTATTGCCATTGTTGTCGCCTTGTTTAAGACCATCTCCAGTGAACTTCCTCTTTTTGTTATGTGGTTTGTGCACTTGTTCAACCACATAGCCTTGGACTCAATGGGATTTTTACCATTCCTCTTTTCAGCATTCCGGTTATCTTCCTCAATTCTTAGTTTTACAATAAGTTCATCCATGGTCATCTTTTTGCGTTTATGTTTTAAATAATTTTTGAAATCTTTCCAAGCCAGTGGTAACTTTTCCACTAAAGCAGCGACTTGGAAAAACTCGCTAAGAGACATACTTTCAAAATGAATATCATGTAAAATTAATTGAAAACTTTGAACTTGAGAAATTTCCATCTGGGAGTCTATCATAACGAAGTCCAGAAATTTACCGACAGCAAATTTCTTTGTGTCGGCATCCTTTGTCTTGTATTTTTTCTCCAAAGAATCTCACAATTCTTTTGTTGTTTTTAGAGGACTGTAAACATTATACAACATGTTGTCAAGGCCATTGAGGATGTAGTTTCTGCACAGAAAATCAGAATGTTTCCAAGCGTTTATAGCGATAACAACTTGCCGATCACTTTCATCCTCTCTAAGTACTGGAGCTTCTTCATGGAGAAACCAGGCCAAATTTAGAGTTGTAAGATAGAACATCATTTTCTATTGCCATCTCTTAAACTCAGTGCCATTAATTTTTTTCGGTTTTTCTCCATGATTATCGGAACTTGAACATGGTTCTGGATATGGATCGGAGTCGTTGTAACGATCGGATTTGGAGTACTACTTTTAGTAGCCATAATATCTAATTACAAAAATCAGAAAAAACCAAAATACAAATTAATTTTCTAGTTACTAAAACCAGAAAATAAATTATAACACAAAATAATTTTATTTTCCTTGTTACTAAAACTAGAAAAATAAAATATCACAATAATTTTCTATATCACAAATTAATATTCTGCAATTGTTAATGACACTAGTATATTACTACTATTTGTCAAATAGTATATTAATAATATTTGTATTTTCCAACCAGAATATCACTTTGTGAAAGTACAGAAAAATAAATACAATGAAGACACCAAAAATAATATGTCTTAAGATTGTTGGACAATCTTTACTGTATTTTAAAAAATAAATTTTGTTTGTGTACTTAACGACAAACAGAATACAGAAAAAATAAAGGAAAGGAGAGAGTTTGTTTCATTAGAAAAATCAAAACAGAAAATAAAGTAAAATAAATAAAAGAGATTTTTATTTTGTTACAAAAATAAAATCAAAATCTGAAACAGAAATAGAAAAAAATAATAAAACAGAAAAGTAAATTAATTACTTACCAAATTAATTTGTTGAACAAAATTTTCTGATCAAGTCCAGTGTTTAACACTGTATCCTTAAGACATATTCGTCCTCTCCACGGTGCTTTCAGATTATGGACGTCTATCTCCCAGGATAATATGATCAACAGTGAATAGTAACAGCACTACATACTATTCACACAACAAACATACTTTGTGTATACACTATTTCTCACAAAAAATTAATATAATTAATGTAGCAAAATGTAGACATGAATGGCAGTAGAGAAGAACTAAAATTGGAGTGAAAAACTAAGTGAGGAACTAGTCTATTTATAGGAGAATTTGTGGCTGTTAGGTTTGAATTAAACAGGTGCAAACCTGTTTGAACAGGTATGTGTAGACGTCCCCGAACGCCCCGGGAGGATGAGTCCCGTTTTGTTCATTTGGGCTCACTACAGTTCAGGACTCAATGTCACGGTTCTTAATCTGAACCAAAGAGTCCAAATCCGGCAAATCGTTTTGAGAAAACAGATTTTTAGAAAAGAAGTGCCAAATATGGACTGCTTTTCCAGATACAGAGTCGCCACCTAAATATTTTATTTTTGGGGAAATTTAGGAAACCTTGACTCGTTGCCTAAGGCCACGTGTCCATCATCACCAAAGTTACCTCGGCTCGAGAACTTGGGTACGATTGGGGAAGGTCACTTGGTGAGCACCCCCGCTCGCCCGATCAAAGATCGGCCTCTATTAACCATGATATCTAGTTTTGAAAACATTATGTGCTCTTATTCCGGTTATTAGCCTAGAATTACTATGTGATACGCGTAGCATACAAGTATAGATTGGATCGCCTGAATTGGAACAAAACATTTCATGTTTGTTTTTAAAAGATGGTTTGCTACTCGCAAGTAGGCTAAAATGTGGATTTGCCACCTTCAGGTGGGCTTAGAAAACATGATGATTTGCCACTCTCAAGTGGGCTTAAAACTCACAGTCAATGCATTATTCTAATTCAGATAATCCAACCTCCACCCACAGGCATTCAGGTAGTTATCTCACATAAGTATATAGCCTCATGGTAAGCATGCTATCATGGCAGTCACCCACACGTATGCAAGGATGCTAAAGCATAAACACTTACCGAGTACTCCAAGCCAAAACAAAAGCTATGTTAGAAATCCATACATGATCCTAACTATACAGAAATGCCTAATGCAACACATGCAAAAACGCAACTTATAGTAGGCTCGACTATTCCAAAAGATGGCATGTGAAATGCTACAAATAACAAGTATTCAACTCGGAATTGAAATACAATGCAGTTAGTATGATGCGCCGAGCCCAGTGCATGCAAAACAGATGAATGAATGCAAACATGCTATCATATTGTATGCTAATTGAAACATGCCCTAATCTAACCATCATAAGCTGGTAAATAAAAGGAGAAAGACGTGGGGTTGGAAGACATACATCACGCGGATGCACACTTATTACAACATTGCCCTCGCTCGGAGGGTCCGAAAGAATACTACAGTCCGAATAAATAATTACAGTCCGAATAAGTACAAAACCCTAATTAATTAACAAATTAACTAGGAAAGTAGTAAATTAGCATGCAAGCCCATGGACCGCCTCAGCTCTGTTCCGAATGATGAATGATGCATGCTTGAGTTGCCTTGCGCGGAAATCCATTGCGATGCCCCGGTTTGCCTCTGTTTGCAATTAATCCCGGAATGCTGTGCAAAGCTCTAGAAGGCTGTTGATTTCTGATTTGCTGCAACAGAGAGCAAGAAAGGGGCATGGCAAAGTATTTTCACCTATGTATGCACGCCTCGATCCTCGTGCCACCAATCACGCATCTCGATGCATGATGGCCGAGCAGTCGAATTGCACGACTCAATATGAAATGAATGCATATGAAAACACAACAAGACCTAAACTCCATCATGGGTAATTCGGAGTGTCGGCGACCGGGAATTGAGACACGTTCCGTCACTTGGAGTACGAAATGTCCCTCGTTTCCCGTGCTTGGGCTAACTCCTATCCCAAACACAATGCAATATGCATGACATGCATGAATGCAATTCTAACATGTAACCTAGCATACACAATGCTCGATGTAACATGGCATACACAATGCTCTAACATACAACCTAACATACGCAATGCTATGAATTGAAATGGCATACACAATGCACGATGGACTTACACCAATATGAGTGGACCTCAGCCCCACTCACATCAGCGGCCATAAGATGAAAAAGAGACAACCGAAATGCGTGCACACATGCACGCATACCGAGGACCGAACCTAAGGCATCAAATGCCACTCTACCAAAGCATGGCAATGCATGAAATATGGCATACAAGCATGCAAATTTTAGCACTGAAATGAGATGCACAATGGTCCCGAATCATGGAAATATGTCATACAATGCATGGAATAGGCCCCGAAACTCAAAACTTGGCACATGTATTGAACTACAACCATGCAAAGCAAGCATTATTTGACTATGAAGCACAAAGATAGAGCCAAGACAGTCCCAAAATATACACATTACTAGTTTGAAGCATGGCCAAAAAGTGTTAACATGAAGGGCTAAATCAACATGTAACAAAAGCTAGTAAGCATGGTTTATATGGCATGTATATGAAGCATATGAAATCTCATTAAACCAGCCAAAAACAGTGAATAAAACATTTCAAAATATGCCTAAATACCCACTGAAATGCATCCAATACATGCAAAAATGATGAGCTCCTTTGAAAGGCTACAAGAGGGGTTACTCTACACATGCATGATAGACACTTAGCATAGCAAAAATAACTCTGGAAATCAAATATGAAAGTCCTCAAACTCACCAAAAAGTCCCTGAAAAATGACTTCAAAGCATGCAAGATGGAGCCCCTTTGGAAGGCCAAAAAGGCCAACAAACAAGACAAGGAGAGAGGGGGTCACCCCCCTCTGATTTTGGCTCTCAAAACAGTATGCTAGCCACTAAAAATCTATTGGATTTCAGTGGCTAGAAGGCCAAACAAAGCATGCAACAAAGGCTTAGATGTAAGGCTCAAAACAAGAGGCAATCAAGCATACAAGGAAGTATATGACCTCAAACAGAAAAATGCCCTTAATTAAACATCAAGAGGGGCTCAAGACAAGAATTTTTCTAGTTTATAAAAAATCTCGAAAATGTTCACAAGTAAGGCTAAAATAGGATGCAAAATTAGCCCTAAAAGAGGGATTGAGAAAACAAGGAAGTAGATGACCTCAAACAGTAAAATGTCCTTAAAAAAAGTTTAAGATGGGGTCAAAATATGACACTTTACAGTTTAGGTCGAAGCCCAGAAATGCTTGCAAATAAGACTAAGATATGATGCAAGATAAGGCTACAAAGAGGGAGATAGTGACTTACCCTTGTAGAGCCGACCTCCAGCAGATTTTGGACCAAGAATGTGAGCTCTCTACCTCTGCAAATGACCTTCAAGGTGCTGGAATGGAGTGTGGAGGTGGTAGGCTATGAGTTGTAGTGTAAATGGCCAAGGATAATGGACTTTAGAGCTTGGAAGAGAGAGCTATGAAGGGAGATGGGTGTATGCCTTAGCAAATATGTCTAACCCTTGCAAATGGAGATGAAAGGTTGGTTATATAGAGGAGAAGGGCTATGGCTTCTTGGAGAAGCCTCAAAGGGGGAGGTCAAAGCTTCTAAAGGAAGCTTGACCAAAAGGGTCAAGCTTCCTCAAGAAACTTGACCAAAGAGTCCAACTTCTCTAACAAGCTAAGCAAAGGGTCAAAAACCACCTTTTAAGGACCAAAACAAGGACCAAATCTCAGACAGTGGGTCAAGTGCAAAATAGCTGGCACAGTTGGAACACACTCAAGAGCGCAAACATGGCCTACCAGTTAAAAAGGTTCAAGGTGGTCGGCCGACCAGGCAAGGTGGTAGGCCGACCAGGGTTCAAAAGGTTCAAGTAGAATTACTGGTCGGCCATACCAGAAAGGTGGCCTCCAAAGTGAGTAGCATACAACTGTATGGTGAAAAACCAGAAAATGTTGCCCAAGAGAGAGAAAAACCAGCTTTTTAGAGGGGTTCAAAAGGGTCAAGAACAATTACTGGTTGGCCTACCCATATTGGTGGCCTCCCAGGTGTGTACAACACAATGGTGTGGTGGAGGGCCAGAAAAAGTGGCCCGGGAGTGGGAAAAACCAGCTTTCTAGTGAGAAAAACGGGCGATGAAGAGCGATGAAGAGAAAAGCTAGTTTTTCAGAAAAATTGCTGGTCTCCCACCCTCCTACAACCTTTCTAACAATGAAAATAAGGTCCCTGCCAAAAATGGACCAAGACGGATGCAAAACGAAGGTTCGGGGGCCAAAACACGTAGTTCGGGGCCCCGAAAACAGGTTGTTAGGCACCGAAAGTGGCGTTCGACCACAAAGGTGGTCTCTCGGGCCATAGTGTCCCTCAAAAGGGAGGAAATAAGGTGTGTGCCAAAAACCGGAGCAAACGGAGGTAGTTAAGCGGTCCTGAACCGAGGCGCACGGCCGACGGCTCCGAAAACCGAAAACTGGGCTCCAAACGGGAAAAATGGCCTACGACCACGAAACGTAGCCTACGGCCACTGAGAGATGGTCTACGAGACCTCTCCCTCCCTTCGGGAAGAGAAAATAGCAAAAACAGGGCCTGGTTCGCAAACCAAGGCAAAGCACAAAAGAGTCCGGAAGTCCGGAGGCGAGGCTCGCAGCTGAAACTCCGCTACCTCAGAATGAGCACAATATGCAACATCACCAAACGCTCAATCGGTGACGTCTGAGTCTTAAGGTCGGTCAAAAATGGGGTGTCTACAGTTGCCCCTCTTTGACAGAACTCGGAAGTCGTAATTGACGGGAGTGAATGTCAAAACCCAGAGACGACCCATTTTTGACAAGGCCGAAGACTTAGACAAACAGACGCGATAAAAAGAGATGTGCCCGCAGGCAGGGGGCAAAATGCAAAATGATAATGCAAGAAGCCGAACATAACTTATGATCATGCAAAGAAAGCTGTAATGAAGCATATTATGCAACAGTTTTAAGCAAGTGAATACAAATCTAACTACATTTCATGCAGAAAGGATGTAAGAAAATTATGCAATTCTCACTGCGTCTCATGCGAAGAAGGCTAAAAGCGACTACCGAGAATACCCGGAGTCTCACACACAACATTTCTCCGCGTATCACACACAGGAGAGGAAGAAGGTAAACCTCTCAGCGTATCACACGCAAGAGAGGAAAGGTAAATTTCTCAGCATATCACATGCAAGAGAAGAAAGGTAAATCTCTCAGCATATCACGCGCAAGAGAGAAAAGGTAAACTTCTCAGCGTATCACACGCAAGAGAAGAAAGGTGAATTTCTCAGCATATCACACGCAAGGGAAGAAAGGTGAATTTCTCAGCATATCACACGCAAGAGAGGAAAGGTAAGTTTCTCAGCGTATCACACGCAAGAGAAGAAAGGTGAACCTCTCAGCATATCACACGCAAGAGAGGAAAGGCAAATTTCTCAGCGTATCACACGCAAGAGAAAACCTCTCAGCATATCACACGCAAGAGAAGAAAGGTGAACCTCTCAGCATATCACACGCAAGAGAGGAAAGGCAAATTTCTCAGCGTATCACACGCAAGAGAAAACCTCTCAGCATATCACACGCAAGAGAGAAAAGGTAAACTTCTTAGCGTATCACACGTAAGAGAAGAAAGGTGAACCTCTCAGCATATCACACGCAAGAGAGGAAAGGCAAATTTCTCAGCGTATCATACGCAAGAGAAAACCTCTCAGCATATCACACGCAAGAGAGGAAAGGTAAATTTCTCAGCGTATCACACGCAAGAGAAAACCTCTCAGCATATCACACGCAAGAGAGGAAAGGTAAATTTCTCAGCGTATCACACGCAAGAGAAGAAAGGTGAACCTCTCAGCATATCATACGCAAGAGAGGAAAGGTAAGTTTCTTAGCGTATCATACGCAAGAGAAAACCTCTCAGCATATCACACGCAAGAGAAGAAAGGTATGAATAAACACCGGAACTCGTCTGAATGTTTGAAACCGAAGATGTCCTAATGCACTGCATGCGAGAGGAGAAAAGATGACAATTGCAAGTGAAAAGGTGCATAACAATGCAGGTGAAGTGTACATAACAATGCAAGTAATGAGCATAACAATGCTAGACAGATGTGCATAACAATGCAACGAATTAGCATAACAATGCTAGATAGATGTGCATAACAATGCAAGTAATGAGCATAACAATGCTAGATAGATGTGCATAACAATGCAACGAATGAGCATAACAATGCTAGATAGATGTGCATAACAATACAACGAATGAGCATAGCAATGCTAGATAGATATGCATAACAATGCAACGAATGAGCATAACAATGCTAGTGGAACGCGCGTGACAACGCCCGTTTGAAAAAAAAAATACCGAATAAAGGAATACAAGCCTTAAGGAGACCAACTTCCAAACGCAACCTCCGATTTACCTCTCAGAGGGGTCACGATTCATTCCAAAAAGGATACACATCGTGCATGTCGACTGACGATGAGCTACACATCGAAGACATGAGTTGAAAATTCCGCAGAAACATTTTGAGCTGAAAAGAGTGGGTTCTTCTTGCACTTTCTTGATTGTACTTCCAAACCGCAGTTACTACCTTTCCTTACTGGCCATGTTCACAACTTTCCCTATTCTCCAACGGGGTGACAGACTAGGTTGATTCAGTATCCAAAATCGAGGCGCATTCACATGCTATCTCAATCTATGGGGCTGCCATATAGATTTCAAGCCGAGGATAGACCCCTGGGTATTTAAACCAGACTTTAGTCTCGGAAATCCCGAACCTTTGAGTTCTAGGCAATAGCCGTCCGAACTCTAGTTTCCACCGTCGCAGTTGGTCTCCTCGGAACTCATTGCAAACACAGCCAAGATGCATCTGGCAGGGACTGGTTTTCTGAGGAAGCACTTCGATTGCCATTCTGGCATTGAAACAGGCTTGAGTTTAGGAGTAGAGGCACACTCATACTTCGGAGCACTAACAAGGCCTGAAGAGGTACATCCGGAGTATAATCACGGAAACTGAAACAAACTTAAATGCTCCAATTTTCCCTCTTATCTTTTGCTTCGCAGTCTGGAACCCATATAGCTTCAAATAGGTCATGTTCTACTATTCTCACATGACCCGGGTTGAACCCTGCGGTTTTACGAAAGAACAAATCCTGTTTTGCGCAAATGTGGAGAATGGAACAGCACTCTGAGCACAAGATGATTTTTCTTTTGAAATTGGAATGAGAAAAGGATTCTCAACCGGGTATTGAGCCTACAACTGACCACATCCAAAACGACTCAACACAGAAAAACAAAAGGTAAACGACCTAAACACAACGAGACACGCTCGGGACGACTCAAAGTAGGAATCGAGACAAACAAAACAAAAGACACGACACACAGACGTATTACAAAGACGACAGACCTCTCAGATCGCGAGGAGCCAGTTTCTTCGGGTATTGTTTCCCACCCTTTCTCATTTGTGTCTCTCACATCACTCGGCCCTCAGGCTCTGTTTTTCTGAAAAAGCCCTTTCCTCACTTTTTCTCTCAGCGCACACCTCTTTATTCTTCAATCTCTCATTTTAAATCCCTCCCCTAGGTGGTTGATGGATAAACAGAAAGTTGTGGGCTGCCCCTAGCATTCCGCTAGATTCTTATTCTTGTTCACAACAGTGAGTTTCTCTCACAGAGGGGCTGTGCTACAACTGGGTGTGTAGCGAATCTGCAGCTGATACTGGTTGACGATGCTCTGCTGAGGAGTTTGGACGTGATCAGATGTGTCCAGATGGGGGAGTGGAATATCTTGATCCATTCCAATTCATGCTTCGCACATGGCCTGATACCTCACTGCTTGGAGGGTGTAAGAGCTTTCTGCCCTTTGCTGTTAGCTTGAGTTGCGCCCTGTTCTGGCAGGTAGAGTGCCCTTCTGGCAAGTATGTTGATAATGGGGGAAAGACAGAACACCTGACTCAACTGTGCCCCTAGTTCATCATTTTGACCATTTTTTGTTTTGGTTTTCTACTAAAACAATTTTGACCAATACAAGAGTTAGATTAACATGCTTGTTCGATTTTCTGATTTAAAATCATGCAAGTTAGGCTGTGAGCACTGAAAATTTTCCCTTTTTGGGGTCCAAGAAATTGTCCAGTTTTGGAAAAAAGGAATAATTTTTGAGAGAAAATTAGTCAACCTCATTAAAAATTCTCAAAAACTATTTTTGCAAACGACCACTGCTTAACGAGCACGGAACCTACTCTTGAGGTGCACAACCTCAGATCCAAAGGAAAATTGCCCCTTGCCTGAAGGTCACTGCATGGCAACGGAAAGTTGCCCCTTGTTTGAATGACGCCGCAGCATACTAAATGGCAATAGAAAGTTGCCCCTTGTTTGGATGATGCCGCAGCGCATTGTAATCAGTCCTCAGAGTGACGATCATAACCGAACTCTCGTATACAGAGAAGACAAAGATGATCAAAACCATTACATGGACACAGTCGATTTGGAGGTGTTTTACGGCTGGACTTCAGAATGAAGTTGCCTACGTATCCCAAAGATGGGAATCAAGCCTTACGTAGTTCGGGGTTAAGGTACACTCGGGTATTAACCTCTCCTTTTGCGCTCTAACTTTTGCCAAGGTCGCCCTTCCAGGTTTTCAACCTTGCGAGCTATGTTCTTCTTTTCTTTTCATTCTTATCTTCTTTTTTCTTTTCATCTTTTCTTTTCATTTTCTTCGTTTTTCTTCATTTTTCTTTTTCTTTTTTTTTTCGTTTTTTTCATTTTTTCTTTTTTTCTCTTTTTTTTTTGTTCTTTTTCTTGCTCTAACTTTTGCCTGGGTCGCCCTTCCGGGTTTTCGACCCAGCGAGCCTCTCAAGGGTAAAAGTGTAGCTTGGTCCATGTCAAATGGTTCTGAGATCCTGAAGTCATCTGAATCCAGGAGAATGGCTGCTGTTCGCTGACGATGCAGGAGTCCGTCCAATGGGGGCTGAATTTGCCCCTAGTGTTGTGGATGGGAACTCATTTGTCCTTCAGCAATACTTCCTTCTTTCCTCCCTTTTGGGATTTGGCATTCTTGCCAGTCTTCATTGATTTGCAGAATGGCCCACCTTCAGCTCTTCGAGCACATCGGACATTTTTGCCCCTAGTTCGAGGGGTGCTTCTGATCTAGCTTCGCAAGCTTCTTTTGACCTTATGATCTTCTTGATCTGACTTTTCTGGCCTCTTGTTCGAGGGCTGCTTCTAATCCGGCCACACAGGCCTTACATTGTGGCTGACCGTTGAACATTCTGAATCCCAGTTCAAGGTTTGAAAGTGAGGGGTCGAGTCTCGATGCTGAGAGCGATCCTAGGCTGCACAATCTCAAGAGCGATTCCACACAGGTCTGCACGGGACCGCGCAAAACATTTTTTGAAATCTTTTAAGAAAGCGACAAATCGCTCGCGTCGAAGACAGTGCGGAACCAATCGGATCAAGCCAGGATCCTTCTTAGTACTCACATTATCAAGCATGATTTCATTCATTAAGGGCTCAGCATGCCTCTCTTTCTCTCACTTGATCAAATTTTTACAAATCCGAGGAATTCTTTCCTTTTCGTTTTCATTGCAGTGTTCAAAAAGAGTTTTTGAAAAACTTAGGTCGATGTAATGAATTCAAGGCACAAAAGAGCAGGTGAAATGCACTGCCGTTTCATTCAAGTTTGCTGGCACAACAGGCTCAAAACAGAAACAAGCACAAAAACATGACAGCCACAGCTGTTTCGATTAGATCTCCTGGCGTAACTGGCTCCCCGGCAGAAACAGACTCAAAAGAAAACGAAAAACAAACAGAAAACAAGCAAGTGATGTCCGAGGTAACACCCCCGAAATCACCCGACTCCAACAAAACAGGACTGACTCGGTATAACAAGAGAGACCTAACTGACTCAGTAAGAAAAGACTGACTCTGTGCAAAAGACTGACTCAATACAATGCAACAAGACTGACTCAATACCCAAGTCAGAAAATACAAAAAAAAACCAACATTCACAAATGCTTAAAACAGTACGTGCCATACACCATATCCGGAGTAAACTGAGTGCCGCCCGCAGGTGGTTCATCCCCTGATCACATCACATTATCCTCCCCAAGTTCACTGATCAAGTGCCGATAGACTTTGTAGGACTTGGTGCGACGATGACCCCGTTGTCGATCAGATCTTGTATTTCGTAGCGGAGACGAAAGCACATGTCAGTGTCATGGCCAGCTCGCTGATGGAAGGCACAGTAGTCGGCTGGGTTGTGTGAGAGAGGGAGGTTCTTTGGTAATGGTTGCGGCTCCAGGGGCTTCAGATGCCCTTTCTTGACCAAAACCCCTAGAGCCTTTGACAAAGGCATATAAAGTGGGGTGAAAACCTTTTGGCTTGGGGTGGATATTTGGCTGCTCGCGAGCTACTCCCGAATGCACCGGTGAATGGGCTGGTTATTTTTGGTGCGGTAGCGATGACCATGCCCACTTCAGAAGATCTTGCAACTGCATCACCGCTGGTGGTCGCATTCGAACTGCGGAAAAATGCCTTTCTGGACTGCTCCCTGTCATTGTCAATCAGGCCCTGCTTCAAGGCATCCTCAATCTGTACCCTCATCTTATGCAAATCTGAAAAGGTAGGAAAGGGGAGCACGATCATGTAATGACCCCGAAATGTACGTCATAATTATCGGTAATTAATTACGTGTTTAGACGAATTAATTGAGGAATATCTGTTTGACTTGGAAAATATCTGTTAGAATTACAACTTCGGGACTGAAATTGAAGACCGTAATGAGTTCAGAAAATGAAATTGAACGCGTCTATGTGATACCGTGAATTTTTAGAACCATTTGGGAAAATAAATTGGGGACTGAATTTCGTCTGATTCGCTAAGTTCTGTTTGGCTCAAGTTATTGGCACAATTGTTTAGTTATGATGTAAGGGCCTTGTTTGGCTCAAGTGTTTTGGCTTAATTGATTTATTTGATATATATGATATAAGATAAGGATTGTTGACCCATTTGACTCAACTAAAGAGAAAAGGAAAAATCTAGAGAAGAGAGAGAGAGGAGAGAATCGTGAGAAAGGAAGAAAGAAAGGAAAGCAAAGAGGGAAAAAAAGAAAGAAAGGGGAAATCAAGTCTAAGCTTCTCCATTCAAGTGTTTAAGGTAAGAATCTCTTCTAAGTTCTTGAAATAGAGTTGAATCATCCATAATTTCATGGAAAGGAAGTGAAAGAAAAGGGAATTTATGTTTAAATTGAGCATCATGACATGATTTATGATTATTTGGCATGATTGAAGAAGAATCTCCATGAGTATAGAAATATGAAGTTTGTATATATATGATATGGGTTTCCATCTTAAATCAAGGATTGATCTTCTACATGATGTTTTGAGTTTTGATTAAAGTTATAATGTTTAGTTCAAGTTGTTAATCAAGAGTTTTGGGACTTGGGTTTCATCAATTGGAAGTGGTTTTGACAAAAGAGAGAGAGGTTGAAGCTTAGAAGAGGAACCCAGAATTTTCACAGTCCGCTCGAGCGGGGGTTTGGCCGCTCGAGCGGGGATTTCGCACATCCAGCATTTTGGCTCAGTTTTCAGTCCGCTCGAGCGGGGGTTTGGCCGCTCGAGCGGGGACCTGCTTTTTCAGAAATTTTGAAAAAATGTTTCAAGGCATGATTTGGCATCCTCATCGCATTTCTAGCATGTTTAAGCCTTAATTAAGTTAAGATAATAAGATTATGAGACGAAACGAACATGAAAGAATGTAAAGAAGGAAGAGAATGATGTGAATTATGTGATTTGATGATAATGTGTATTGAAGAAATGTGTTATAATGTTGATGTTTGCAGGTCAAGATTGAAGACCGTGCTACCGGTTTTGGAAACCCACTGTAAGTAACATTTCAGTAAAGATATGTTATTATGAAAGTATGTTTTAAAGTGATATATGATACGATATGCTTGAAATGTAATAATGTTTTCTATGAACGAATATCCTGATTGCGAATCTAGTATGGCATCCATAGATAGTTAGGTCAAGGGAGCGACATGAACATGCAGGGCCATGATGTGAAACATGGTAGAGCATGAAGATGAAGGCCCATGGCCAGTCACGAGATCTCGTTAGACTGTAGACTGTTGTGAAAGTTATGAAAAGGTTCTGTGGAGTATGCCATTACGTATATTGACTGTTGACTGATTATGATTATAAATGTTATGTTTACGATTTTATAAAGAATGTTGGAGTTCGTTCACTAACCCCTTTACGTTAATGTTACTTGCTGAGCTTTAGCTCATTGTTTGTATTTATGTATTT
Organism: Camellia japonica; assembly: GCA_030407325.1. Lineage (NCBI taxonomy): Eukaryota > Viridiplantae > Streptophyta > Magnoliopsida > Ericales > Theaceae > Camellia > Camellia japonica. Next base: position 52,179,933 of record JAPPVO010000007.1, read on the forward strand.
ATAGGTGAGCATGCTGGGAGTCAAGCCTAGGCTGAGTTTTGCATCGAGCCACCGTTTTGAAGCCACCAGAGTTTTTTTGTGCCTTCGAGCTGGGGCGAGGCCTGGAAGGCCGTTTTGTGAGCTCTTGTTTAGTTTTGTTGTACAGTTGTGTCAGAGTCGTATGTGATGTTTACGATCATGTTATGTAATGAATATGGGTAATTAACTCATTTTTTGGCATGTAATGTATGTTCATATAAATGCACAGCTCTTTGGACTATAGTTATGTGTTTCGCTTCCTCGGGCCCCATTTTATTTATGTTATGTTCAGGAAGGCCTGTGGTAATCTAGGATTACTGGCCGGTTACGATGCCAAACTTTTAGGGGCGGGTTTGGGTCGTGACAAATCATTTTCTGCATCAGTTTGGGTTGGAGGTTGCGCACAACCATCCGTATTTGATCCTGTCAGTGGGCCTAATGGTCATCATTAAGGCCTTGGCCTTCCAGCGGGCTACGAATTCAGAAAAGCTCTCCTTAGGCTCATGTCTTGTCGTCTCAAGATCACGGGTTGTGATCTCGATTTGCGTGTTATAGGAGTACTGTGCAACGAAGGCCTCGGCCATCTCATCCCAATTTCGTTTGACATCGTCTTCCAATTTTGCGTACCAGATTGTGGCTATCCCAGACAAGGTTCGGCCGAATAGTGACAATTTCTGGGCTGTGGTTAAACCCATTGGCCTCAAGATATCAGAAAATAGTTGGAGGTGCACCATTGGGTCTTCAGAGCCATCGAATCGATCGATATATGGCATCTTGAACCGATCCGGTAATGTCACAGCTGCGTCGGTGTACCCGTCCTCAATGTCCGGGATGGACTTTACCCCCTGGGATTTCTTGAACAACTTTTCAAGGTTGCTCAACTTCAACGCTGTATGGTCTACCTCGAACTCAAAGGGAGAGTCTGGTAGGTTGATTGGTGCTTTAGATAGCTGGGGTAAGATTGGGGACGGAGCCGGCCCTGTCGGAATGTCCGTATCTTCCTTGACATTTTGCGTCTCCCCGGGTATTGGATCTACTGGTGGGGGGGGAGCTTGATGCGAAGCATATGCTCTGTTTTGCTGTTGCAATCTGGTGATTAGCTTTGCCTGCTGGGCCATGACCGCAGCCTGCTGTTTGGCAAATTCCGCTTGGCGGACAGCATCTTGCTGCATGAGTTTCATACTTTCTTGCATCTGACGCATCATTGCCTCCATCCCTGACGTGTTCTGCTGATCCATCTGACTGACTGGTATATCTATCCCTGCAATAGAAACTGAGACCTTAGCCTGACTGTTCACTGGTGGGGTGGATAAGGGCCACTGATCTGGTAACTACTGAACTGGTGATCTGTGCCTGACTGGCCCTTTTACCCTGTCTCTGGCAAAGGAACGCTAATTGCCCTTGAACTGAATCTCTGACCTGACAAAGTCTATCAGCACAAGTCCGATGAACCTCGGGGGATATTGGAGCCTTCTGATGCTATGGTTCCAGGACTACCTAGCAAAAGAGAAAACAGACAGCACCTCAGCCTGATTTCACCAAAACAGATACGAGCATAGCAGGATGACTGTGCCCTCTATTGAATTCTGCCCCCAAAATTCTGCCTCAAATCTGATACCCTCGAGTAAAACTGATTCTTCACATTCTGATGCCCGCAGACCTGATACCCCGACTTGTAAACTGATACATGCATTCCTGTAGAGACGCACTCTAAAGCACATAACAAACAAGTGAGAGCCAAAACACCCCTTGTTGGGTTGGGTAGGGTTTCCCTGTCCTATTTTGTCAGGAACTAGGGTTTCACTACGTACGCAGCGGTTTCAAACAACCTATATCGGGTAAGCAACCTGTCCTAGCTTGGAATGGTCACTATGGATTCCGAATATGCACTAGGTCGAATGGTCAAAAGGGTGCCCCGGTAAAACCGGGGTTTGTGCTCCCATACTGGCAGAGCCCGTAACCGGTCAGCCTTATGGCACGCAGCCTCTGACAAACCGCTCAGGAATAGCAGATGGCAAACACAGTGTCCTAGGCGCACCAATGCACATGCAATGCAAAGAAACACATAAGTGTAATCAAAACAAAATATCATGAGTTCGAGTCAACCTCTCTATCTCCCCAGTAGAGTCGCCAGAAACTGTAGACGTCCCCGAACGCCCCGGGAGGATGAGTCCCGTTCTGTTCATTTGGGCTCACTAGAGTTTAGGACTCAATGTCACGGTTCTTAATCTGAACCAAAGAGTCCAAATCCGGCAAATCGTTTTGAGAAAACAGATTTTTAGAAAAGAAGTGCCAAATATGGATTGCTTTGCCAGATACAGAGTCGCCACCTAAATATTTTATTTTTGGGGAAATTTAGGAAACCCTGACTCGTTGCCTAAGGCCACGTGTCCTTCATCACCAAAGTTGCCTCGGCTCGGGAACTTGGGTACGATTGGGGAAGGTCACTTCATGAGCACCCCCGCTCGCCCGATCAAAGATCGGCCTTTACTAACCATGATAGCTAGTTTTGAAAACATTATGTGCTCTTATTCCGGTTATTAGCCTAGAATTACTATGTGATGCGCGCAGCATACAAGTATAGACTGGATCGCCTGAATTGGAACAAAACATTTCATGTTTGTTTTTAAAAGATGGTTTGCTACTCGCAAGTAGGCTAAAATGTGGATTTCCCACCCTCAGGTGGGCTTAGAAAACATGATGATTTGCCACTCTCAAGTGGGCTTAAAACTCACAGTCAATGCATTATTCCAATTCAGATAATCCAACCTCCACCCACAGGCATTCAGGCAGTTATCTCACATAAGCATATAGCCTCATGGTAAGCATGCTATCATGGCAGTCACTCACATGCATGCAAGGATGCTAAAGCATAAACACTTACCGAGTACTCCAAGCCAAAACAAAAGCTATGTTAGAAATCCATACATGATCCTAACTATACAGAAATGCCTAATGCAACACATGCAAAAATGTAACTTATAGCAGGCTCGGCTATTCTAAAGATGGCATGTGAAATGTTACAACTAACAAGTATTCAACTCGGAATTGAAATACAATGCAGTTAGTATGATGCGCCGAGCCCAGTGCATGCAAAACAGATGAATGAATGCAAACATGCTATCATACTGTATGCTAATTGAAACATGCCCTAATCTAACCATCATAAGCTGGTAAATAAAAGGGAGAAAGACGTGGGGTTGGAAGACATACATCACGCGCATGCACACTTATTACAACATTGCCCTCGCTCGGAGGGTCCGAAAGAATACTACAGTCCGAATAAATAATTACAGTCTGAATAAGTACAAAACGCTAATTAATTAACAAATTAACTAGGAAAGCAGTAAATTAGCATGCAAGCCCATGGACTGCCTCAGCTCTGTTCCGAATGATGAATGATGCATGCTTGAGTTGCCTTGCGCGGAAATCCATTGCGATGCCCCGGTTTGCCTCTGTTTGCAATTAATCCCGGAATGCTGTGCAAAGCTCCAGAAGGCTGTTGATTTCTGATTTGCTGCAACAGAGAGCAAGAAAGAGGCATGGCAAAGTATTTTCACATATGTAAGCACGCCTCGATTCTCGTGCCACCAATCACGCATCTCGATGCATGATGGCCGAGGAGTCGAATTGCACGACTCAATATGAAATGAATGCATATGAAAACACAACAAGACCTAAACTCCATCATGGGTAATCCGAAGTGTCGGCGACCGGGAATTGAGACACGTTCCGTCACTTGGAGTACGAAATGTCCCTTGTTTCCCGTGCTTGGGCTAACTCCTATCCCAAACACAATGCAATATGCATGACATGCATGAATGCAATTCTAACATGCAACCTAGCATACATAATGCTATGAAATGGCATACACAATGCTCGATGTAACATGGCATACACAATGCTCTAACATACAACCTAACATACGCAATGCTATGAATTGAAATGGCATACACAATGCACGATGGACTTACACCAATATGAGTGGACCTCAGCCCCACTCACATCAACGGCCATAAGATGAAAAAGAGACAACCGAAATGCGTGCGCACATGCACGCATACCGAGGACCGAACCTAAGGCATCAAATGCCACTCTACCAAAGCATGGGAATGCATGAAATATGGCATACAGACATGCAAATTTCAGCACTGAAATGAGATGCACAATGGTCCCGAATCATGGAAATATGTCATACAATGCATGGAATAGGCCCCGAAACTCAAAACTAGGTACATGTATTGAACTACAACCATGCAAAGCAAGCATTATTTGACTATGAAGCACAAAGACAGAGCCAAGGCAGTCCCAAAATATGCACATTATTAGTTTGAAGCACGGCCAAAAAGTGTTAACATGAAGGGCTAAATCAACATGTAACAAAAGTTAGTAAGCATGGTTTATATGGCATGTATATGAAGCATATGAAATCTCATTAAACCAGCCAAAAACAGTGAATAAAATATGTCAAAATATGCCTAAATACCCACTGAAATGCATCCAATACATGCAAAAATGATAAGCTCCTTTGAAAGTCTACAAGAGGGGTTACTCTACACATGATGATAGACACTTAGCATAGCAAAACTAACTCTGGAAATCAAATATGACAGCCCTATAACTCACCAAAAAGTCCCTGAAAAATGACTTCAAAGCATGCAAGATGGAGCCCCTTTGGAAGGCCAAAAAGGCCAACAAACAAGACAAGGAGAGAGGGGGTCACCCCCCTCTGATTTTGGCTCTCAAAATAGTATGCTAGCCACTAAAAATCCACTGGATTTCAGTGGCTAGAAGGCCAAACAAAGCATGCAACAAAGGCTTAGATGTAAGGCTCAAAACAAGAGGGGCTTAAGAAAAGACTTTTTCCAATTTATAACAAATCTCGAAAATGTTCACAAGTAAGGCTAAAATAGGATGTAAAATTAGCCCTAAAAGAGGGATTGAGAAAACAAGGAAGTAGATGACCTCAAACAGCAAAATGTCCTTAAACAAAGTTTAAGAGGGGGTCAAAATATGACACTTTACAGTTTAGGTCGAAGCCCAGAAATGCTTGCAAGTAAGACTAAGATATGATGCAAGATAAGGCTACAAAGAGGGAGATAGTGACTTACCCTTATAGAGCCGACCTCCAGCAGCTTTTGGACCAAGAATGTGAGCTCTCTATCTCTGCAAATGACCTTCAAGGTGCTGGAATGGAGTGTGGAGGTGGTAGGCTATGAGTTGTAGTGTAATGGCCAAGGATAATGGACTTTAGAGCTTGGAAGAGAGAGCTATGGAGGGAGATGGGTGTATGCCTTAGCAAATATGTCTAACCCTTGCAAATGGAGATGAAAGGTTGGTTATATAGAGGAGAAAGGCTATGGCTTCTTGGAGAAGCCTCAAAGGGGGGGGGTCAAAGCTTCTAAAGGAAGCTTGACCAAAAGGGTCAAGCTTCCTCAAGAAGCTTGACCAAAGAGTCCAACTTGTCTAACATGCTAAGCAAAGGGTCAAAAACCACCTTTTAAGGACCAAAACAAGGACCAAATCTCAGACAGTGGGTCAAGTGCAAAATAGCTGGCACAGTTGGAACACACTCAGGAGCGCAAACATGGCCTACCAGTTAAAAAGGTTCAAGGTGGTCGGCCGACCAGGCAAGGTGGTAGGCCGACCAGGGGTCAAAAGGTTCAAGTAGAATTACTGGTCGGCCATACCAGAAAGGTGGCTTCCCAGGTGAATAGAATACAGCTGTATGGTGAAAAACCAGAAAATGTTGCCTAGAAGAGAGAAAAACCAACTTTTTAGAGGGGTTCAAAAGGGTCAAGAACAATTACTGGTTGGCCTACCCATATTGGTGGCCTCCCAGGTGTGTACAACACAATGGTGTGGTGGAGGGCCAGAAAAAGTGGCCCCGGGAGTAGGAAAAACCAGCTTTCTAGTGAGAAAAATGGGTGATGAAGAGAAAAGCTGGTTTTTCAGAAAAATTGCTGGTCTCCCACCCTCCTACAACCTTTCTAACAATGAAAATAAGGTCCCTGCCAAAAATAGACCAAGACGGATGCAAAACGAAGGTTCGGGGGCCAAAACACGCAGTTCGGGGCCCCGAAAACAGGCTGTTAGGCACCGGAAGTGGCGTTCGACCATGAAGGTGGTCTCTCAGGCCACAGTGTCCCTCAAAAGGGAGGAAATAAGGTGTGTGCCAAAAATCGGAGCAAACGGAGGCAGTTAAGCGGTCCCGAACCGAGGCGCACAGCCGACGGCTCCGAAAATCGGAAACCGGGCTCCAAACGGGAAAAATGGCCTATGACCACGAACGTAGCCTACGGCCACTGAGAGATGGTCTACGAGACCTCTCCCTCCCTTTGGGAAGAGAAAACAGCAAAAACAGGGCCTGGTTCGCAAACCGAGGCAAAGCACAAAAGAGTCCGGAAGTCCGGAGGCGAGGCTCGCAGCTGAAACTCCGTTACCTCAGAATGAGCACAATATGCAACATCACCAAGCGCTCAATCGGTGACGTCTGAGTCTTAAGGTCGGTCAAAAATGGGGTGTCTACAGTATGGTTGGAATTTAAATAGGTAAGGCACTGTTTCAACATATACGAACTGTTTGGGTTTGAAATTTAAACAGATTTGAATATGTCCGGGTGGGGAAAAAATCGGAGCTAATTTTGAAATTATTTTTCAAAATTCAAATTCCAAAAAATTAGATATTGGGCCGGACAAGCCCAACCCAACCAAACACCCGCACCCAAGCCAAGCCTAGCCCGCCCGACCGGTCGGACGGAAGGCGGCGCGCGCGCGTGTTTATTTTGGGTCCAATGAGTCTAGCCTACTTTGCCCATAACCTCGTACCATTGTTGTTAACATGATATATACAAGCAAACATACCCTATATATTATATATATATTTTTTTTAAAAATTAAGTTGTAGAGTGCATTATGGTTATATTTATGTACATGGAAGACTAGAAGGAAAGGGTTAGACAAACATTAGAATATATAATTGCATAAAAGATTCCAATTAAGCTAATAGAAGTTTTTTTTTTTTTTTTTTTTTCAAAAAAAAAGTGTGGTTTGACAGAAACTAGACTGGTATGGAGAGAACAAGAAGAAGATCAGAAAAAAAAAAAAAAAACTAAACCCAATTAAAACAAAATCTTTGAAAGCAAAATCAACAGTTTAGATAAAGAAATGAGTAAAATATTGGAATTGGATGAGGATTTGAGCTGTAAAATATTAGAAAAAATCAAAAATCAATGAAAGCTCATATATATTGAATATTATTTGCTTGGAGTCACCCTTCAATGAGAAAATTGGAAACGGATAAAGGCAAGATGCGTTGAACACTATTATGACTTTTTTTTTTTTTTATATTTCAATTATGGTCAATAGTTTACTGGCTCTGTTTGGTAGAGCTGTGGGAAAAATGCTTATATCTTATGCCTAAACAGCTTATAGCTTATAACTCAAAGAATAAGCTGATTTCTGACTTCCAAAAAAGCATCTCCTGCCCCACTCAAAGAATAAGCTGATTTTCTGACTTCCAAAAAGCTATAAGTTATAAGCTATAAGCTAACCAAACACATCAAAATAGCTTAAATTAACCTGAAAGCTGAAATAAGCTGAAATTAAGTTCTGCCAAACAGGCACACTAACCTGTTGAGTGTGCCCTAGAGCTTATTGTAGTAGCCATTCTTTGAGTAGATAGAGAGAGAGAGAGAGAAATTTTAATTCAGAAAAAATTTAAACATATAGAAATTTTGTGTTTTGAAATTTCTCTGGTTTTAAAACACAGAGAAATTTCAAAACACATATTTGCATCACTTGTTGAATTACTTCCCTTTATAGAGGGAAGAACTAAAGGGTTGATAAGAAACTATTTCATTTTTTTTCTTCTCTCTTCTCTGTATATACACAGAGAAATTTCTTCAACCTAGAGAAATTTTCAAAATACAGAGAAAATCAAAAAAAATTCTCTAAATTTCTCTGAGTTAGGTTAAATTTTTCTGAGTCGAAATTTCTTTGAATTTCTCTAAGTTTGGCCAAAATTTCTCTAAATCGAGCGAAATTTTTCTGAGTTTGGTTGAAATTTCTTTAAGTTTGAGTCAAAATTTGATTGATTTTCTCTAGCATCTGAATTTTTCCTGACCCATCAAATTATGTTGTTTGCTAGATTTTCACTAGTTAGTTGTGTCCTTGTGTGTAATTTTCTCTTGAGATGAATTTTCTCTAGCATCACAATTTTCTCTAAACACATTAGATTCACTTTACTCTATGTGCCTTGCTTTGATTTTTTATGGCAAGTTATCTCTTTGATTTTCTCTTCAATTTTCTCTGGCATTTTAATTTTCCCTAATCACATTAAGCTCCTACTAATTTGTGTTGTTTGTTTGATTTTCACTAGTTAGTTGTTCCTTGAGTTGAATTTTCTTTTGCCATTTGAATTTTTCCTAAAAGCATTAAACTCTCACTAATTTAGGTTACTTGTTTGATTTCATTGATTAATTGTCTCCTTGTGTGTAACTTTTCTTTTGAGATGAATTTTATCTGGCACTAAGATATCCAATTTAGATTAATTTTCTTTGAATACATTGGACTCTTTTTCTCTCTATGCCTTGCTTGATTTTATCTGGTTAGTTATCTATTTGACTTTCTCTGGCATTTGAATATTTTTTGCCCACATTAAGCTCCTACCAATTTATGTTGCTTATTTATTTTCACTGGATTTCTAATTTTGAATTTTATTTTTTGATCTTTTAGGATGTATAGTATTTGTTATTTTTTAAACTGTAATTAGATTTTGTATTTTAAATTCTTTGATGAACTTAGCATGGTGTTTCTCTTGCAAAAATTATAAAAAAAAATTGGTTTGTGAGTAGCTCAATTTTCTCTATAATTTTCTCTGATTTGTTCAAAACACAGAGAAAATTATGAGCAAATCAGACAAAATTAGTCAAAACACAGAGAAATTTGTGAGCAAACTAGAGAATTTTCAGACAAATTTTTCTGTGTTTTGAAATTTCTCTGAATTGAAAATTTTCTACTTCGAAATTTCTCTGGATCAAAATTTCTTTACTTTAAAATTTCTCTGTAAAAATTTTAAGAGATCCAACTACTATGAAAATATTCCATGTCTTTTATATTATAAAATCTTAATACAAGGAATCTTAAAAAAAATTTCCTAAAAACAAATAGGAAGAGAAGAATTACTTTAAAATATCTGGGTGATATATAAGAGTTCTTTTTGAAAATTACATTCCGTGAGATTTCGATCGCATAATGAATATCCCCTCACATTATCCCCTCACATTAAGCTGTCATTACTTATGAGCTTTAAAAATACTACCAAAATTAATAAATAAATACGTTGTTTGACAAAATTGTCGATGAAATTTAGAGGGTGATTTTACCCAATTATTAACACCAGATAATGAGGGTAGAATTAAGATTTCATTTCTTATGTTTAATAAATAAATAGTTTTTCTACACACAGAATTGGGCAAAGCCTCTCACCTAAGCTGGACCTCAATTATTGTTGGGTATACCACCTTATTGGAGTGTGGGACCCAATTGATTTTGGAAAAAGAGTTTAATTTGGTTTAATATTAATTATAATATATTTTTATATATTTATTTTAATTTGAGGAGATCCAATCTAATTTGGAAACAACTAAGGTTTGAAAAAAACTCTAGATTCACAATATTTTAGGGTTTGGTTTTGTTTTTGCTCATCCCTGTGTGTGAAGAAAAAGACGGCAGTAGCACATTAATCAACTTGGTGTTGTTTTGGTATTCTTGATTTAACTTGGTCAATCAAGAATTGGTACTTTGATTTGTGAAGCAGTTTGGTTCAATTTTCGGTGTTGATTTGCTTCGTTATTTTGGATCTTCTACAACTCTGGTTCTGAAGATTTTTGTTCATCTATTTGGTGAGGTCTTTCCTCTTGTTTATTTGTGATTATTTGGAATTCACCTAAGGGTGGTTTTGTGAGATCATTAGTGTCTCGTTTGTAACCGTTTGGAAACTCTTTGATTGATAGTGGAATCGGATTTCGATCCCGTGGACGTACCTCACATTGAGGGAACCACGTAAACAAAAATTCTTGTATTGCTTTTGATTTAATTATTCCGCATTAATTTTATTCCCATTGATTAATTTACTTATGGAAATCATCGATTTTCCCTAACAATTATGTGCACTTAAAACTTTTTATAAGTAAATTACAGTTTCTTCCTTTAAGGGATGCTGAGAATCGAAACTAGATGGTAAAATTAAAGGATTAATACTTAAATTCAATTTTGCTTAATCTAAAGGGATAGTTATAGGTCGGTTCTATAGACCATAATTATTTATCAAAACGTCCAGCTTCAATTTTTAATAGTAAATTTATTACTATAAAAAAAAATTTAAACAATACAATTCAATTACTTAAACTTCCCAGATTACATTTTACTAAAAGTAACACAAATAAATTAAAAATAGATCAAAACTCAAAATCACAAGTTAAAATGTCTCAATCATTTATCACTTTAATAATTTCTCAGTATCATCACTAGTACTAAATGACCATTCTATAAATACAAAACATATATCTCAAAATTTTCTTATTATCCAAATAAGGGACAAATATGTTTAAAAAAAAAAAAAACACTGCGACTAATGAGTACATATAGGAATGGCAACGGGCGGTTCGGGGCCGGGGACTACACTCCCCGTCCCGGATCCCCGACAGTAAGAGAATTCCCCGTCCCCATCCCCATCCCCGACGAGGAGCCCCTCGCCCCCCCCCGCCCCGTCCCCGATCGGGGATCGGGTATCCCCGACCCCACAAATTCCCCGAAATATAGCAGGTCAGATTTTTTTTTTTTTTTTTTTTTTTGATCTGTCAAACATTTTAAAATTTAAAATCTGTAGATCTGTGTAGCAATTACAGATCTCAGATCTGTATATCAGCAAATCATCATCAACAGCAATAACAAAATCATCAACAGATCTGAGAGAGAGAGAGAGAGAGAGAGAGAGAGAGAGAGACGGAGGCGATGGACCTGCAACGAACGACGGAGAAGATCGGAGGTGCGAGAGTGACGAGGTTGACGGCAGTGCGAGCTGGACGGAGAGATGAGAGATCCGTGAGTGAGTGAGTGAGTGAGTGAGGGAGGTCAGTGAGTGAGCGAGAGACAGATGAGAGAGAGGTCAGTGACTGCGGAGAGACAGATGAGAGATCCATGAGTGAGCGAGAGAGAGAAGTCAGAGAGTGAGAGAGAGTTGAGATGAGTGAGAGTGAGAGAGGGAGAGATATACAGGGTTAAGAGAGTGATTATACGGGTTTGGTTTAATGAGATATATCAGAAATATACGGGTTTAGTTTATATATATAAGGGGTATAAAAGTAATTTCATTTCGGGGAAATTCGGCGATGGGGCCGGGGACGGGGGCGGGGCCGGGGATCGGGCCGGGTCGGGGATCAAACACTGATCACCGTCCCCGGCCCGTGACAGATCGGGGATTGATTTTCAGATACCGTCACCTCCCCGTCGGGGGTATTTTTCGGGGAAAAACCGCTTAAATTGGGGTCGGGATCGGGGATCTCCGTCGGGCCGGTTTCAAATTGCCATCCCTAAGTATATAAGTCCTTAATCTCTAAATAGGCTTTGTGTCTTACTGGGCTGTGCAAATTTCTAACCCAACCCAAATTGGATAGTCACGACTCACAAAGGAACGTTGGTAATTGGGTTCCACCAGTCCAAAGTCCAATCCAATAGTTAGTTTTTGTAGAAAATGAGCCCAAAGAAGTGATAAATAAAAATTAAGGAAAATTACTAAAAAAAAATTGAGTTTGACACTTGTAACAAAATGAATTTTTAATTTTTAATTTTGATTATATAAATCTTAATTCTTTAATTTGTGTTTAATTTAAGTCGTTTGTTTATTTTCCTTAAGTAAAATTGATCAAAAAAAATGATATTTTAGATATTTTTTTGTGATTTAACAGTTTTGACTGGATTGGGTGGAAATGGAGAAGAAGCAAAGGGATCTGAAGCAAGAGCAGAAGTGTAACTAGGTTTAGAAATGTTACCCAGAACTTGGTAACGGTTGACCATTTCAATAGGTGAAATAACAAGAGGTTGACTAGATGGAACCAGGGCTCTAGAAGGAGGCCTTGGGCGAGACATCTGTTAAATAGAAACAAAGATTAGCAGTCACTGAGGAGATCTAAATAATTTTGATGATAATCCAAGCAATTGTAATAGTGAGCAAGTAAATGGCAACGACTTTGAATTTGATGAAATTGAATGTATTGAGCACGTTGAGTAGTCTTTTTAGCTAATTTGAGGCGAGCAATTCTGTAAGTAGTTTGGTGAATAAGATCGTTATTGCAAAAATGCTAAATATATTTTGGAAAAAGATGTTCAAAATATTGCTAGTAAACAATTAGATAAAATTGAAACCACTTTTGATGATTATTTAACTAGTGACACATCTACTAGTAAACCTTTAGACAAACCTTTAATTAATCTTCCTAATTCTCGAAAACGTCTAAGTCTTACTACTCAAGATAATTCTACTGTTGAATCTATTGAAAAAATATTCAGTAAATTAGCTACCTCCTCTTTTGCTAAAGAAACTAAAGAAATCAAAGTATTAACACAACAACCATTTAATGAAAATGATCATAGTGAAATTAAAACGTCAAATGATGAAATTAATCAATTAACCCAACAATTTCAAGATTCTAACCTTAATCAAATTACCTACAATAAATCCAAAGTTAATCCAACTACACTTACCAAAAATTGGTATAATCGACCTACACCTTCTGACTTACAATTTGAAGAAACTAATGTTAATAATCAATTTTCTGTTTCTGCTAAAAAATTATATGAATGGAACATAGATGGTCTTAGTGAACATCAAATTCTTACTAAATTAAATCATTTATCTATGGTTGCAAATAGCTATCTAACTAACTATCCTGAATATACTCAACCTGAACTTATTATATTAATTACTAATAGATTTACTGGAATGCTCAAATCTTGGTGGAATAAATATCTCACTACTGAACAACGCGAATCTATTCAATATTCTGTTCAAATGAATGATAATGGTTTTCCCATATTTGATGATGAGATAGGCTCTAGTGTTCCTGATGGCATTAATACATTAATCTACACCATAGTCAAACATTTCATTGGTACACCAACAAATATTTATTCACGAATCCATGATCAACTTAGTAACTTAACTTGCCTTACTCTTAGTGATTTTAGATGGTATAAAATGTATTTACCTCTAGAGTCATGCTTAGGGATGATTGTACTAATTCCTTTTGGAAAGAAAAATTTATTAATGGATTACCTAGTCTTTTTGCTCATAAAATTAGAGATGTTCTTAGTCAACCCGCTGGTGTTATTGAATACGATAATCTTACTTATGGTGATATAATTAGTACTATTCAAAAAGAAGGATTACGAATGTGTATAGATTTAAAACTTAGTCAAAAAGAAGGATTACGAATGTGTATAGATTTAAAACTTAGTCAAAAAGCTGCTAAAGATAAACACAAAGTGAAATATGAATTAGGTAATTTCTATGAATAATACGGTTTACCTCCTGTTGCACCTTCCTGAAGAAAACATACTAAACATAAATCTTCTTACAAATATTCAAACAAATACAAAAAGAAATATTCACCCTCTAAATCAAATGATAAATTTTATACGAAACCTAAAAAGAAATATTATAAAAAAGTTAATCATAAATCTAAATCTACTAAAGATATTACCTGCTACAACTGTGGTAAAAAAGGTGTACGGGGAGCAAATATTCCGGCGAGCCCGTACTCCTTTCTTCCAAGCTCCGTCTCTATCCGATCACCTGCGAGGACAATAGCGGTGAGCTACCCGGCGGTGTGTGGCCGGAAAACCCCTCCGACGATCAAGTTAGCACACGCCTTGGGATAGATAGAGAGAGAGAAGAGTGTAAGTGTTTCTTACAAAGATGTTCCTGTCAGTATGGGGGGCGCAGACATGCTTATATACCCTCTACGCCCCAAATCTACTCCCAGTGATCTCTCGACACGTGGTATTGCTATCCCATCTGTCAGCACAAATCTTGCTGAACATCACCTAACTCAACTGCTAGCCCACTCTATTGGGAGCTCGGTAGCCGGGCTACACCATCTCGGCTATCAACTGCCATGTTGCACTTTATGCCCAAGTGTTCTTATAGCCAAGCTCAAGGAGGACCGAGCTCGGTTGCATTTCGGCATAGCCGAGCTCGGGACAACTCATGCTGGTTTACCGTCGGCCTTCCTGCCGAGCAAACTCATGAACCGCGGAATACCCACGCCTTGCCTGGCGCTGGACATCTCACTTGACTGGCTTCTATACCATGAAGTCAAGTAGCTCGGTCCAACCGCACCTTGCCTTAACCGAGCAGAAACTTTCAGGACAGGGCCGCACTACCTCGGCCCAACCTTGTTTGGCCCAATCTGTCCGGACCAATCCCAGACCATAAATCTCCCTCTCAATTGCCCTTTAATTTCGTCCGCGTAAGCATAACTGGGATTACTTATTCCGACCAGGGTAACACTTCCTCGGTCCTCAGTTTGCAAAACGTGACTGGGCTAGTCGACATGCCTGTCTTCAAAACTTGCCCGGTCGACTCCTCGATTCACCATCCTGTCTCTTCAATTCTGACGTTGCATTAATAGGGGACACGTGTCGTTCTTTTATTGGCCCTCGAGCAGCCAACCAGCACGTCTGTTGGCATTTCAAATTTTTGGCGGCCCTTGGGTCTATATACATGCCCCATCTTCCTCATTTCGTCCCTACTGCCTCTCCTCAAGCCTTCGACGTTTCAGAGCTCAAGCATCCCCAGCTAAACCTCGTCCCTGCCATTCCTTGCATTTGTGCACAAAGAAGTAGGCCCTACCCTCATCTGGTAAGTTCTTTGAACCTCGTTTTTGCTATTTCAATTGGTATTTCGCATATTAGGGCACTAAATACATAGTCCTTAGGACATAGGCACCAAAAATCATCCCAAACCCTTAACTCTCCTTGTTGTTCTTCATTTTCCCTGATGAACATTGAAGATCTGGGGCGGACCGGGCTCCAGGTCCTCCTTTGATCCAAAAATCACTCAGACCGAGCAAATAACCTGTTTGTCCCAACTTTAGTAGAAACCGGGATAGCCAAAGGACTTGGCCACTCGACCAGGCTAACATCTGGTCAGCTTGGGCGACCGAGCTCCTTGGTTAGCCTTTACGACCGAGGTGGTTTGGCACTCTTCATGACCGAGCTAAGGTCAAGCTCGCTTTGCGCGACCGCGCTCCCTCTTACACTTGCCATCCTTTTCCTGCAGAGTCCAAGGGGACCACAGACCGTTACCGAGGCTCTCAAGGACCGAGCAGCCATCAATCCCCAGTCTGCCAATCCTCCCCAACCGAGCTAAATTAGTCGACCACACATGGGGAAATTCCGTTCCTTGTCGACACTCCAACTGCCCTGGCCGCGTTCTGGAAGGAGTACGGTATCCCAACCGATGTTCACTTAGAGCTCGCCGAGTTTGAGACAACCCCTTGGGGAAGATTAGACCAGTGCCCCTTCACCGTGCTGTCCATCATTGAAGGAGGCCTCCGCTTCCCGGTCAATCCATTGATGACCGAATTCTTGCGCCGGACCAGGCTTGCACCCACACAAGTATCAACCAACACTTACCGAATTATCAATGGCGTACACGAGCTAAACAACCGGTTAGGCACCAACTTAGGTTTAGCCGAGATACTACGACAATACACCCTTGGTCACACCGGAGATGGCTTCGCCTATTATTTAAAAATTTGACCGGGCAAAGAAAAAGTAGTGACCGGTACCCTAGATAAGGACTTACACGACGATGACTTTTTCTGGGTGTCTGGCAACTATGAAACAGCCGACGTACCGGGCTGGTCAATTAGCAAGAATTTTGGTGAAACATGTAAGCCGCGCTAACTTGCTCGGTTAGTTGCCTTTCTTCAACATTCTGTACTTAACCATTTTTCTTGTTTCCTTTGCAGCAATCCAAGCCCTGCAAGCCAACTACCAATATCCCAACGTAGAAGCCATCCGGACCGTGCTCCGCTACCGCCACCGGGATTGTAACGAGCTGCTCGGCTACACTCCAACTTACAGATATTCAGCTCCACGCCGGAGCAAAGTTACAGACTTTCTCCGTGCTCCATCACCTCCTCCAGACCCAACTCTACCGGACGTGCCGCTAATCCGGTTGACCGAAGAACAAGAGATGGCAAAACGAAGCCGTATCAAGAACCTCCTCACAGCAACTTCAACCGAGATACCGAGCATCATCACCCGCTCTCCAGCTGCCGGTCAATCCAGCGGCGCCGTGGTTGCCTTGGCATCTCCAGCCGCCGGGCAAGCCAGCCAAGAAACCCGCCGTGCTGGAAAAAGGCCTCGCGCAGATCCCTCTGCCGAGCTAGTTGAGGAGCTGACCACCGAGCAACCCGCTGTCACCGTAGACCCAACGCCGGCGTGGCGACCACAGCTCAAACACCGGGGTAAGGAGATCCCGGCAACAGCCTCCGTGAAGGGCGATAAAGAACATCTACTCGCCTTTGACCTCTCCAAGGCCCTTCTACTACCGAGCGACGTGGTCGGCAGCGACCATGTTCCAGACACTCGGTTGGTGAAGTCGGCCGTGAAGTCCATGACCAGGGTAAGAGTCTCAAACTTCTACTCAAATTTTCACAAGTGTTTGCACGGTTTCCTCTCTGATCAATCTTTCTTGCAGGCCATCCAGAAGCAACACTTGGTCATGGAGCGAATTCATCGACTGCGGCAGAGGGCTAATGACACTGCCAGCCAAGTCCAAAGTCTTCAAACCGAGCTTGGCCGAGCAAAGTCTTCACTCGAAATTGCCAATGCCGACAACAGCAGGTTGCTCGGCCAACTCGGAGATGCCGAGAAAAAGAGGGATGAGCTCCAGGCCGAGCTGGATGCATTAAAAAAGTCCAGGGAGAAAGAGCTGGAGGATGAAAATAATGCCGGCTTCAAGGAGGCCGAGGACAGCTACAAAAAGCAAGTCTTTGCCACCCAGGACATCTACTTTAAAGCCGGTTGGAAGGCTGCCTGCACTCAACTCGGCCAAGGTCCTGATACCGACGTGTTTGCCTCCCCACCGGCCGTCTTCCTACCGACCTATCTCGTGCCATATGCCAACGACGTCTTCAGCGCGTTGCAGGCTGAGGCCGAGGAAGGACTTGAAGGAGAAGGCGAGGCAGACGTTGAGGGAGAGGACCGCCAGGAGCAGGTGCAGCCCGGCCAAACGGCGACCGGTGTCCAAGACCAAACCCCACCGATCAACCTGGAGGAAGCTGGCGACGAATTCAATAACCTTTCCCCCCTAGTGTAGTTTTCTTTGTTTTCTTTCTTTTTGCTCTGCATATGTAACCGGGCTGTCTGCCCCACCTCTTGTACATATTTCTATCATCAATGAAAAAGCTGAATTTTCTTTAAGTGTTTGCGCGGTCTTCAAGCTGAGTAACCTCAACCGGACAAAATACTTCGGCAACATTAAACATCTTGCTCAACTTAATTAACCGGCAAAGACATCTCGGTTTGAATAAACAATTAGCATAGTCAACCGGAATAAATCATCTCGGTAGTAAATCCAAAGCTGAGCACAACATCAACTCTTTAAACCGGAATAAACATCTCGGTTGAGCATGCCTAGGTCAAAACATCAACTCTTTCAACCGGAGCAACTCATCTCGGTTGAGAATATCCAAGTTGAGCAAAACATCAACTCTTTCAACCGGAATAAATCATCTCGGTTGAGAATACCTAAGTTGAGCAAAACATCAACTCTTTCAACCGGAGTAAATCATCTCGGTTGAGAATACCTAAGTTGAGCAAAACATCAACTCTTTCAACCGGAGTAAATCATCTCGGTTGAGAATACCTAAGTTGAGCAAAACATCAACTCTTTCAACCGGAATAAACATCTCGGTTGAGAATACCTAAGTTGAACAAAACATCAACTCTTTCAACCGGTGTAAATCATCTCGGTTGAGAATATCTAAGTTGAACAAAACATCAACTTTTTCAACCGGAGTAAATCATCTCGGTTGAGAATATCCAAGTTAAACAAAACATCAACTCTTTCAACCGGAATAAATCATCTCGGTTGAAAATCTCAAAACTCAAAGCAACAATAAAAATGCCAAGGCAAAGATAAGTCACTTCTATATATTGACAAAAATGAATATTACATGAAGTGTAAGGCAAAAAATTCCTTTGCACAAAAAGAAAGCGAAAGCTAGAAATAATACAGTTCGAGGTTGGCTGCATTCCATGGCCGGGGTATTCCTCTACCATCCAAGTCCTCCAAGTGATATGCCCCCTTGCCCGCCAGACCGGTTATCTTGTAGGGTCCTTCCCAATTTGCCCCTAGTTTGCCTTCACCTGGCACCAGGGTATTGCCCATGACCTTCCTCAAGACCCAATCACCTACTTTGAACGGTCTGGGGTGCACGGTTTTGTTGTATTTCCTTGAAAGCTCTTGTTGGTAGGCGGCCACATGGATGAGAGCCTTTTCCCGGCGTTCTTCCACTAGGTCCAATTCCAAGGCAATGGCTTCGGCGTTCAGCTCGGGCTCAAAACTTTCACTTCTGAGGGTGGGCATACCAACTTCCAAAGGGATGACCGCCTCCATGCCATATGCCAAAGCAAAAGGAGTTTCCCCGGTAGATCGCCGCGGGGTTGTTCGGTATGCCCAAAGGACACTGGGGAGTTCCTCAGCCCACTTTCCTTTGGCTTTCTCAAGCCTCTTCTTCAGTCCATCAAGAATGGTCTTGTTCGAAGCCTCGGCTTGACCGTTGGACTGCGGGTAAGCCGGAGTAGAGTTGTAGAATTCGATCTTCAAATCTTCACAGAACCCCCTGAATAGGCGGCCGTCAAATTGGGTGCCGTTATCAGAGATCAGAATTTTGGGGACGCCAAACCGCGTGACCACATTCTGCCAGACAAACCGCTTCACGTCTTTCTCCTTGATTGTTGCCAAAGGCTCCGCTTCAACCCATTTGGTGAAGTAGTCTGTGGCCGCGATGAAGAACTTCCGGTTGCCTGGTGCTGTTGGGAGCGGCCCCACTATATCTAGCCCCCACATTGCAAAGGGCCAAGGGCTGGTGAGGGGAAGGAGTTCCCTGGCCGGCTGGTGGATCTGATGAGCAAACTTCTGGCACTTCTCACACTTACGAACATACTTCTGTGCGTCGGCCTGCATGCACGGCCACCAGTAGCCTTGCGAAATAGCTCGGTAGGCCAAGGACCTGCCCCCTATGTGACTGCCACAGATGCCTTCGTGAATTTCGTACAGGAAGGCCTCCACGTTGCTCGGGTGCACACACTTCAGGTAGGGACCGGTGAAAGACTTCTTGTATAAAGCGCCGGATGGAGAGAGCCAAAACCGCTCTGACTTCACCCGCACTTTATGCGCTTCCTTCTTGTCGGCAGGAAGGGTCCGTTCTCTGAGAAAAAGGATGATAGGGTCCATCCAAGAAGGACCTAGCTCGGCGCAGAGTACTTCTGTCTGCCCGGTTTCCTCAATGCTGGGCCTCGGAAGGAATTCAATCAAAAGAGGGTTGGGAGATGTGCTGTCGACCATAGAAGCAAGGCCGGCCAACTCATCTGCTCGGCCGTTTTCTTCGCGGCCAATCTGTTGGACCCTGATCGCCTGAAATCGCTTGATGTGGTCCCTGACCAGAGTCTGGTACTTCATCATTCTGTCATCCTTTGCTTCGTAAACCCCAGAAACTTGGTTAACCACAAGCTGGGAATCACTGTAAACCATTAGCTCGGATGCTTGCATCTGAAGCGCGCTTTTGAGCCCGGCCAAAAGCGCCTCGTACTCGGCCTCATTGTTGGATGCTGGGAAGCCAAGGGTGATGGAATGTTCGATAGTAAGTCCGTCCGGTGAAATCAGAACAATACCCAGCCCGGCACCGTGACGGTTCGATGCTCCATCAACAAAAAGTTTCCACATCTCCCCCACAAACAGCTTCCAACATTCTGATGGGTCCTGGGAGGCCTGAGGGTTGATGGGATCATGGTTGCTCGGCTGTTCGGTTTCAAGTTCTGTGCTGAGCGGTTCCACTTCAGCCCCCCTTGGCGATTCGGCACCGGACTCAGCAAGTTGATCCATAATGCCTAAGTCCGTAGGCGAATCGCCAGGTTGCGGTATTATGCCGGCCGCAGGCTCTGTTGTGATCGGTTCCACTTCTTCCCCCTTGGTGATGTGCTGTCGGACAGATCAGGTTGGTTGGTGATGCCCAATTCCGTCGTCGCATCGCCGGGCTGTGGTATCGTACTAGCTGAAGGTGCTTCGGCGGGGCGCGCAAGTTCCGCGTCGCCAAAACCGCCAAGCTGTTGTATTTCGGTTGGGCTTGCATTCACCTCTCCATCTGCCGCGGCAATATCGACCGGGCATACCGGATGAGTTCCAGGTGAAAATTCAGCAACGAAATCGGCCAAGGTCTGGGCTTTTATGGCAGTGCGCGGCTGGAACTTTACATCAAACTGTCCCAATTCGACCGCCCACTTGAGAATCCGACCGGAGAAGTCCGCCCGTTCGAACAAAGCCTTGAGGGGGAACTCGGTCAAAACGATGATGGTATGGGCATGGAAATAGTGGGCCAACTTTCTTGAGGCCATCATCAATGCCAACGCGAGTTTCTCCAGCGGCAAGTATCTCGACTCTGCCGGTAGCAAGGTTTTGCTGACGTAGAAGATAGGGAGGTGCTTGATCCCTTCAGCCCGGACAAGCACCGCACTGACTGCATGCTGTGAAACGGCCAGGTAAAGGTAGAGTTCCTCGCCGGGCTTCGGTGTAACCAACAGTGGCGCTGAAGACAAATACTCCTTGAGCTCGGCCAAAGCCCAGTCACACTCCTCGTCCCATGAGAACTTTGATTTCAAGGCTTGAAAGAAAGGGCGGCAGCGATCTGATGACCGGCTTATAAAATGGTTAAGCGCGGCGGCCATTTCGGCCAGATGCTGCACGTCCTTGGCCGAGCTGGGCTGTTTTAACTCTTGCACGGCTCGGATTTGTGTAGGGTCTGCTTCGATACCTCGGTTCGTTACTAGGAAACCCAAAAGATTTTCGGATCCCACGCCGAAGGCACACTTAGACGCATTCAGGCGTAGCTTATGCTTTTTGAGAATGGCGAACATCTCGGCCAAGTCGGACAAATGGTCTGCTTGATGCCGGCTCTTAACCACCATATCATCAATATAAGCCTCCATTGTCCGGCCTAGCAGAGGTGCGAACATCTTGGTCACCATCCTTTGAAAAGTTGCCCCGGCGTTCTTCAAACCAAAAGGCATGACTCGGTAGCAGAAGAGTCCCCTTGGTGTAGTGAATGAGGTGATCTCTCGGTCGGGCCCATGCATGGCGATCTGATGGTAGCCGCGGTAGGCGTCCAAGAAACTGAGCCTGTTATGTCCAGCCGTTAAGTCCACAAGCTGGTCTATTCTAGGCAGAGGGAAGCTGTCTTTTGGGCATGCTCGGTTGACGGTCTTGTAATCGACACAAACTCGCCACTTCCCATTCTTCTTTGGTACAACAACTGTGTTTGAAATCCACCGAGGGTAGTGTACTTCCTGAATTGCTCGTGCCTCAAGCAAGTTCTTCACTTCCTCTGCAACTACCTCGGCGTGATGCAGCGCCGATCTCCTTGTTCGCTGGATGACCGGCTTGGCTCCGGGGAAGACATTAAGATGATGGCAAATAAAACTTGGATCGAGACCGGGCATGTCGTAAGGCGACCATGCAAAGACTTCGATGTTGGCCATCAAAAACTCAACCATCTCGGTTCTTTCCTGGGCTGTAAGGCTTGAGCCGAGCAAGAAGAACTTGTCCGGATGCTCTGTTTCAATTCGCACCTCCACCAATTCCTCGACAGCTTTGTCTTCGGCCTTGGTGCTCACATCATCAAGGACTCCCCGGTCCTCCGGTCCCTCAATCATTTGAACGAAGCCTTTGGCAGCCCGGCTCCCGTTCACTGCCACGAAGCATTGCTTCGACATGACTTGATCGCTCCAGACCTCCTCGATTGCCCCCATAGCCGATGGGAATCTCATCACCTGATGGTAGGTCGACGCCACGGCTTGCATAGCGTGAAGCCATCCCCTTCCAAGGATCAAATTATAAGTAGATGGCACCTGCAACACCCAGAACTCCACTTGTTTGACCACGGATCCCGCTTTGACCGGCATGATAATCTTTTCTAAAGGCCACTCCGGTTGCGAGTTGAAACCAACCAGTGGCGAAGTTGCCGGGGCCAAATCCGTATCTCAGAGCTTGAGCTGTTTGAAAGCGTCGTAGTACATAATCTCGACCGAGCTTCCCTGATCGATCAAGATCCGTCTGACATCAAATTCTTTGACGCGGAGTGTAACCACTAGGGCATCGTTGTGTGGCGTCTGAACGCGCTCTAGGTCTCTGGAGGAGAAACTGATCACATTTTTCTCATCCGTCTTTCCTCTCTTGATCGCAGGCTGAACCGACAAAACTTCCCTCATGTGCTCTGCCTTCTTGATCATACCTCGGAGCTCGCATACACGCGCCGGTTCCACTATGCCGTGGATAACATTAACAACCCCTTGTGGAGGCGCATCTCGATCATCCAGTCCCCACGGGTCAACCGGAGCCTGATTTGCCTTCACGTCTCCATCAATGTAAAGGTCCAGGTGTCCGGCTGCGACCAGCTCTTCCAAGTGTTGCCTCAAAGGCAAACAATCCTCTGTCCGGTGGCCTCGTTCCTAGTGAAACGTGCAACGGTACCTCAGATTGAAGCCCTTCTGTCCGTCGCCTAACTTAGCAGGAAACCGGACATACTCCTCGTCACGGATCTCACTTAGTATGCGATATATTGGAATCTTAAAGACCGTGGTGATGCCTGTCCTTGCTTTCAACCTTCTATTTGCATCGGCTACGTCATCTCGGGGGTAGTCATCCCAGTCATTCCGACGTCCCCTACCCCGATTTTTGCGATTTGAGCCACAGTCCGATTCCTCAGCGCGGTTACTCGATCGATTGGACTCTTGTCCGACCGCGTGCACTTTTCCAGCTGACTTCTTGTTCGTTGCTACCGGAGTTGCCTTCACGGTAGATGCTGACTCATCATCCTCAACTCGGATATGCTCATTGATGCGTTGCATGAGCTGGCCCATGGATGTCGGCTGGTGCATGGTAAGCGAGTCCCGCAGTCTATGTCCGACCGAGAGACCACGCTTGTATTGTGTTATTGCAAGGTTGACCGGGTAATCCAAGATTTCGTTGAAGGTCTCCCAATATCTGGAGTTGTATGCCTTCAATGTATCGCTCGGTTCCATCTTGACACTTAGTAGGTAGTCAACTTCCTTTGGTGTTTTTGTGTTGGTTTTGAAGCGTGTCACAAAGGCTTCGGCCAACTGATGCCACCTTTCTATGCTCCCCTCTGGCAGCCTCTCAAACCATTTCAAGCCCAGTTCGCCTAAACTTGATGGGAAGATAAGGCACATAAGTGCGTCATTCCGCCTATGTCCGGCCATGACCTGTCGGAAGTGGCTCACATGCATGTAAGGATCGGTTTTTTCGTCGTAGAGCGTGAATTTAGGCTGGTGGAAGCCTGGCGGAAGCGGTGTTGTTTCTATCTCCAGGAAGAAAGGGGTGACACTCAGTCTTGCCAAGTCTGTATCTAGAAGGAGTGGCGCTGCTAGGCGGGGTGGAGGCATTCCGACCTCCTCGCTGGCGTGAACCCCATAGGATAACCGCTGGAACACCGGCACCCTCTTAGCCTCCCGTCGGCGAGCCCGTTTCTTCAAGACTGCCCGCAAATCCTCTGATCGTGCGAAATAAGAGTACCTCGATGTCGTCGCCGGATGTGAGGGCTGGTAAGTGCTATCTTGCGCGCTGGACTTCTCTGCACGCACATCAGAATCACCAGCCTTGTAACTTTTGGTAATAGAAATGGACGGAGTGTGGCGCTGACTCTGACTGCCTGAACGGCAGGGTTGGGTGCGCTCACTGTGGTCTCCCTCTCCAGCTACACCCTTCTCTTTGACATGCCGCTTCAGCTCCTCCATCTCCGCCGCCATTCGCTGGATGACGGCGTCCTGGTCCCTGAGCTTGTGTTCCAGACGTCTCGCATGTGATTCTCTCCGCCGCCGATGACCGTCTGGACTTCGTGAATGACTATAACTTCTTCCGCGCTTATCTCGCGCGTCTCCCGACTGTCCTCCTGGGAATGTCTCCAGGTCCGCCATTGGAAGGATGGTGGGATGTCCTTCTCTCTGTCTGCCTGACTCCGGGGTAACTCCATCGATGGCGGACAACGGAATCTCATCGTTGTTCGCCATGTGAGGCGATCAGATGAGCCTGGAAGACAAGGTTGTCTGCAAAGTTCCCACAGACGGCGCCAATTGTACGGGGAGCAAATATTCCGGCAAGCCCGTACTCCTTTCTTCTAAGCTCCGTCTCTATCCGATCACCTGCGAGGACAACAGCGGTGAGCTACCCGGCGGTGTGTGGCCGGAAAACCCCTCCGACGATCAAGTTAGCACACACCTTGGGATAAAGAGAGAGAGAGGAGAGTGTAAGTGTTTCTTACAAAGATGTCCGTGTCAGTATGGGGGGCGCAGACATGCTTATATACCCTTTGCGCCCCAAAATGTACTCCTAGTGATCTCTCGACACGTGGTACTGCTATCCCATCTGTCAGCACAAATCTTGCTGAACATCACCTAACTCAACTGCCAGCCCACTCTTCTAGGAGCTCGGCAGTCGGGCTACACCATCTCGGCTATCAATTGCCATGCTGCACTTTATGCCCAAGTGTTCTCATAGCCGAGCTCAAGGAGGACCGAGCTCGGTTGCATTCCGGCATAGCCGAGCTCGGGACAACTCATGCTGGTTTACCGTCGGCCTTCCTGCCGAGCAAACTCATGAACCGCGGAATACCCACGCCTTGCCTGGCGTTGGACATCTCACTTGACCGGCTTCTATACCATGAAGTCAAGTAGCTCGGTCCAACCGCACCTTGCCTTAACCGAGCAGATCCTTTCAGCACAGGGCCGCACTACCTCGGCCCAACCTTGTTTGGCCCAATCTGTCCGGCCCAATCCCAGACCATAAATCTCCCTCTCACCTATTAATTTATTATTTAAAATTGAACTATTAAGGGTATGTTTGGAAATAAGTTAAATTAGTGAAAAATAATATAAAAAATTCAATCTATTTTATCTATTATTTTGCATGGATTTTAGTAAAAAGTAAAAAAAATACTAAAAATTTAATTCATAAGTGAATATTAGTTAAGTTTGTTGAATAATTATTATTAGAACTATTTGAAAGTTTAAGTTCTTGTTTGAGAACACATAAATTAGCCAAAAAAGTCAATACAAAAAATTATTCATTTTTTTCAAGAGTTAAAAAGACACTAAAAAAATTGATTCTCAAACAAACTCTAAGTAACTCTTGAAATATATGCTTAAAAGTTCTAAAAAAAAATAAGTAATAGAAAATTTACTTAATATTAATTGAATTTATAGATACTTATGTATAAGCGTTAACAAATACTATTTATAACTACTGTCATTATCACCATTACTACTACTTAAAAGTGGACAAAGCTCAGGCTAGGTCGGATTTACACTATATAGTAAGAGAATATGAGTCATCCCAAGTCCGACTCTAAAAAAATTATCTTAGATTTGCCCACTTAACCCATTAAATATGAACTATTATTTTTTATTTTTTTATTTTTATCTTGACTAAATATTAGATTATTTAAATTCTTTTATTTATTGTTTGAATTTGGAACGTTAACAAAATTCCATGGTAAAATAAATTTAATTTTTAACAAATATTTTAATTTAAGCCCTAGAAAGAAGTATATATATTTTTGTCTTCTATATTTTTTCTACTTTGATTCATAACGAAAATAATATAAAATTATAATTAATATTTTATAAATGGGTGGGCCGGGCTAGGTTGGGTTAGAACTCTTTATCCCAAACCTAACCCGAATATTAAATAAACACAAAATTGAGCTCAACTTGACCTTATGGGTAAAATAATTTTTCTAAACCCTAAAAATATCAAGCTAAGCTGGGCTAATTGGTCGGGCCAACTAGCTAATCGCCACCCTTACTACTACCACCACCATAGCTATCACGCCTCTACCACCACTTCTAACACCCATTATCATTGTCACTATAAACATCATCATCTCACTATCAACACAACTACCAGTTTCATTATCACCGCCACTACACAACTATTACAACTCTTCACTACTACAATCATTGCCATAAGTGCTACCATCCTTACAACACCATCATTACCAATGTTGCCACTCGATTTTTACCTCTACCCCGCACCGTTATAACAACTGAGTAAAATTTCAATGTAATAATAATATTATGTAATCATTGACAAGTTATATCACTATCTAATCATAAAACACCATATAAGAGAATAAACCCTAACCATCTTGTGCAACTCATGCCACTAACTAACATATTTGTACAGTGAGACATAACGCACTTATATAATAAGATATGATTAACTTATTATACCATATCACTTAAATGACCTGATGTAATTGTTTCGTTGAATTTTTTTACTCCAATCGATCCTCTGGGTTTCTACGTGGACATTGCATAGAAATTTCAACCTCAGTCATCCAAGGCAATTGTACGGTTGCAAGCCACATCATAAAATACCAACTGATTAACTTTTTTTTTTTTTTTTCTTCTTCCCCTTTCTTTTTATTATCATCTTTCTTTCTTTTCCATGGTTACTGCTGCAACAGTAACAACCATAATCAAATTAAACCAACTCTTAAGTCCGATCAAATAGAATCTACTAAATGAATCTTCCTTATCCACTCAATTCTATCAAATGCCATTTGGTTAGTCAAAATAAAACTATAAAAGCATAAGTTAAAAGGATCATTCACCTAGCTTTCAAAAATAATTTTTTTTAAAAAAATTTATTTAAGTAATTTCTACTTACAAGCTATAAGCAAAAGTTGTAGTAAACAGTCTAGTATAGACTTCCAGAACAGAAAAAAAACAAAAAAACAAAAACAAAAACAAATCATTGTTTTAAGATCTATTGGGTTCTTGGCCCTACCCAGGCCCATCTTGTATCGCAACTTTTGCTCTAGCCCGTTTAAGTTTAGTAGAGCCCATGAACCTTGATGTATGATGAGTAGCCCAAGCCCAATATTTTTAACAAAAAGAGCTATTGTTGGAGATTGGAGACTTGTACTTTTTTCCTTCTTTCTTTTATTTTTTTTTTTTTTCTTCTTCTTCTTCTTCTTCTTCTTCTTCTTCTTCTTCTTCTTCTTCTTCTTCTTCTTCTTCTTCTTCTTCTTCTTTTGCATTATAAATTTTAAAAAAATGTGAAAAGTTTATTTTTAGTAAGAAATACAAATAATTGTTTTAAAGTTTTTATTTATATTTATTTTTATTTTTACCCTAATATTTTTACTATCTCTACTTTCTTTCTTTATTCTCACACACTATTATCAGTTGACGACCATCATTGCTGATAATTCACCAAAAAGTCACTAGTGCTGGAAAAGTCACCAATGGAAATTAGTGGTGGTACGGAGTGGTGGCAGACAAATGGACACATGGACAAATAAGTGGACACTGAATAAATAAGCGAACAAATAGACATATAGATAAAGGTAATATATATGGTCATTCAAGTCATCTCCTATGCCACATTTGACGTATCTACTGACACCGCCTTAATCGTATCTACCCGCAATGTTGCCATTACTCTAATTGTTAACCACAATACCTAGTTGTGCAAGTGTTGGTCAACGACTAAGCTAGCTACCAAATATTTTAGTCGGCAAAACCTTTTGGCAACTAAAAAATAACTTTTGGTGACTAAAAATTTAGTCACCAAAAGTGTCATTTGTTGTAGTGTATGTAAAAGCTTCATCTTTGGTGTTTGTGTTTTGACTTAGAAGCATAAGTATATCTTACTCTCTCTTTTTCTCTGCTCTCTATCTCTTTGTCTATGTTCTCTTTTTACATACTATTTCTAATCGACGGTGAAGGCACACACAAAATTTGAATGTGTTTAACACAGGGATCACGGTTTGTTTTAGCTATGATCTAGTAAACTATCTCAAAGAAAATTCTCTGAGTTTCAGTAAACAATTTGAGTTTCTACATTACACAATTTTCTTTAAGTTTCAGAAACAATTTGGTTTTCTACCTCAGAAATTTCTTAGAGTTTCAATAACAGTAAACAAACTTAAAGAAATATTTCTGATTAGTTTGATTAAATTAACTCAATGAAATTGCTCCGAGTATATTTAAGTGTAATTTCAGTAAAACATGTCATCTTATAGAAATTTTTCTAAAATACTAGTTTGATTAAATTAACTCGATGAAAATACTTTGAGTCTATTTAAGTGTTATTTGACTAAACTAACTCAGAAAATTTTCTTTGATTTCGTAATTTAAATAAACAAACTCATTATAATTTCTCTGAGTTTCTAACTAAGTTTAATTTGAGTAAACTATCTCACGAAAATTTCTTTAAGTTTGTTTATTTTTGATGTGGTTTGAGTGTACCTTTACGAATAAATTTCTCTGAATCTGTAATTTGAGCGCAGCACCTCAAAGAAATTTCTCTGAGTTTCTAAATTGTCGTAGGCATTTTTTATTTTTTATTTATACATTACAACTTAGATAAACTGCAAAATGTCACTTCACCAAAGTCACCGGGGAATTTTACTGTGATAAGTCAATAAAATTTCACTTTGTCAAGGACTTGCCAAAAAAATGGTCACTGGCAATTAGCGGTCACCAAAAAGTTGACGCCAGGGTAGCTGAAAGTGGCACTGGAGCTTGGGAAGACTGTTCCGGATTATGCACAGCAGTGACTGTTGAGCGATTAATGAAACTTTTTTCGGGTTTCATTCTAATGATTTGAATAGTTAATTTTTTAAAGATATTGAGTAGAATATATTTACAAAAATTCAAATAAATCGAATATCGATATCCCTTTCATTAAGTCATGTTTATATTTAGATTTATACTTCAAATTAAATTTATCATGTGAATACAAATATGTCTTGATGAAAGGTCCGATTAATTTGAATTTTTGCAAGTATGTTCTACTCAATATATTTTAAAAAATAAACGGTTCAGATCGTCAGAATGAGACCCAAAAAAGACTCCATAGCATTGATAGTTGGATGTGGTGAAATAATTAAAGTAAATTAAGGGTAATTTCGTCTCAAAAAAATTAATGTTCTTCAACTAATAAATATATTTTAGTTTTTCTTAAATTAATACAATATATTTTCTAGATAACTGAGTAAAAAAATCTCATTTCTTCTTAGTGTTAAATAATTTTATCAAGATTCACAAAATACATAAATAAAGAGTAAAAGTTAATTGACATATATGATTGCTATATATTATCTACTGAACTCTAACATAAGACAAATTATAATTAAAAAACCAATGGTAACATATACTTATGTTTTATCATAAGTGCATTTTTTTATCATACTTAATACAAAATATTTTATTGGTAACTACTAAAAAAAATCTCATTTCTTTTTAGTGTTAATCAATTTTATTGAGATTCATAAAAAATAAATAAATAAATGATAAAAGTTAATT
The DNA here is from genome assembly GCA_030407325.1 of Camellia japonica. Classification (NCBI taxonomy): domain Eukaryota; kingdom Viridiplantae; phylum Streptophyta; class Magnoliopsida; order Ericales; family Theaceae; genus Camellia; species Camellia japonica. The sequence continues at coordinate 52,209,632 of JAPPVO010000007.1, forward strand.
GACATATATGATTGTTATATATTATCGACTGAACTCTAACATAAGACAAACTATAATTAAAAAGCCAATGATAAAATATACTTATGTTTTGTCATAAGTGCATTTTTTATAATTGAGATCTTTAGTTTAAGATTCTTAATATTAAGATTTTATAAAATAAACGACATGTAATATTTTTATGATAATTTGTGTTCCTCAATATTTTCACAAAAAAATTTCATATTGAAATTTCTCTGTAACGAATTAAAATTTCTCTAACAATATTATAGAGAGATCTTAACTAATAAGAAAAAACATATTAAACTTTTAGTACTATTAAAAATTAGAGACAGGTATTTCACTAATTTCCTTTCATAGTTTACCTTTTTTATATATATATTTGGGCAAATTACACTAATAGTTCCCATAGTTTGGGACTCATGTCACTTTGGTCCCTGACTTTTCAATTGTGACACATTTGACCTTGAATTTTGAATCTTGTTCCAAATAAGGACAATTGAATATGCCATTGTTTAATTTCAAGGGCAAAATCGTCAATTTAATAAAATATAAACTAATTTGATAAAAATAAATGTCAAACAAATATTTTTAATTTTTAAAAAATTATTTTTATCCACCAATGATAAAATTATGTAAAATTGATAAAAATTAATAAAAATTACATGATTAATTTTACATGATCATCATCCAAACACATAATAAAAATTAATTTGGTAAAAAAAAAAAATAAATGTCTAAAAGATTTATCAATTTTACATAATTTTATTTTTAGTGGGTAGAAATAATTTTTAAAAATTCAAAAATATTTGTTTGACATTTATTTTTGTCAAATTAGTTTATATTTTATCAAATTGACGATTTTACCCTAAAAAAATCTAATAATATTTGAAATTGTCCTTATTTGGAACAAGATTTAAAATTCAGGGTCAAATATGTCACAATTAAAAAGTCAAGAACCAAAGTGACACAAGTCCCAAATTATAGGGACTATTAGTGTAATTCACCCTATATATTTTTATCAATTACTACGTTATACACAAGTTTTTGGGTAGGTTTGGTTTGTGTTTCTGAAAAAAATTTCAGAAATTTTCTCTACAAACAAATTTCAGAAATTTTCTCTACCAAACAAATTTTCCCAAAAAAATTTCCCAAAATACACAAACCAAACAAGTTTTCCAAACAAATCTCTCTCACACACACATCAAATCAATCACTTTTTCCAAAACTCTCTCTCAAAACAATTTTCCAAAATAAATTTCCCAAAAAATCAAACCAAACATGTTTTCGTACTTTTTATCTTTAAAACACATCTCTCAAACACAAACCAAACATATTGTTTGATAATACTTCCAACATATCATTAATGATAAGGTCTTTTTTTTTTTTTTTTTTTTTAAAGAAAAAGAAGAAAAAAAAGTCATAAGGGTAAGTATCATAAAAATAGCAAAAATTTACTTGTTCTAAGCCACTTTCTATGGCTTGTTTTTGTTTTTGTTTTTTTTTTATTTTTTGTCATTTCCAATGCATTAATGTTATTAGTGGTGTATTTTTTAGTGGTCTAAATCATTGTTGTTTTTCTATGCATTTGTTATGCTAACCCTATCTTGATTTTTTAATAAAATTTTAGTCAGTCCGATGTCTCTTTCATTAGTAATACAATCTTATTTTGGTTGCAATTTATAAATACTTATGAATATTTGTTTTTGGAATATAATAAAGTTTATTACCACCATTATTTTTTTTTGTAGGGGAAATAATAAGGTTATTCCCATCGTATCTTTTTCATTAGTATTAAAACACTTGTAAATATTGGTTGGCAAATGTTTGATGGCCCGAATTTTTGTGCTCGAATGTACTAAAATGATATCGTTTTACATCTAAAACGATATCATTTTAGGTGTTTCGAGCCATATTTTTTCGAGCCACCTAACATTATTGATATTGATTTTCGTTATTTTTAAGAGAATATTCCATATTAATGACGGATAAACCACAACTTCACAAATATTTTTTTTTTAAAAATGCACTCAGGTCTCGTTTGGACACAATCTATTTTAGTAATTTTTTGATTTTTTTGACTAAAATATGAGATAAAAAAAACTAATATGTTTGGGATGACTTTTTAATTTTTTACAAAAAGATATGCAAAAGAAATTTTTTTTTTTGATTTTTGGTATAAATTGTTAAATTATATATTTTTTTAATAACTTTTTAACTTTAGACTAAAACAGTCACTCGCGGAGGCCTATATTTTCAAATATTTTTTTTTTTACAAATTAGTGGTTGATTTTATCAATTTTAAAAATTAAAATTATAAATTTTTTAATGAATATATAATCTTTTTTTGAAAGACAATTCTTTTGAGTACAAGTCTTGAGAAATTCTTAGTGCAAGTTTCATCTTTTATATTCCTTTCGTTATTGGGCCTTTGACCATGTCTCCACTCCAAACGCTAAGGTATCAAAAGTTTCCAAACTTTTCCAACAAGTCCGTTAATAAAATTTCAAGTCCGAGTTCAAATCCGTGACGTCATACCTGCAACACCACAAAACAACTAAAAATAATAGTAATGAATAAATAAATAAATCAAATTAAATAAAAAAAATAAAAAACAAAAATAAAGAAAAAGTAAACGAAACGTACCTCACACGAAATACAACCAAAATATACGAATATACGGCGAAGGCATACGTACGTGTATACTACCAACATACGATTACGGCTAACGGAACGGAACGGAACGGAATTACGACGAAACGGCAAACGGAACGGAAGGCAATTACGACGGGACGCCGAACGGGACGTTACACACAACGGCAATCCCAACGCTTAAAGACGGGACCAAACGGAACGGAACGGGTCATGCTATGGCTTGACAAACCAAACACCACTGATCAACAACACATGTTAATTAATTCCTTTATCTGAATTAGATCTCCGTCCAGATTTTAAGTTTTATCGGTTTGAATTGACTGTAAATGTCCAAAAACGTCCTTCAATTGCTATCAATTGCTGTAAATCATGTGTACAAGGGGATTGGGGGAGTTTGTATTTATGTCTCAAAAAATTCTCAGGGTTTTGTATCGCAGTCGTACAAAATCTGCATCTAAATTCGCCGAAATCCGATACCTTCGCCGAGATCTGACACCATCGCCGGAAGAACACAAAGCCTTCTTCCTACAAAAGATTATAAATCAAAAGAACCAACCTGTAACCGATCGGTGTTCAGAGATCGTCGGCTTTGGACATGATCGAGAGCCGACTCGGTCTCGGCTGAAAATCATCTCTTCGTTTCTGCTGATGCGACGATGGCCGAATCAATTGCGCCAACGCTCGCTTCACTAGATCGCCTTCGACTGTTCCGATCCGAACGAGTGAGTTCGCCATCGCCGATCTGCGAGCGTTTAACCGATTAGGCGAGTACGAAATGGAGTGGCCAGTGTTGCAATTCTTGTGAAGACTACACCGGAACGATCCCGGATGATTCGTCGGCGAGCACATACAGGTCCTCTTCGGGAGATTCGACAACGGATTGTTGTTCTGCTTCCGAACGACCTGGTCTCGAGGCGAGGCCGCCATCGAACGGCTAGGAGACTTGGATCTATCGATAGAAAACCGGACTGAAGGAGCCAGTGGAGCGAATCCGTGAAGGTTGACGCGCGTCGGGGAAGATGGACGGTTGAAGAAACCGGTGGACGGAGAGGAACAGAAGCTAGAATTCGTGGACGAAGCGTAGAACGACGACGTCTCGGATGACGATGAAGAGCCAAACCGACCAGACGGTGAAATTGATCGCCGAAAGGCCGATGCGATTGGTAGAACTGGTCCGCTTGATCTTCTAGACGAGGTCCCCATTGTTAATGCTAGAGAGAGAGAGAGAGAGAGAGAGAGAGAGAGAGAATTTTTAGATGATTTTGCTCACAAGGGCCCTGGGGCTCTTCAGTTTGGCAAACCTAGCTCACCTCAAACGCTACATTTATGGATGAGGAGAGGGAGGGGCAAGTGGTAATTATTGGGGAGTTTTGAGGGTTATTTTGTGAGAGATTATTCTATTTGGTAACCTAACCGTGGTTAGATTAACCAGAGTGAGGTTAGGGTTTTTGAAATTCTGATCCGACGGTTGGAGAGTAACGGGTAAAGCAGAAAACGACGGATCTGGGAGCGGTTTGGCTAACTGCTTTTTGTGGGGACTTGGAGTGGGGAGGGGCTGCCACGTATGAGGTTGGGAGAGACGGGTCCTGGGATTTGGTTGCAAACACGAGAATTTGGGGAATTGGGAAATCGATAATTACTTACGACATCGATAATTACGAAATGCCATTTCCAATTCTTTATTCCTTAGCCGCCTTGCACGGCGCAATTGATGAATCCTTCGTATTGTTCACAGTGGAAATATCTCTTTGGAAGGGGTCTATCCGAAATGAATCAGAGATTTAAAAATAAAAAATATAATATAATATAATTTTTTTTTAATCCAAATTTCTTACAAAATCTTTCAACTAAACATGGATTTTTTATTTTTCATGACAAGAATGATAAAAAAAATAAAGAAGTAATATGACTGAAAAAAATAAAAAATTATATTATTGTAAGTCTTTCCAAACAATTCCTTATTGTTCATGTATGAAAAATATTAAAATGTTAGAAATTTCTTTCTAAAATATTTATGAATTTTTTAAATATATTTTACGTATTTTTTTAATACGTATTAAATAATTTTTAAGTAAATTATGCTATTTTTTTTTTTATAATTTTGATATAATTATATTGATTTCTCTTTTAGAATTTTGGCAATATGAAATTTTAGTTAAAAAATCAAAAAAAATGACTACAAAAAAATCAATTCTTTATTTTTTTCACATCTGTTTTTATAAAACAAATAAAAAAATTACTAAAAAAATCAATTTTCAAAACAACTCTTGACAAGATTGAATAGATTAAAAACTAATTCAGATGGTGTGAAAGTACACAAATAAATAAGGTAAAATATATATTTTCATATAAAAAAAATGACAACATTATTTTTGCATTAATATAACTAACAAATTATTAAATAAACAAAAATGAAGTGTTATATGAATTAAAATATCAACAATATTCAATGTAAATATTTCAAAAATGTACAACTTATTATATATTTTTAAAATCTCAAGAGAATTCAATATAATTTATTCTATAACTTTCAAGTAAAATTATGAAAACCAATCGATCAATCACAAATCTGATGCAGTATGAGCTAGAAATTGAACCAATTTCACCATTTTTTTCTATTTTTTTTTTTTTGACAAGAACCAATTTCACCATCACTCTTTAGCTTTGTGTCCTGTGTTGGATTGGACCAGTTCAATCCAAGGTACAACGTGAGTCCAATTCGAATTTTTTTTTAGAGTTTGAGTAAAATATTTTTGAATTAGTCTTAACCAAAAATTTAAAAATCTAAATTAAATTTGAATGAGTTTAAACAAAGATATCAAACAATCTAAAACTCGAATTATATATATAGATAGATATATAAAAATATTAAATATATATAAATTATTAGCTATTACATGATATTAAAAAATTTTAGATTATTATATCATATTGAATATGTATTATATACACAAATAATATAATAAAAAATATTTATCTTTTTTTTATTTTCATTCATAAATTTTAAAGACTATCAATTATTTGTTTTGATCTTATTAATGATTTTCTAAGCAAATGTAAATAGAGTCTAATTTTAACAAATTAATTAAAAAAAAAACACTAAAATTTATGTGTAATTTGGACAATTTGAGTTTAACTCGGATCAGGCTTGGACAGATAATTTTGAGTTACAAATAGGGCTTTGGCAAGTCTGGACAAGTTTCAGCACAACTTAGGCTAGGTTTGGATAACCTCTCAACCTATCTGAACCTACCCGAGTTACATTCCTAATTTAAACCAGGCAATGTTAAGAAAAATAAAATTTTTGAACGTAGAATTAGAAATTGTGTCTATAGAGTAATTTTGATATATTATCAATTAAATATTATTTATTTATTTTTATAAATACAAGGAAAGACGTATTTCACAAGAAGAAAAATAAATAAATTTAACAAGTATTTTTTTTTCATTTTTCTCTAAATTTTGAACTATTGATTAGATTTTAAAATATAATCAATTAAGTTATTGTTTTAAGTCATTTTATTGATTAACATAATCTAACAAATAAAAAATATATTTAATTTTTATTGTTTTAAGAAGTAATATTTACCTTTTATATTAATAAAATTGACTCAGTAAAATTTATTAGGGAGCATCACATTATATAATATGAAATATTTAAAAATATATAATTAATTAAGTAATTTTAATTTGGGATAGTTACAAAAAAAAATCTCAAGATTTAACTCTTATAACAAAATAAATCTCAAATTTTTAATTTTATCAATTTAAACTCTAAACTTTTGATTTGTTTTTAATATAAACAATATGTCTATTTCTATTATGTAAAACTGAGAGAAAAATAATATTTTAGACAATTTATATACACTTAAATTGAGTTTAATAACTAAAATTTGTTTTCTATTGATTTTACTTAATTGAAAATAAAAGTTGATGGTTTAAATTAAAAATAAATAAAAAAATTAGATTTTAAATTAATAAAATTCAAAATAGTAACAGTCAAATGTTAGAATTTTTTTTTTTTTCCCTTCTAATTTTAATAAAATTAAGAGATCATATATTCATTTTATCAATACTCATAAATAAATAAATAAAAGTTGTACTTTGTCAAAAATCTTGGCGGAACCGGTACAGCCTTGCGTTTGCAAAGGGGTACTATTTCAGCCCTAATCATAATTCAAAGGAAAAGTGTACGTTACATAGTGCCATTTTGGGAACATGATAAAAAGTCACGTTTTTGGACAAAATGTCTAAAAATGTGGCTGTCAAAAACGCCAGAAAAATCATTTGGCAAGTGCCAAAAACGCAGCCGTAAAATTACAAATTAGGGCCTATGAAAAAAAAATTAAAAAAATAAATCTCTTATGTTGGATAAGGGTATTTTGGTCATTTTAATTTGATTTGACACCATAAATAAATATTAAACTAAAAAGTAAAAAGCCAACTTTTTACCAACTTCCCAAATCACTTCCAAAAAAGCCAAAAAGCTTGATAAAAAGTCAAAAGCTAACTTTTTACCAACTTCCCAAAACAACACATAATGTAAATACAGAAATACTATCCTCATGTAGAATTTATCCCTTATAATAGAATTATGTGTCATTCTCTATTTAAATTTTGCATTTCTAACTTTAGGCCTGCAAAGTGATATTTTTAGTCAAAAGTTCATTAAAAAAATCAAAAAGCTAACAATTCATATAAAAAAATTAAAAATTTTCTTTTCTCTCTACTTTTTGTACATCTTTTTGTAAAAAATTAAAAACTTATTCTAAACATACTTATTTTTTTACATCACATTTTAATCAAAAAAATTAAAAAATTACTAAAAAAATCTGTTCCCAAACGAATCCTTAATGTAATCCAAAACAAGCTAATGCACAAAGTCTAAAATAAATTTGTTGTGTTAGTTGATTTGGTCGGCAGTAAGTGAAATACATACGCAATAGGACTAATAAGTCATAGTGTTTATTTTTTACAACTTTTGCGTGGAAAAAATTAATCACATTTTACGACGCTGTTGGGTTGGTTTGAACTTTGAAGGAAAGTTTGCCTAAAAACATTCAAGAAAGAGGAACTTCGGCGGGTGGTCAGCTAAGAAATTCTTTGATGTCTAAATTAGGTTTGATTTGGGTATGATTTATTTTTTTAATTTTTTTTATTTATTACGAAAAGACATATATAAAAATAGAGAGATAGTATGATCAAAATAAGTCAATAAATTACTTTTTTTTTATACTGGCAAAACAAGTTTGTATATAAGCACCAGAAAATATGAATATAATGTAAATCGTTGTGTATCTTTACTAGGTTGAGTTATTGTGCTTAAATAGGCTTGCATATGACCGGTAAAGTGATTGAGAGTTCATTGTTGGAAACTGATTTTATATAGGCATAATTTTGAGCCCATTTTGGGTGGACCCCAAACACCTTTTGGGGTGGGTCCGAAAAGGTGAAGTGTTGTCACACAATGAATACGGAATGTCAAAATTATTTATGAGTGAATGGGAAGTTGACATCGTTTTTGGGTTTAACATTAATTTTTTAGATAAATTTTTTTTGAATTTTTTCAATAAAATTTATTATGAAAATTTAATTTAAATTTAAATTTATTTTTGATTTCCTTAAGTGGTTTAACTCTAATTGGTTTGTTTTGTTTAAACCATTCAACTATGTAAATAGTTTATAAAGTGTTTTCCAACAGTTTTTATGACTGTTGCACCTTGGAGCCTTTTCAAGTTGTTTGGAAAGCAACGGTCAGATTTAATCAAATCTGTTAATTTGAATAAGGCATCTGTTAGACCACTTTTTATACCTTTTGGACTATTTCAAACGGTCATTTGTTGCCTATAAATAGTATTGATATTCCAGCAATCCGAGGATGATTATTTTTGAGAGACATCCGAAAAACAGTCAGATTTTTTGTGTTCTTGTTGTCTAGAAATTCGTTTGGTTGCATTACTTCTTCATTTATAATTTTAGGAATAAATATTCAGAGAGTTAGAACACAGGTTTGGTTCGCCGAACAAATTTATTTGAAGTGCTTCTATAAATTTGTGAAGATCATTGTATCCTGGGAGATAGACGCCATTCAACCGTAAACACCGTAGCGGGGCGAATCTGTCTTAAGGACAGGGTGTCACACACTCGACTTGGTCTTGTAATTTTTATTTGGTTCAATAAATAAATCCGGTATGTAATTTGTTTATTTTGTTTGATTTATTTCTAGTTATTTTTTTTTTTTACACAAAAGATTGTTCCAACAATCTTAAGACAGATTCGAATTATTCTGTTTACAGAATTTTTCGTTTGTTTCCCTTTTCCTTTCTTCATAAATAATTTCAAAATGAAATTATTTTCTGAGTTTTCATTAATTAAAATTCTTTTTTCAGTATTTTAATTATTGGAGTGTAACAAGAGATTTAAATTTCTGTGTGAAATTAATTTGGTTAAATAAAATTTTATTTTTCCAAATTAATTGAAAAATAAAAGTTATATTTTTATTTCTTTTATTTTATAGAATTTAATTTCTTGTGTGGAATTAATTTGGTTAAATAAAATTTTATTTTATTTCTAAATTAATTGAAAAATAAAAGTTACATTCTTATTTCTTTTATTTTACAGAATTTAACTTTCTGTGTGGAATTATTTTGGTTAAATAAAATTTTATTTTATTTCCAAATTAATTGAAAAAAATAAAAGTTATAGTTTTATTTCTTTTATTTTCGGTGTGGAATTAATTTGTTTAAATAAAATTTTATTTTATTTTCAAATTAATTGGAAAATAAAAGTTACATTCTTGTTTTTTTTATTTTTACAGAATTTAATTCTGTGCATTTGGTTTAATTTTCTGTGTAGTGTAAATTCTAATTATAATTTTGTTTTATAAATTAGAATTGATGGCTACTGAAACAAATGCTCAAACAAGTACTACTGTGGTGGCTGCGATTGCACCAACCCCCTCTCCTGTGATGACAGTACCAGTAAATCACGGTGAAAAGCCAGAGAAGTTCTCAGGAACTGACTTTAAAAGATGGCAACAGAAAATGTTGTTTTATCTTACAACTCTGAACCTGGCTCGTTTTCTCCGTGAAGATGCTCCTATCCTGAAAGAGAATGAAACCGACCGGCAAGTGGTTGCTGCGGTTGATGCTTGGAAACATGTCGATTTCCTTTGCCGGAATTACGTCTTGAACGGACTTGACAACACATTATACAACGTCTACAGTCCAATCAAGACAGCAAATGAACTTTGGGAATCGTTGGAGAAAAAGTACAAAACAGAAGATGCCGGCTCAAAGAAATTTGTGGTTGGCAGATTCCTGGAGTTTGTAATGGTTGATTCAAAAACTGTGATTAGCCAAGCTCAAGATTTCCAACTCATTCTGCATGACATTCACGCAGAAGGTATGTCTCTCAGTGAATCCTTCCAAGTTGCAGCCTTAATTGAAAAATTACCAAAAGGCTGGAAGGAATTCAAGAACTACCTTAAACACAAGCCCAAAGAAATTTCTATGGACGAGTTAATTGTGCGTTTAAGGATTGAGGAGGACAACCGCAATTCTGAAAAGCAGGCTGGTAAGCTTCCTATGGAGTCTAAGGCAAATGTGGTGGAACATGCTTCAAAAACCAAGAAACGTAAGTCTTCTGGAGAAAGTTCATCACAAGGCTCTAAAGGGGGAAATAATAAAAAGTACAAGTTTAATGGCAAATGTTACATCTGTGACAAAGAGGGACATCGGGCCAAAGATTGCCGTAGCAAAGGCAAAAGTAAGAAAAGAACAAGCAAGAAGTCTGCTCAAGCCCATATGACTGAAGTGGACAAGATTTCCAATGGTGTAGATGACATCAATCTTTCTACAGTTGTTTCCGAGGCAAGTCTTGTCGGAAATCCTAAAGAATGGTGGGTGGACACTGGTGCTACTCGCCATATTTGTGCCGACAAAAAGATGTTCACATCTTACTCTACAGTGGACAATGGTGAACAACTTTTTATGGGCAACTCCTCAACTTCCAAAGTTGAAGGACAAGGAAAGATTGTTTTCAAGATGACATCAGGAAAGGAACTCACTCTCAACAATGTGCTGCATGTACCGGACATTCGCAAGAATCTTGTTTCCGGATCTTTGTTGAGTAAGAATGGGTTTAGGCTAGTATTTGAGAGTGATAAATTTGTACTTACTAAGAATGGATGTATGTAGGAAAAGGTTACATGTCTGATGGCCTTTTCAAGTTAAATGTAATTACTGTTGTACCCTCTGTTATTAATAATACTACATCTTCTTCTTACTTGCTTGAGTCTTCAAATTTATGGCATGGTAGACTAGGACATGTTAATTATGGATCTTTGCGTAGATTAATTAATATGGAATGTTTACCTAAATTTGAAATTGATTCAAATCATAAATGTGAAATTTGTGTTGAGGCAAAATTATCTAAAACTCCTTTTCATTCAATTGAAAGAAGTACGGAACCACTTGAATTAATTCATAGTGATATTTGTGATTTTAAATCAATTCAAACCAGAGGTGGGAAAAAATATGTAATCACTTTTATAGATGACTATACTAGATATAGTTATATTTATTTAATTCGAACCAAGGATGAAGCTTTAGAAACTTTCATTCAATATAAGAATGAAGTTGAAAATCAACTTGGTAAGAACATCAAGAAACTTAGAAGTGATAGAGGTGGTGAATATGAATCACCTTTTGGTGAATTTGTAAAGAACATGGAATAATTCATCAAACCACCGCTCCTTACTCACCTCAGCAAAATGGAATTGCTGAAAGGAAAAATAGGACTTTAAAAGAAATGATGAATGCCATGTTAATCAGTTCTAGATTACCTCAGAACTTGTGGGGGGAAGCAATACTTTCTGCTAATTATATTTTAAATAAATACCCCGAAAGAAAGTGAATCAAACACCTTATGAATTGTGGCATGGAAGAGTACCATCCTACAAATACTTAAAAGTGTGGGGGTGTTTGGCTAAAGTGGCTATTCCTAGTCCTAAAAAGATAAGATAGGTCCTAAGACCATTGATTGCATTTTCATTGGTTATGCCAATAATAGTAGTGCATATCGGTTTTTGATTCATAAATCAGAACCCGAAATGCATGTAAATACTATTATTGAATCTCGGAATGCATCTTTCTTTGAACATGTATTTCCAAAGAAGACTGGACAAGAGACTAGTAACAATAAAAGATCTTTTGATGCTATTACTAGTCAGGATCAAGAACATGATCAAGAACAAGTGTTAGATCAAAATGAGGAAGAGGAACCTAGACGTAGTAAACGTGCTAGAACCTCAAAATCTTTTGGTCCAGATTTTCTAACATATTTGTTAGAAAATGAGCCTTTAACTTTTAAAGAGGCTATGTCCAGTCCTGAAGCTCCTTTATGGAAAGAAGCTGTCAACAGTGAAGTTGAATCCATCTTGCAAAATCACACTTGGGAATTAATGGACTTGCCACCAGGTTGTAAACCTCTTGGGTACAAGTGGATTTTCAAAAGAAAATTGAAAGCAGATGGATCAATCGACAAATACAAGGCAAGACTTGTAGTCAAAGGTTTTAGACAGAAAGAAGGTCTAGATTACTTTGACACATACTCACCGGTTACTAGAATAACATCCATTAGAATGCTAATTGCCATAGCATTTTTATACAATCTAGAAATTCATCAAATGGATGTTAAAACCGCTTTCTTAAATGGTGAGTTAAATGAAGAAATTTACATGGAACAACCAGAAGGGTTTTCTGTTCCAGGGAAAGAAAAGAAAGTGTGTAAATTGGTTAAATCATTATATGGTTTAAAACAAGCGCCAAAGCAATGGCATGAGAAATTTGACAAGGCAATGATGTCAAATGGATTTAAAATTAATGAGTGTGACAAATGTGTTTATATTAAAAACACAGACAAAGGTTATGTCATTGTATGTCTTTATGTAGATGATATGCTCATCATTGGTAGTAATAATGATATGATTAAAACTACTAAGAAAATGTTGAATAAACATTTTGACATGAAGGACATGGGCATTGCTGATGTAATTCTTGGTATAAAAATTACTAAAACATCAGAAGGTTATACTTTGTCACAATCTCATTACATTGAGAAAATACTTGACAAATTCAGCAAAGATGATGATCATCTTGCTAGAACTCCTGTAGATGTTAATTTGTATCTTTCTAAGAATGTACAGAAAGTATTTCTCAATTAGAGTATGCCCAAATTATTGGAAGCTTAATGTACTTGATGAACTGCACTCGCCCAGATATAGCTTATGCAGTAAGTAAATTAAGTAGATATACAAGTAATCCGGGAGTAGAACACTGGAAAGCAATTATAAGGGTTCTAAGATATCTCCGATTTACTCGTAACATTGGGCTTCATTATACTAGATATCCAGCAGTACTTGAAGGATACTGTGATGCAAATTGGATATCGGATACTAGAGACTCAAAGTCCACCAGTGGGTATGTCTTTACTCTTGGTGGGGCGGCTGTATCTTGAAAATCTTCCAAACAGACTTGTATTGCTAGGTCTACTATGGAATCTGAATTCATAGCGTTAGACAAAGCTGGGGAAGAGGCAGAATGGCTTCGCCACTTCCTTGAAGATATTCCAATATAGCCAAAACCGGTGCCTGCTATATGCCTACATTGTGATAGTCAATCAGCAATTGGTAGAGCACAGAGTCATATGTATAACGGTAAGTCACGACACATTCGTCGTCGACATAATACCGTAAGACAACTACTCTCTAATGGAATTATTTCCATAGAATATGTTAAGTCTAAAGACAACATAGCGGATCCACTAACCAAAGGGTTAGCAAGAGAGTTAGTTGAGAATTCATCGAGGGGAATGGGACTTAAGCCTATTAATAAGAGTTACCACAACGGCAACCCAACCTAGTTGACTGGAGATCCCAAGATCTAGGTTCAAAGGGACAACCGAGTTGTGATTGACTCAGAAGGATCACTGTGGAGTCCAACTCCTACCCATTTCTATGATGAAATAGTGATGTCTGCAGCGTTTTAGGTTAAGTAATACTTTTAATGATTCTTATATCTAGGTATACCTAGTGGAGTATGGCAGGATACTCTTCATAAGAATTACCTATGTGAGTGTGAACTGGGCCGGTTCTGTGAGATTTGTGAAGGGCTACAATTCTCTAGAGCACTCATGAAGACCAGGTTGTTCAGGGCCAAAATGAACACAATAGTGAGAACTAAATTGTGTCTGGGAATATACTGTGTGAGTTCTATTGTCTTGGTTTACACAAACGGCTAAACAGTTCAAGACATCATGTTCACTGTTTAGCTAGTAAATCCGATGGTGTCTCACAAGGGAAGGTTCAAAGCCAAAAGCTACCTATCCTTTGCAGAATATTACCAATTTCTGTACTCTCTGATTAGATCATGTTGTTGCATTTTCTCTCCGTCAAATTCCATTCATGTGGGGGATTGTTGGAAAATGGTTTTATATAGGCATAATTTTGAGCCCATTTTGGGTGGACCCCAAACACCTTTTGGGGTGGGTCCGAAAGGTGAAGTGTTCCTTGCCGCGTGGCAAGTCACACAATGAATACGGAATGTCAAAATTATTTATGAGTGAATGGGAAGTTGACATCGTTTTTGGGTTTAACATTAATTTTTTAGATAAAATTCTTTTAAATTTTTTCAATAAAATTATTATGGAAATTTAATTTAAATTTAAATTTATTTTTGATTTCCTTAAGTGGTTTAACTCTAATTGGTTTGTTTGTTTAAACCATTAAACTATGTAAATAGTTTATAAAGTGTTTTCCAACAGTTTTTATAACTGTTGCACCTTGGAGCCTTTTCAAGTTGTTTGGAAAGCAACGGTCAGATTTAATCAAATCTGTTAATTGAATAAGGCACATGTTAGACCACTTTTTATACCTTTTGGACTATTTCAAACGGTCATTTGTTGCCTATAAATAGATTGATATTCCAGCAATCCGAGGATGATTATTTTGAGAGACATCGAAAAACAGTCAGATTTTTTGTGTTCTTGTTGTCTAGAAATTCGTTTGGTTGCATTACTTCTTCATTTATAATTTTAGGAATAAATATTCAGAGAGTTAGAACACAGGTTTGGTTCGCCGAACAAATTTATTTGAAGTGCTTCTATAAATTTGTGAAGATCATTGTATCCTGGGAGATAGACGCCATTCAACCGTAAACACCGTAGCGGGGCGAATCTGTCTTAAGGACAGGGTGTCACACACTCGACTTGGTCTTGTAATTTTTATTTGGTTCAATAAATAAATCCGGTATGTAATTTGTTTATTTTGTTTGATTTATTTCTAGTTATTTTTTTTTTTACACAGAAGATTGTTCCAACATTCATTGCCACTCCTCTCTTCTATTTCACTATGTGTGAGATTATGTCTCCCATTCACAAATTTTTAAAATAAATAAGCCCACGTTCAATGAAATACGTATTAAACTAGTTTGGCTATTCGGATTACCTAATCCAAACCCATTATAGCGATCCCGGTTTTCTCTCATTTGGTTGTTGTATTCCGGATTAGGTTCCGTGGATGTCTGTTGTTGTATATGCTTCTTTTCCGTCCTTTAATTCCTTATATTTGAGTTTTAAGATGTGTTGGGCAGGTTTGTAACAGGTTGGTTGTGTTTGGGAACAAATGATTGCTGCCCAGATTTTGGTGTTTTCGCTCGAGCGAGGCTTTTGTCGCTCGAGCGAGCTCTTTGTTTTAGTTCCTTTGCTCGAGCCAGGGTTCCTTCGCTCGAGCGAGAGTTGAGTGTTGTGTCTGGTGGCTCGAGCGAGAAGTCTTGCGCTTGAGCTTGCGTTTGCGTCTGGTTCTGGACCTGAAGGTTGCAATTCTTAGCTCGAGTGAGCTTTCCTTCGCTCGAGCGAGCAAGGGCTATGTTTTGAGTTTCTTCGCTCGAGCGAGCTTTTCTTCGCTCGAGCGTGCTTCTGGGTTGCAGACCTGAAGCTTTGAATTGTTGACTCGAGCGAGGCTTTCTACGCTCGAGCGAGATTTCTTTGTGTCTGGTCGCTCGAGCGACCACTCCTTCGCTTGAGCGAGCCTCGATTATATCAGTTGGCAGCAGCAGCAGTCTCCTTCACCACTTTTTGATACACTTTACATTTCAAACCCTAGATTCGGCTCTCTCTCTCTCCCTCTCTACATACACCTTCTCTCTAAGGTTTCATCTACTTCTAGAGTGTTTCTACCCTAATCTCTTTGTAAGAAAGATAGATGGTGGTGTGGGTTTCACTTTAATCTGAAAAATTGTAGATTTGGAGCACTTTGAGTTTCACCTCTCTCCTCCTTTGAGCTTCGAAAATTAAGGTAAGGATATCCTACTCCATCTTATGAGTTTTGTCATAAATTTTGGTCATTTTGATTAAATGGTGTTGTTTGGTAATTTTGGGAAAGGTTAGGGTTTGATTTGTAATTATATAAAGAGGGATTTTGTGTTTTGAAGCTCCATGTGCATATAAGACTTTGGGAATTTGAGTTTGTGAGTCAAATTGATGGAATTTGGTCTTAGGATCAATATTTGAGAAAAGGGGCAAAATGCCCTAATTGTGTTGAATAATTAATTTGAATAATTAATTTGTGGAAATATGAAATTGAGTTGAAATTCATGAAATTGGGGAATTATGAGATTGAATGGTGTAGTTGGATTAATTAATCACTCACCTATGAGAATGTTGATATTATGTCTGTTTGATGCATTTATTATCTGTTTAGAAATAACTGCTTTGGGCTATCGGTGGAGGATAGTCTTAATTGTTATAGACACTATATGTTGATTAGGGAAACTAAAACTAATCATTTGGAATATGTCATTGAATATGACGGTTGGAATAATACATCGAATATGTGTATCGATTGATCATTGAATATGATAAGTGTTTAAATACATTGTATATGTATATTGTTTGGGAGGAGATAAGGGATGTACTTCATGGTTTGAGAGGAGATAAGGGATGGACTCTCAAACCTGTTTGGGAGGAGATAGGGGATGGACTCTATTAATACAGCAAATATGTGTATTAATTGAAGTATTGAAGTGTTTTTATATGAGCCGTAGTCTCATTGAATTGTGGTTATTGGAAGTGTTGTTATATGAGTTGTTATCTCATCTAATTGTTTGGCCAGGTTCTGAGCCATGTTTATGAATTGAATTGGTTAAGTAAAGGATTAGTGGACTGAAACATGTACATAATTGTCATGGAACTGTATTGGGTTGTAAGTTGGTTCCAAAGTGTTGATTATTTATCGAATGCTAATATTTTAGTCATTTCTCATATTTGGTTTAGTATATCTCTACTGGGCATTGGCTCACCCTATATGGGACATCATTTTCAAGTACAGGTGATATGCCACCTCCAAGGACGTAGCTTGGGAGGCTTAGAGGCGGAAGAACTTTTGTTGTTATATTTTTGTGTATTACATGTAGATTCAAGCCAAGGGCTTATTTGTATAAAGAGTTAGAACTCTTTTTTTGTTGAACCCAAGTGTTGACTTGGAAAGTTGTAAGCCCGTAGGACATTTGCTTTTGTTGTCAACATGTAATACTTTTGTACTAAATACTCTGATGAATGGAAATATACTTTATTCTCTTATGTCTATGCATGTCAAGAATGTAGGTTTATATGTATTATTTTGAGGGCGTTATACCCATTGTCAATTCGACATTCGGAGTTAGGGATGACAATTTGAACCTGGCCCGACAGGGACCCGACCCCTGTTCCCGATTAGAATGGTTTTTCCCCAAAAAATACTCCCCACGGGCCGGGGATGGTATTCGAAAATGCATCCCCGATCAGTTTCGGGCGGGGTCGGTGATAACTCTCACAGCCCAGGACCCGGCCTGTCCTCGGGCTCGCTCAATTTACCCCCAAAGTAAAATTACTTTTATACCCCTCATCCTTTCATATATATATATATATATACCTACATACCCCTCTCAGTTTTGGATCACTCTCAGATTTAGAGATCACTCTTAGATTTGGATTACTCTCTCCCTCTCTCAGACCTCTGTTACTCTCTCCCTTTCTCTCACATTCGAAACCTAACCTCTCAAACCCACTTTGATCGAAACAAATAATCAATCGCAGAGACGAAGCAGACGAGAGTCAATCGCAAAGACAATGACGTAGAGACCATCGCAGCTTTCTCACCCGTTACTCCACCACCGCCTCTGCTATTCCACTATCGCTGCTCCTCTTCCCTCATTCTCTTTCTCGCCATTTCTATTCTACTCTCTCTCTCTTTATTATTTTAATTTGTTGTTGTTGTTGTTGTTATTGAATGTTATTGAATCTGTCAGATCTGTTGTTGCTATTTTTTTTTTTTTTTTGAATCTGTTAGTGTTGTTATTGAATCTGTTGGTGGTGGTGTTAAATCGCAGATCTGTTGTTGTTGAATTTTTTTTTTCACCGGGGAATTTTCGGGGTCGGGAAAACCCGATCCCCGTTAGGGGACGGGGACGAGAGCGGGGGCAGCGATAGGTTTCCCATCAGGGATCGGGGTCGGGGTCGGGGAAATTTCCACCGTCAGGGATCGGAGACGGGAAGTGTGATCCCCGGCCCCAGCCCCAGCCCCGCCCCGTTGCCATTCCTATTCGGAGTTGGCTCATAGTGCTCTTTATCTGAAGTACCCTAGCTTGGTCTCACCGACCTACTTCGTCCTAGCTTGGCCTTATGGCCTTACTCAAGTTTGTTCGGACTTACGCGAATTGTAACTCAAATTTTAGCTTCCATAACTTTTTAAACATTTTTATTGTAACATTCACATATTTATTAAATTAATCAATCTTAACACATTAGACCATTCTTTTACTATTTTATACTAATTAACACATAATTGTAGGACTGAACTTCTCTTGGAGGGTATTGTTCAGACTCGTAAAATCTATCATGGGTTCTATTTGATAATCTGAACCGTTTATTTTGTATAGCCCTTTGTGTATATTTTTCACAAAGAAAACTTAGATTGATATTATAATCATAACTTATTCTATTTATTACATTTTCTTAAAAGAATTTTGAATGGCAAGTGTATTTTTAAAATAGGTCGTTCATTTGTTGGTAACAAATGGGATGATTTGAACAAGTGAAGATTATCAAATTGATGTGGATAATATATACGAAGAAACTTACAAAATAAAACAATTTAGATCATTAAAACAAAACCCGTAGTAAGCCCTACAAACTCAAACAACATCTTCAACTCCCCATCTGAATTGGAAGGAATCCTGACCCTAATTTTAATATCTTCATTAAAGATACTATGAGGTGGTCCCAACCTATTTTGCTCAAGATTTAGGGTGTATGATAATCTGATTCAGTACTTAAAACTGAATGTATTAAGTGATAATTAATTAAGCCCATTTGATAATCACAATTGATATTTCTTAAAAATTTACGTATTTCTTAAAATATAGGTTAAAACTTAAGAAAATTTTAAATCATGTGAAATTTATCTAATTCTGACTGAATTTGTAAATACTAAACATAAATATTGATATATCCTATTTACCAATATCACCTCCACTGCCACTGCCACCACTACTGCTACCACAACCACCACCACCACCAACACCACCATGCTATCACCATCACTATCACCACCACCACTACCACTACTACTACTATATTCATCACCATTGTTATTGTTGTCATAAGCACCACTATCATTTTACTACCACCACCACCACTACGACTCACAATCTAAAAATTGAAATATACAATTTGAAAATAATAAATTTCAAATTTGATCTTATACATATCGAACAATTTATTTTTAATTCAGCACTTAAATTTTTATCAAACAACTTCTAAACTTAAAAAATTTAACATTCAGTTTTTAATACATTTCAAACAATTTATTTTTAATTCAGCACTTAAATTTTTATCAAACAATTTTTTAACTTAAAAAATTCAACATTCAATTTTCAATACATTTTAGTCTTCAATTTTCCCTTTTCAACTTTATAAAATACCACCTTATAGTATATGCCACTAAATACAAGTTTTATCATTTTTTTGCAAATATTTTTTTTATCTATTTATTAATTACTCATAACATTCTTCTTTTTTTTAAAAAAAAAAAAAATATTGAGTGTAACAATGACATTGGTCAATAAAAAGCCACACAAAAATTAAGTAGACAAATCTTATCTTCCATTAATCCAATATTTTTATAGTCTCTACCATAAATTAAAATTATTTATTAAACGATAATACTGTTATATAATATTAACGTTTTTTTGGATATTCATTTTTTTTTAGATATTGTGTGAGCCGAGTATAAAATCTGCACATTCGGTAAACAAAGCATATCTGGGCCCATCAATTATAGGCCCAAACCCAATCAGGCCCATTGAATTGCCGAAGTTCAAAACAAAAAACAGGCTGTTCGTCGATTAGATTATACGCCGCGTAAGTGATACTGACAGCATCGGCGGACAAGAATGCCTAGTACCAGAGTGGGCTCAGGTTGTCCCTTTCCGGAGGTGTAATAAGAACTTGGACCCTGACATTTAGATCACGATGATGAATAGGTTAGATTATGTAGGAAATATCTACGCCAAATGACTATCTAAGGAAGGTAAACAGAAAAAGAAAGGCATGCACTAAGAACCAACAAGACTATATCTGAAATATTTTACTCTTTCCCTCTCATACAAAACCTGACTTAATCGTTGGAGTGCCAATTTCGGCACCCCCGACTGGAGTGTTTCTTGTTTTAGGCACCAGAGCGAGAATCAAATAAATGACTATTTGGGACAAATGAATATTGTAGAACTACCCCTCACTAATATCTTATAACATTTTTTTTTAGAGGAAAAGATATCTTACAACACTGTGACTTATTTTTTTTTGTACAATTGTGACTTCATTTACAAATCATGTTTAATTTATCAAATTATCAGTCCATTCTCTTGAATAAGCCTTGAAATCTTATTTGTGAGAAATGAAGATTCGAAATTGAAATGCTATACCTTATGGTGTTTAGAGGTTTGGAGCAAGAGATTAGATTAATAGTGTGTGAATCCTACAAGATTCATATTTATTTGGGATTGATAGTCTCGTGGAACTATGAATACCCTTTAATGAGGAGATTAACAATTTTATGAAAGAGATGGTATTAATAATTCAATCCCATGAGATTGTGGGTGAAAATCACCCTGTTTGGTTCCAAAAAATTAAAGTTTTTATTTTTCATATATATTTTTTATTTTTAGTGATTTTTTAAAATATTTTATGCATTTTTTTTTTATTTTTTAGATACACCTAATCTATATGCTTAAAAGGTATAATATTTGCATTAAAAAAATTCCCTAAATAAAAAAATAAAAAAATTCAATATATTTTCGTATTTTGTTGTATTTAATGAATTTTTAAAGAATTTTGTACAATTTTTTTACTTTTTAATTATATTAAAATTAAGTGGATCTAAATTTTTTTTTTAAAAAAAATTGATTAAAACATTTTAAAAAATCATTAAAAATACAAAATTAGAAAACCGTTTTTGAAAACTCAAAACCAAAATAGAGACAATTGGGTGTGGCAAAAATAACAAAATCATCTTTTATATAAATCTAATGCCGACCAACTAATATCACTATACTTGTGCATAAACAAACACAACTGAGAGTGGCTTATCTCCCGTATATCACTATACTTGTGCATAAACAAACACAACTGAGAGTGGCTTATCTCCCGTTAGTGATCCAACTAGAGAGGAGCTCTTGGGCTTGGTGGACTCATTTCGGTGATTCAAACGGTTAATTTTGCAAGACTCGTCGATAAGATAATTCATATAAAAAATCAAATTAATTGGATATCAGTGACTATTTACATTTCCCTTATGAAATTGAACGATAAATATGATTTTAATAATAGACCCTCTAATTTTTTTAGATAAATGCAATTTGATTTTTTGACTATCATTAGTCAATCAATTTGATTTTTTATATAAATATTCTTCTCGATGGATTTTGAAAAATGAATAATTCAGATCATTTGAAATAGATCCCAAAATAAGCTCACTATGTCCAACAACACCCCAAAGTTAAATGTATAATTAATTTTAAGAAAATAATTTTTATAGTAACTTGTGAAATACATTAGCATTTTTCAGTTTTTGAAAAGTTACAAAATTATTAAAAAAATCAATACTAAACATCTTCTAAAAATATTTTTTATCCCATAACTATTTAATTTATCAATATATCTACTCATTAAATTATTCATTAATTGATTAATTTGAAACAAAACATAAATAATATCATATGAGAGTGATTATTTAGTAATTTTTAAGTGTTGTTTCATATTATTTATCAAGTGACACTTGTTAAATTATTCCAAAAAAAATATAACCATATACAGTCGCATCTGGCCCAGCATGAACCCTAGTCATTGTGCAGCACAACACACAATGTTCTGTCATAATAAACTAAAAAGTCTTGATGACCACTCATTGCCAACTATCATTCAAGCTGTGCTAGCTGTGATCCTTTTATATATTTATGTTTTGTTTGACTGATGCTAAGTTTGGGAAGATTAAATAAGTATATTTTTTGACTTTTTATGAAATATAAGTTGGATTTGGGTTCAGTTTGAAGTGATGTGTTAGAGAGGTGATGTGACTTAAATAAGATGATGTGACTTAAATAGGATAGTGACTTTTTAACTTTTTAAATTTTTTTGAAGATGCCAAACTTGACCTTAATCTTTGCCACACTCTGGGGCTGCTTTGTCATGATGGATTTTGATTAAAATAATTAATAAAGATAAAAATAATAATAAATAAGATAAATGGTTATATTTTACATATCAATTAATTATTTTTTTCTCTCGTAATTATATATTTAATTATAAAAAAATTCAAAAATTATTTCAAATATAACTTTTTTTTCATATAATAAAATAGTTAAAAAATTAAAAAACTAAATAAAATAGCTAACATCTCAAACGAGGACATTGGATTTTCTCATGTTTAATTATTTAATTGGACGGTTTAGTCTGGTTCACTATAAAAATATTTTGAGTCTATTTTTTCAAATGATTTATTTTATAAGATTTTTTTAGAAGACCATGCATTCCAAAAGTTAGATCAATCTGACATGAAAAACTATTTGATCGGATTATATTTGTTTGAAAAATCTACTTTCAAATTTATGTTGTCCGTTAATTATTTTTTAAACAAATATTATTTGATTGAGTGACTCTCGATATTTGATTAACCTAATTTTCAATATTTATAATCTCTCTAAAAAGACTTTACAAAATGAATGATTTGAAATATTGATATGCACTCGAAATGGGCCTATATTGAACCGAACTAACGGGAGAGAATCAAGTCCCTGCTTGTTAAAAGTTCTCTTTAAGTTCGAATATGAATTTGAGAAAAGGAGTCAGTGAGGTGCACTCTATGTCTGGTTTTAATAATTAACACCGTTTATTTTGTAGGATTTTTTATGTATATTATTCATGAACAAAATTAAGTTGATCCGATAATTATAATTTTTTATTTTATCGTGCTTGTCTGTCTATTTTAAAAAACATACTAATTATCGTCTTTTTTTTTTTTTTTGAAATAAACATATAAAATAAAAATATTACAATTATCATATCAACATAATTTTTTTTAAGAATTATATATACTGAGAGCCTTACAAAATGAACCTTTCAGATTATATAAATAGACTCATGATGGGCCCTTATGGGCCTCTCAAGTTCTCTCATACAAATTTAAACTTGAAAAAAACCTAACCATTTTGTAAATTACTAAGAAACTTAATTGTCTTTTTTATTTATTGAATGATATGCAATAATAAAATTTTAAAATTTGAAATGGAATCAAACACATTTTATATGATAAATCACATTAATTAATTAAAAAAATATAATTTATTAGTTGTATAAACTCATCTCTATTATGGTGGAAGGGTGATATTTTTGAAAAACTTGAAAGTTCAACGGCAAATTGCATTTTAGTGTATGACAGAAAAATAAATTATGTTTCAGCGGTAAAACTTATCTACTTTAATCATTAAAGTGATAAGCTTTTTAATAATTTTGTAATTTTTTTTTATCATCTCATTGATTTGCAATTTGCACACAGTTCAACTTGTTTATCCTCTAATTGACTGGCGTATAAAAAAATGAAAAAATTACAAATCAATTGAAACTTCACAAAATATTTATAAATTCATGAAAAAGTTATACATTTAATAATTAAAGTTGATAAAGTTTACCACTAATTTGAAATTAGTTTTTAATACATTATGAATCTAAAAAAAGAAAGAAAGAAAACTCACACTCATTAATAATTTTTCATAAAAAAATCTTAATTTTTTAAAAACTAAATCAATTATTTGGCTATTATCAATTCATAAATTGATTGTGTTGTGATGGTGATATATTTTGAAGAGATTTTATAAATAAAAAAAATCTCGAATTATACATCAGTTTCGAGATTTTTTTTTTTATGAAAGATTAAACTAAGAAACTCAATTAAACAATGCTGAGGGTACATCCTACCAAAAAAAAAAAAACAATGGTAAGGATAAAATAATTATGATAATCTTCTTTCGAATTAATTTTTTTAGTGACTTTTTTATTATTTTATTTTTAGTAAACTTTTTATAAAAATTTCAAAAAAACCTTATACTTTTAAGTTTTACTCAGAATAGACACACCACAAAAGTAAAAAAAATTTAAAAATCCACTGAAGATTTTTTTTTTAAAGAAAGCCAAAATAAGTGATTTATCTTATTTTATTTTAATGTTTTTTTTTTTTTAAAAAAAATCCATCTATAATAGATAGATCGAAAAAAATTATATAACTAATCTCACAAAAAAGTGAATTTATATAAATTTATATTCAATTTATTATATAAATTAATAAAAATTTACGTAATTTTATAATATAAATACTGTGTGCACGTGGAGGGTAGTTGGTCAAGTTGGAAAACGAAACCGATGGGGCCTTATATTATTATAGTCTTGTTTGGTTTAGCCTCCGTTTGGAAAGTTGGTCGGTTTTTGATTTTTTAATTTTTTTGATTATTTTAATTTGTATTAAAAAGTTTAGTTTGAGAATTTTTTTTTGATTTTTTGACTTTTTTTTTGAGAGAAGAATATAATAATTATGGATTAAATGTGATGTTTTGTTTATTGTGGTTAAAATAACCTATTTTGTCTTTTGTGACTATTTTAGCAACAAACCAACTTGCCAAACAACACCTAGTTTATATATTAGAAACATATGTATTTTATTATATATTTTTGTAATGTATTATATATATTTTTTAATAGGAATTATGACAATTTGTGATTGAGAAATAATATTACATATTTTATAATATTGTTATATATTTTATGATTAGAAAAAGTTTGGATAAAAAAATGTGTAATATTACTACACAAATGCATAATACTACCACAAAATACATGAAATCATTTCTTAACCACAAATAGTCGTAACTCCTATAAAATAAATGTAATATTTATCATAAAAATACGTAACATACTCTAAAAGCATATATAAAAGTGCATATAGTACACTGCATAGGATTTCTCATATATGTTTATTTTAAAAATTTGTGAGAGTTAATTTTTGATTACAATTTATGAGACATAAATAATTTATATAAATTGAAAAAAAAATAATTAAGACGCAATGAAATGTGTGATTCATTTTTATTTTCTAAATTTTTGAAAAAGGGTAAATTACATTTTGTCCCTTCGATATTTTACTATTTTTTCACTTTGGTCGTAAAAGTTTTTTTTATTCTCATTTTGGCCCTTCACATTTCAAGTTTTTTTATATTAATTTACTCTTGAAGCTAACTTTTATTCAAAATTAAATAAAAAATATCACATTAACAACTACATAACTTGAAATATATTATTATATTTAACTTATACTTCAGACTCAAATTTCAATTCAAATATAGTAATATCTTTTTTTTTTTTTAATGTCAAGTAGACTTCAAAATGGTGTTTTTTAATCTAATTTTAAACAAAAATTAATTTTAGGAATAAATTAAAAAAATAAAAAATATAAAGAGTTGAAGTAAAACGAATAAATTTTAGAAATTAAAATGAAAAAATAGTAAAAGATAAAGTGGGCAAATGTAATTTACCCTTGGTAAGAAATTATACCAAGCATGCCCATATCTAGGAATTTGGCCCGGCCTGGCCCATTATTGTCCACGCGAGCTCTCACCAAAATTTGGGTCGGGTTGGGTCACATGAAAAAAATTTAGGCCCAAGTCCACTCACAATAGAGTCGCTAGCCTGGGCTCAGGCCGTAGGCTAGGCCTATTTTTTTTTTGGTTACGAAAAATAATTTATAGATATTATATATATAAATTATTTATGATTGACAAAAATTAAATAAAAATCGTACTATAATATTTTAGTTATGATTAATGAGATGTTTGGTATATTTCATGTGGTTTAATTATGACTTCTTTTTTATTTTTTTTATTTTTATAGTTATGACTAAAAAGTTTTAAAATCATGCTATTTTTTTCTTTCATTATAAAGTGGGTACATAATCTTCCCCCCCCCTCCCAAAAAAAAAAAGAATAATTTTTTATATATCAAAACAAAATGAAATATTACAATCATTAAATTAAATAGATAACATTTAATGAATAATTTTTATTTTAAAATGAAAAAAAATATTACAAAAATTTTCAGGCCAATAGGGCTGGGCCGAGTTTTAAAACAAACGGTCCAATCCTAAGCCCAGAGTTTCAAGTTAGGCTCAAGTCTGTGCCTGACCTAATGGGGTTAAACTAGACCGCAGGCAAACTTGGAGTGGACAGCGGGTTGATGGGTCAGATTTACACCTTTACCTACATGAAAATATATAGATACATTATTATGGAGATGGGTCTCCATTGTTGGATTGAAAGGCTACCAACCGGAGGAGTAAAGAGGCAACCAATTTTCCAATGAAGTGGAAAGTGGGTGCAATGCAATCACTTTTTGCCTTGTTAGTCAATCGATGTGTTGATCAAGGTTCGTACCACTTCCTTTGGCGTTAACGACTTGAGTATGGAAGAGTGTAGAGGGAGGCAACCAATTTATGAGAAGTTATTTGATGATTTTCAGACATAATTTAAGAGTTTGTAATTAATAGAGAAAGTAAGACTCATAACTTTATGTTAGATGGTGAAAAATAATAAAAGACTAATATTTGATAATTAGTAAAAAATTATGATATTTCTATATATGTTTGATTGAAAAATTTGAAAAATAAAAGCGAAAGGTGTGTGAAATTAAGTGAAATATATATATTTTATTAAAATTTCATTTACATTTCTCTTTTACTTTTTAAACCTCTTTTCAAATCTCCTAATCAAATAAAGCGCTAAACTATTTAATAATTTTTTTTTTTTTCAATTTAAAGGTAAAGTGATGAGTACATGTTGGATGTGAGTGGTGGTATTACTTTCAAAATGAACATTTTTAATTTACAATAGAGATCACAATATTATTAAGGGAAATTCAACTTACACAATACATTTATCTCTTTACATCTTTCATTTGAGATTTTTTCTCCCTCAATTTTATCTATATGTGAAATTACTTTTAAGGACAAGAGGTAAAAATTAAATAGATTTAATTATCTATTTACACCCATTACACTACTGTCCCTACTTTTATTCATTTCTCATTTCTTCTTCTCTACTATATATCTATTTTCAAAAAAGTGAGAATCATAATATTTTGATCATAAAAAAAACAATGGATGAATAAATGGTGATGAAGGATTAGCAAAAAAAAAAAAAAAATGGTGAGTTTTTTATTTTTTATGTTTTCGTTTCATTTTTTAGGAGGGTTGTTCGACTTTTGTTTGGTGTACTAGAACGAACAAAGTCAAATAGTCCGGAATCACACTGCTGAACAAAAAATATATATTCGGTAACCTATTGTCAAACAAAAAATACATGTTCAATAACCTATTGTCGAACAAAAAGTAAATGTCCGATAATTCATTACTAAACATTTTTAGTTTCTTTTTTCTAACTTTTTTTTTCTTTTCTTTGAAGGATTATACTTCTATTCATTGTAATAAGGCTAATAATGCATTATTCATGGACTACAGTCATGAATTAATTACAGACGAGATTTGTTAGATTTATCTGCTTTCTAATTATCCATTACTTCCGAAAAGCAAGTAATTAAATTAGTTTTCATCACCCGTGTACTAATGGATGGGAGAAAGTATATACTGACCGTATTACTCAATTTCATACACTTGTTAGCTCTGATATAGTAATTACTGAAACAATCAACATAGATGGATGGTGAAAACATTTCAGTGTGTTTTTATAAATGTTTGTATTGATACATTTAAAAATATTTGTATTGACAAATTTTATGAATGTTTTTATGGATGTTTGTAGACTTCATATTTTTATGGATGCTTGTTATTTTAAAAAAAATGAATCTGTAAATGTGTGGCAATAGATGGCTGGACAAATTTAGTTTGTTCAGCAAATGACACCAGAATAATCTACATTGTTTGATAATGTATAACTGAACAGGCCCATCATAAATTTAGAAAAGAAAATTAATGTTTTAAGGAAAGTGAATTTGTAAACGTGCAGTAACAGATAGTTGGACAAATATAGTTTGTTCAGTAACATAACACCAGAGCAATTTCAAAGGAATAGGTTCAAGAAAAATGCTTTGGAGCTCTAATTTTTGAACTCTAAAGGTAGCTCTAATGAGTTCGCAGTGGGCTCCACTTTTTGGTCTTGGTTTGTTTTTATTATATATTTTTTTGTTCATTGCCATGTCATTAGTGCTCCATTAGAATACCAAAATTAGTAGTCTGAATCATTGCTTTATGTTTAATGAGAAAAATCTATAGGGATTTTGAAAATGGTTTAATTCAAGGTTAGTTTTGGTATTATGAAGGCTGTAATGAGAATTTCAATTATTTCTTAAAGGTGTAATGAGAAATAGGTGTAAAGAGGTTACATTGTGGTGTAAGTAGAATTTCCCTATTATTAAATCAGTAAGAGACTAATAGTTGACGCGTATTTTTAAAATGAAAAATTAATTTTTAGTCTTGATATTTTATGTGTAAAAAATTTTAACAATTGAAAGCCAAATGCAAACAGATTTGACAAAGGTTGATGAAAATTTTTGTCACTGTGTGTGATCTTATATAAAATAGGTTCATAAAAATAATTTCTTTCAAAGTTTTAAAAAAAAAAGATTTGTTCTTAACCTGAAATTAAATTCTCATTTGTGTTAATCAAATTTACAAAAGATCATGAATAACACTTGTATCAAAATATTTTTTTCTGAAAAAAATAAAAACAATGGAAAATTCTATAATGTACAAATTATGACTTGGTTATAACTCATGGTATATTATTTTAGTTATTAATTGAAAAGGTATTTGCTAATTTCTTATATTTTTTGTTATATCTAAAGTGGTGCATCGGATATTTAATTATACTTCAAGTGGAGTTTGATTATGATCTATTATAATATTTTTATATGATAATATTTAAGTATTTTATTATAGAAAAAAGTAATTAAGGTGGGTTGACTCAAATGTAGGATTTATACTTATATTAGTAATATCGTAAAAACTATTCACATTGATGCAGAAAAATTATAAATTCAAATCATAAATAGTGTCCCCAAAGGGAATCAGACACAAAATCTCTATAACTTTAATAATTTCAGTTCTTAAATGGGTTCTGATTAATTATGTGACATTTCACAATAACCGCAAAATTTTTATTCTAGCCAAATTATTTTTGCATATCTTTTCTGGCAGAGCTCATGAATGTGCATTATCAGTAATCCTATAAATTCAAAATTTTTATTTAAAAATTATTCAAGAAACATCAATAGTTGCCTTAAATATACACAATCATTTTCAATGAATCATTATTCGTTAATAATACTCCACACTATTTATCATTTGACATTTGTCAATTTATCTTCTAAAAACTTAACAAAAAAAAAAAGTATTGAGTTATATTATTTTAATCAATCAATATCAAATTGGACACCACACATAAATGTAAATCACTTATAGAAATATGATATTTGACATAAAATAACAATGAACTTAACTCTAATTAATGTAATGATATTTTATACTATGATATGTGCTACAAAAAATATTATTAATTTTTAATTTAAATTATGTATTTTAATAATTTTAAATACTAATAAATAATAAATTTAGTTAAATTATTTGTTTATTTTGATAATTTTAGTTCTATTGTGCTATAAAATTGTAATTATCATATAATAATTTTATATGATATATATTAAATTATAAGATAGTAAAATAAATACTCATTTTGATATTAAAAAGAGAATTAATAATATAAAATTAAAAGTGATGCTAATTATTTAATTTTAATTTTATATTTATTTAGAAAATAAAAATATGTGGAAATAGAACTACACAAAGTTTATTTAAAAGATTAAATATAAATGTATTGTGATTAGATTAAAAAGAAAATATATAAATTAATTATGTAGAGTATTGATTTTTTTTGTTAATATTCTTTTTGAATTATTCATACATATTGTATATAGATATACAAATTTAAATTAAATATAAATATTTTGTAATAAATAATTTCATGTTAAATAAAAAAATTAAATATCAATTAATATTAAGGCATCAATACGATAGACAAACAATAAAAAAATATAAAAAAAAATTAATTTGATCCGTACAATACACATAATGAAGCACATTTTGTCTTATTTATTTATTTGTATATCAAGATAAAAAAATTTCAAATATTATAATAATTAAATTAAATTAAAATATAAACTATATAAAAAAAATCTGACAACGACAAAACTAAATACACGATGAAAAATATATGAAAAATAAGTATTTCTCAAATAGAGTTCATATAAAATTGGTTATTATAATTGAAATTGAGTTTGTGTACAATTTTATATGTAAAATGTGATTTTTTTTTTTTTTTAAAAGAAGTAAGCCTTAGAATGTTCCACCTAAGTAAGAAAAAAGCACTATTTATATATCTATATAATATGGTAGGACGGTTTTTAAAAGTGTCTCAAAATGTATTAACGGTTCAGATTATTTCATCTAACCATTTAAGGGTCAAGATGATTTCTTTCCTTTTGCTTTTTCTCCCAAAATCTCTCTCTCTCTGTCTCTCTCTCTCTCTCCCTCTCTCCTTTCTATTTTGAGTCTTTTCCCAAATTTCAAGTGTAGTGCACTACTTTCTCCAATGCAATTGTCTTCTTCATATTTAACATCACCATCTAAAACTTTGCACCCACTCAACCTTCCTTTTTCTCTTTCATGTCTCATCTCATTCTCTCTCTAAACTTTCCTATCTCTTTTTCTCTCAGCCTCACTTTCCAGATTTTAAAATTTAAAACACATATTCACTCCCTCTTTCCCCCCACACTCTTCTCACTCTCTCTCTAAATTCTCTTATCTCTCTTAAGGCTATCAGTCTTAGCTCTCCCCGTCCAAGCCCAACAACCCGGTGGCGTCGACGAACAAGCCTTCGTTGTTGTGACCGCATCCGAGAGCAACGTTAGGAACTCTGATCCTTTGAAACGTTAACATGTCGGTTGAGAAATCGCTCACCGTGAACGAACCGTTGCCATACGATACTTGGTAGAGACACATCTGACAGTTGTTGCCACTACGCCAAAATTGGGCTTTAGCGGCGGTTTTTTACCGCCGTTAAAGGCTGCAAAACCGCCGTTAAAGCCTTTAACGACGGTGTTAACGGCGGTTTTGTTACCGCCGTTTATGCGCGTGTCGAAAAAAGTGAAACCGTCGTAAAAAGGCAAATTACCATCGTTAAAAGTCGACCAAAAACGGCGGTTTTTTATCGCCGTAAATAAGTTCAAATTTTTCAAAAAAAATTTCTTTCTTCTTGCACTCCCCAAGTTTTGAACCCAAGACCTTTCATCCACCCACACCAACCACTCTGCCACAGCCACTCTTCATGAAATATATTCCCTAAATAAATATTTAAACATTACTTTTACTTTATTGTAGATGGTTTCGCCGGAGCACGCCGGAGTTTCGCCG
Organism: Camellia japonica; assembly: GCA_030407325.1. Classification (NCBI taxonomy): domain Eukaryota; kingdom Viridiplantae; phylum Streptophyta; class Magnoliopsida; order Ericales; family Theaceae; genus Camellia; species Camellia japonica. The sequence goes on from JAPPVO010000007.1 coordinate 52,241,400, forward strand.
GAGCACGCCGGAGTTTCGCCGGAGCTTCGCCGGCAAAGACCGCCGTCATTAACGGCGGTAATGGTTGGGCATTAGCGGCGGTTTTGTTACCGCCGTTAAAAGTGGACATTAACGGCGGTTTCGTTACTGCCGTTAAAAGTGGGTTTCATTACTGTCGTTAAAGACACTTTTAGTGGCGGTTTTTTTAACGGCGGTAACGAAACCGCCGTTAATGATACATTAACGACGGTATTAACGGCGGTTTTCGTTACCGCCGTTAATAGTACCTTTAACGGCGATTTTCGTTACCGCCGTTAAAAAAACCGCCGTTAATGCCCTGTTTTGGCGTAGTGTGCAGCCCGACGAGTCGATTTGGTTAGACCGAAGATCAAGTCGGTCTGAGTATAGTGTTTTCAGCACAAGGAGCATTGGATCCAAATGAACTGTCGTCGTACGATACCTGTTGAAGTCGTGGCCGGCGGTAGTGTTGCTGTAGATAGTCGCGAATAAGGTTTTGGCTCTACGTCGTTGCATTGGAGGTGACATGGAAGAGGCGTTTTGGGGTGACAGTGAGGGTGGTTTCGGAGAGGGTTGTTGTCGGTGAGGGTGGTGTAACTGTGCAAAGAGGGTGATTTCGGATTCTGATTCGACAGTGAGGATTTTTGAATCTTGGGTTGTTGTCCATGAGAGGGGCTGTGGTTTTGAAGAAATTGTAGGAGGGTGGTTTGGAATTAGAGAGGTTGGGAGAGAGAGGTAGAGAAAGGAAGAGGAGTGAGAGACCAAACATTATTTTTATTTTATTTTATTTTATTTTTTTCTATAACTCGGGCATGCCCTAAATTTATGGGTTTATATGTTTTATGCTCTTATAAGTGAAGAGCATGCCTTAGATTTATGGGGTTTTTTTTTGTAGTTAGTATAGGAGAGGTTTAAAAAAAAAAAAAAAAAAAAGTAGGGAAGAGGGATTTATGGGGTTTTTTTTTTTTTTTTTCTTCTGCATTTGCTTTGTGGCTAGTGCTGCTTGGTTTGATTATGGTTATGTTAAAAAATGTTTGTGAATTTTTTTAGTTTACAAAGTTGAAACTAAAATTTAAATAAATAAAAAAAATTGAAGTTGCTTGGTTATTAAGAGACGAAACATCATTAGAAATATTTATGTTTAATGATGAGATTAAAATATAATTGGAAGATGTTTTTTTGGAAAATGTTTTTTTCTTTGGTGAACGAATTTGAATTCAAAATTTAAATTAGGTTCTGTTAACAAAAAAAAAAAAAAAAAGTGATTTAGTTTTACTATTAAAATGTAATATTTTCACAAGGAGAGATAGGGAAGATAATGGGGGTGGTGTGTGATTTGTTTAAAGATTGAAAAAGTTCACAAAGATAATATATTTTTATTTTCGGATAACTAACCGGACCTATATTTATATTTTAATCTCAAATTTTTAGAAAATATATTTATTTAGATTATTTCAATAATTCTTAATTAATTAATTAATTTATTATTAAGAAATCAGTTTCGATTTAGAGTACTAAATTAACAACTCTAAAAATATCACTAATAAACTGACAAGTGTTAAAAAAAAAATAAAAAAAAGTTAAACTATTACATTAATAATGAAACTCACATGATATCATCTCATTAATAATGTTGAATTAGTGATACCAAGTATTTTAAGAATTTGTGTGCACTCACGTCACCTGTTTTGCCTTATTAGTCAATCCATGTGATGATTTCAAGGTATTTGTTTTGGCCTTTTTAGGCATTCCACATTGGGATAGCATGTGGTGTGCATCCTGCGCACCATTATGGTTGATGTTATCACTAAGTGCTCGTTTGCGAATTTTGATTTTTAATCAAAAATTAAAAAATTGGTGCAAGTTGTTAAATTCTTTATTTTAATTTTTATATATTTTTATTTTTAAAAAATGCATTTTAAAAATCAATTCCCAAGCACTCCCTAAATGGTAGACTCATGAATTGGATTAGATCAACGGCGAGTCTAAGCTTTTGAGCCAGATATAAACTTTCTTTTTATAGATTGCGTAAATAAATTTAAAAAAATTTATTAGTGGGCGTCCTTCTCAAGGACTATTTAATGATAAAATGTTGGAAAAAGAAGATGAGAGAATATTGATGTAATTCCTAGGTTTATATAGAACTCTTCATTTGTATATGGTGGTGATTTTGCTAACCCTTTCTCAATAATGAATCAGCACGTGTAGTAGTATCTTAGAGCAAGTTCAATGGTTGATAGCTAATGGTTAATAGCTAAAATGAATAATTAAAGTTATAATTTAGTAATGAATAATATAAAATAGTTATAAAATAGTAATGTTACTCTAATGATCATATTATTATTATTTTCTGTAAAATTGAGCAAAACTTTTACCAAGTAATTGACCATCTGGTTATCCATCGGGTCTATCATTGACCTTCCAAAATTGTTATTGGACAATTTTCACTATATTTTAAAAAATAAATTATGTTTGTGTACTTAACGACAAACGGAATACAGAAGAAATAAAAGAAACGAGAGAGTTTGTTTGATTAAAAAAATCAAACCAGAAAATAAAATAAAATAAATAAAAGAGATTTTTATTTTGTTACAAAAATAAAATCAAAATCTGAAACAGAAAAAATAATAAAACAGAAAAGTAAATTAATTACTTACCAAATTAATTTATTGAACAAAATTTTCTGATCAAGTCTAGTGTTTAACACTGTGTCCTTAAGACAGATTCGTCTTCTCCACGGTACTTTCAGATTGTGGACGTCTATCTCTCATGATAAAATAATCAACAGTGAATAGTAACAACACTACACGTTATTCACACAACGAACACACTTTGTGTATACACTCTTTCTCACAGAAAATTAATGTAATTAAAGCAGCAAAATGCAGAAATGAATGGTAGCAGAGAAGAACGAAAATTGGAGTGAAAAATTAAGTGAGGGACTAGTCTATTTATAGGAGAATTTGTGGCTGTTAGATTTGAATTAAACATATGTAAACTTGTTTGAACAGGTATGGTTTGAATTTAAATAGGTAAGGCACTGTTTCAACAGATACAAACTGTTTGGGTTTGAAATTTAAACAGATTTGAATATGTCCGAGTGGGGAAAAAACTGGAGCCAATTTTGAAATTAATTTTTGAAATTCAAATTCCAAAAAATTAGAATTTAATTTTAGAAAAATAAAATTCCAATGTTTTTGGCTAAAAAATATAGGTATTGGGTCGAACAAGCCCAACCCAACCACACACCCGCGCCCGGATGGATGGCAGCGCGCGTGCGAATGTTTATTTTGGGTCCAATGGGTCTAGCCTGCTTTGCCCATAACCTCCCCCTCTACAAAACTTGGGTGCCCCTTGGGGCCTATCCCAAGTTCCAAACTCAAGTATTATAAACCCACTCAAAGTATGCCCACCAAATTAATGTTGGACAAGTCTTAAATAGGGCTGTTCAAAAATCCGTTCAAACTGGTAATCTGGACCGAACCAGACCGAATCATACGGTTTGGTTCGGTTCTATTAAGAATTGGTTTGGTTTCAGATTAAAAAATATGAGAACCGTAAAAACGGTTCGGTTAATGGATTTTATGAAAAAATCGCGGTTCGAACCGAACTGAACCGAACCGAATTTTAAAAGATATATATATATATATATAATATCAAGTTTTATTTTTATTAATTGGTTTTTTATAATTTTAATGATATTAGGATGGTATATATATGTAATATTAGGTAATACCTTAATATTATTAGTTTTTATCATGAGTTAACTGTAATTAGTTTGAGTAATTATTTTGCTAATATTAATAATTTATTCTTGTAAATAGAAATTTTTGGAACTGTAAACCAAACCAAAACCGAACCGTTTTTTCGGTTTGGTTCTGGTCCGGTTTTACAAGTGCAACGGTCTGGTCTGGTTCTCAAAATCACAGAACCGTTAGGATCGGTTCGGTTCTTGGATTTTCTCAGAACCGAACCAATCCGGACCGTGTACACCCCTAGTCTTAAACCAAACCTTTAAGAAATTTCCACAAAAACACCATTTCCATAGAGCTCACTTTGGTTTCAAATTCCTATTCACCTGGTAATGGTTTTGAGCAACCAAATATACTACGTGAATCACAACGCGACATAAAACACATTACCACTTAGACCCGCCAACTTTGGCTCATGGGTCCCACCTAAAAAATAGACCAAAGTTGAGGAAACATCTGATTTTTTCCAAAACTTCCAAAATCATTTCTAACAATCCCCCACATGAATGAAATTTGATGACAACGGAAATGCAACAATATGCAGAATTTTTCGAAAGAGTATAAATCGAAAATATCTTACATCAGGATTTGTGGCTTTCGGCCTTAAACCTTCCCTAGTGATAACCTATCAGACTTACTGGTTAACCAATGGAAGCGATGCCTTGAATTGTTCAGCCGTTTGTGTAAGCCAAGACAATAGATTTCACACAAAATATCTTCTGAAACATCATGGTTCTCACGGTTGTGTTCATTTTGACCTTGAACGTTTCTGGTTGTTCATGAGTGCTTTTAGAGAATTAATCTCTTCATTCTCTCAGAACGGACCCCAGTTCGATACTCATATAGGTGATTCTTATTGTGAGTATCTCCTTTATACTCGTCTTCATTTTTATGCGTAAATCAAGATATAAATAATCATTAAAAGCAAAGCTTATCCTTAAACCCCTACATACAACACATGTTGCAGATATCACTCTCACCATAGGAATGAATAGGGAATTTTAATCCCTTGGTGATTTCTAGTGAGCCACATATAACTGTTGTAACGCCCCCAAAATAATACAATAAAGATAACTCATATGAGGAATAAATATGAGAAACAACATACTTTCATACATCAGAGTCTATTGTTTAACAAACAATTAAATGCCATGTAGGCTTACATCTTTCCAAGTCATTGCTTGGTCACACAAATTGAGTCTCGCTCATTACATCTTAAGCCCTTGGCTTTACAAATAACAAACATACACACATAAGGCATAAATAAGAAGCTCTTGCTTCTTGAAAATTCATCCATGCTATTGCCTTAGAGGTAACATCTCACCTACACCTGAAAATGATATTCTTGTATAGGGTGAGCCAACAACCCAGTAGAAATAATCTAACACAATTTATGAGGTTTAGCAAAGGTATAAATACCACGTACATAAACAATACTGATACAGAAGCATCCACAAGGCCTGCATATTCATATGCCACTAAGGCCAATCTTAATCCATTTTCCTTCAATTCATTTCCAGTTCATATATATACTACTCAATTCATGAGTTAAATTCATTATCTTTCAATAATCAAAATGAGACTACAACTCAATGGTTTTCCAATTATGCAAAACATACATAAACACTTCAAACTTCGCCATTTTACAGATATTTCGTCTGAAGGAACCGGCACCCATTTATATAAGAGATTTCGGGTCTTTCACCTAGGACACTCAGGCTAACTTGCTTCAAATGGAGTCCATCCCCTTTTTCCTCCCCAAACAAATATACATATGCAATGCATTTATAAACATAATCATATATGGAGTACACTCCCTTTCTCCTCCCAATAAATATTCATATACAATGTATTTATGACATCATCAATTATGGAGTACATCTCATTTCTCCTCCCAATAAACATACATATACAATGTATTTATAACATGGTCATATTCAATGACAACCAACAATAGATTAGCATTATATCGCCTAATCCTCATATAATTTCTACAACAATCATAACTATCCTTCACCGATAGCCCAATGCAATTATTTCCAATTAATATTCAATTTCGGAATAAATAGTTTATTCAAAACTTCCATAGGTGAGATAATACATATCCAATATCACCATCTATATCAATAACCATCCAATTTAACATATTCAATGTTAAGTCCAATTATTTATACAAAATAATCATTTTATCAAATTAGGGCAAAAATTCCATTTTTTCCAATATTGACCCAAACACCCAAAATCAATTATTTTGGTACACCAAGATCTTATATTCAAACCCTATACTCATTTATCTCTTATACATCAAAAACCCCTCTTTTCATTTCATACCCAAATCTTAGATTTGTTCAAACCACAACCAAATCTCATCATCTATACACAATAGCAAATAACTAAACCAAAAACCATACTAAAATGTAGAAAATCCCTATCTCAAGAAGAGAAGACGAGCAAAGCAAGGTTGAACTCCAAAAATGACGAAACCCAAGATCAATACGAAGCTCTTGAAGCCCTCTACCTTATTCTCAAAGACACTAGGGTCAAGAATACAATGAATTTAGATGAAATCTTAGAGAGAATGTGAGTTTCTAGAGAGAGAAGCTCAAGATCTGGAAATTTGGAGACTTTTAGAGAAAGAGAGAAAGCAAAAAATGAAATGAAATGTCACTTTCACGATCTGATAAAGCGCAGTCCGCTCGAGCGTGGAAAGCCCCGCTCGAGCGTAACACACATACTCCCGCTCGAGCGTGAAACCCTACGCTCGAGCGTGAAATACGCCCTTCCAGTATTTTTGCAGACACAGTCCCCGCTCGAGCGCCCAAATGCCCGCTCGAGCGTGGAGCAAAATTTGTGAAGCCCGCTCGAGCGGAAGAGCCAAATTTTGGGCAACAAAGGCTTGGAAAAACAAGCAACCAACCTGTTCCAAACACACAACTACGACTCAATAATCAACATTAAGGGGAAGACAAGAGAAACAAGACATGAACCACCATCTAAACCATACAAACCCAAGTCCGGAACACCACAAGAGACGGGTCAAAACCAGGGTCGCTATAACTTAGTTGTCCCTTTGAACTTAGTTCTTGGGATCTCCAATCATATAAGTAGGGTTACTATTATAATGACTCTTATGTAATAGGCTTTCATCACATCCCCTTTGATGAACTGTACACTTGCTCTTTAGTCAAACATTTTGTTAACGGATCCGCAATATTCTCTTTAAATCTATTGAGATTATTCCATTTGAGAGCAATTACCTTACGGTATTATGTCGACGACGGATATGTCGTGACTTACCATTATACATATGATTCTGTGCCCTGCCTATTGCAGATTGACTACCACAATGAATGCAAATAGCTGGCACAGGTTTAGGCCACATTGGAATGTCTTCTAAGAAGTGGCGAAGCCATTCTGCTTCTTCTCCTGCTTTGTCTAAAGCAATGAACTCAGATTCCATTGTGGATCGTGCGATGTATGTTTGTTTAATGGATTTCCAAGAAACAGCAGCGCCTCCCAGCGTAAAGACATATCCACTAGTAGATTTTGAATCTTTAGTATCCGATATCCAATTGGCATCACAATAATCTTTGAGTACTGCAGGATATCGCGTAAAGCTCAAACCATGATCACGGGTAAATCTTAGATATCTAAGAACCCAAATGATCGCTTTCCAATGGTCTTCTCCGGAGTTACTAGTGTACCTACTCAATTTACTGACAGTATAAGCTATATTAGAACGAGTACAATTCATTAGGTACATTTGGCTTCCAATGATTTGAGAGTATTTTAACTGAGACACCGCATCACTTTTATTTTTCGATAAATAAAAACCGATGTTTACAGGTGTTCTAGTTACATTCATATCATCCTTGATAAATTTACCAAGAATTTTCTTAATATAATGTGATTGAGATAATACATATCCGTCAGATGTTTTAGTAATTTTCATTCCTAATATTACATCTGCGACCCCCATATCTTTCATATCAATTCTTTTGTTCAACATTTGCTTAGTTAATTTGATCATGTTTTGACTGCTTCCAATGATAAACATGTCATCCACATAAATACAAATTATGACATATCCTTGGTCAGTATTTTTAACATATACGCACTTGTCACATTCGTTTATCTTAAACCCATTAGTAAGCATAGCATGATCAAATTTTTCATGCCATTGTTTAGGTGCTTGTTTTAATCCATAAAGAGATTTTACAAGCCGACAATCTTTCTTTTCTTGCCTAGGCGCTACAAACCCTTCAGGTTGCTCCATATAGATCTTTTCATTTAGATTACCGTTTAAGAAAGCTGTCTTAACATCCATTTGATGTATTTCTAAATTATACAATACTGCTATAGCAATAAGCATGCGAATGGATGTCATTCATGTCACAGGGGAATATGTGTCAAAATAGTCCAGACCTTCATTTTGTCTGTAACCTTTTACTACAAGTTTTGCTTTATACTTATGTATTGAACCATCTGCTTTTATTTTTCTCTTGAATATCCATTTATATCCAAGAGGTTTAGAATCGGGTGGAAGATCCAGCAATTCCCAAGTATGATTTTGCATAATGGATTCAATTTCATTATTAACAACCTCTTTCCACAAATATGCTTTTGGACCTGTCATTGATTCCTTAAAGCTTTAAGGTTCATTTTCTAACAGGTATGTTAGAAAATCTAGACGAAAGGATTTTGATGTTCTTGCTTTCTTACTTCGTCTTGATTCATCATCAGTTAAATCCTGCTGGTCGAGACCATTACTAGTCTCTTATGTTTGATTGTCATTAGTCTCTTGACTTTGTGTACAATCATAAGTTCTTTTTTGTGAACTTAATTCCTATCCTTTCTTGTAAGGAAAGACATGTTCAAAAAATACAGCATTCCTTGACTCTATAATAGTGTTCACATTTATATCAAGTATTTCTGATTTATAAGTCAGAAACTGATATGCACTACTATTTTGAACATAACCAATAAACACACAATTGACTATTATTGGTCATATCTTTGTCTTTTTTGGAACAAGAACTTCAACTTTTGCCAAACACCCCCACACTTTTAAGTATTTATAAGAAGGTGGTCGACATTTCCATAATTCATAAGGAGTGCTGTTAGTTTTCTTGTGGGGTATTTTGTTAAGAACATAATTAGCAGACAATATTGCTTCCCCCCACAAGTTCTGCGGTAAGCCTGAACTTAGTAATATGGCATTCATCATTTCTTTAAGGGTTCTATTATTCCTTTCAACAATTCCATTTTGTTGTGGAGAATGGAGTGTTGTAGTTTGGTGAATAATGCCATGTCGTGCACAAAATTCATTTAATGGTGCATCATATTCACCACCCCTATCATTTCTAACCATTTTAATGGTATTACCAAGTTGATTTTCAACTTCAGTTTTGTAGAGTTTAAACATTTTTAAGACTTCATCTTTACTTCTAAGTAAGTATACATAACAGTATCATGTCAATCATCGATAAATGTTATGAAATACTTCTTGCCTCCTCTAGTTTGAACAAATTTAAGATCACACACATCAGTATGAATTAATTCTAGAGGTTCAGTTTTTCTTTCAACCGATTTAAATGGAGCCTTAGTTAGTTTCGCTACTACACAAATCTCACATTTGTGATTAGGATCAATTTCAAACTTTGGTATATAATCCAAACCAATTAATCTACGCAAACCATCAAAATTTTCATGTCCTAATCTACCATGCCATAAATTTGACTCAAGAATATAAGCAAAAGATGTGTTATTCTTATTAATAGCAAGTTTTGGTACAACCATCATTACATTCAACTTGAAGAGACCATCACTTATGTATCCCTTACCAACATACATACCACTCTTTATTAATACAAATTTATCAGGCTTAAATACAAGCCTAAAACTATTTTTACTTAATAAAGAACCAGAAACTAAATTCTTTCGGATGTCTGGTACATGCAGTACGTTTTTTAGGGTAAGTTCTTTCCCTGATGTCATTTTCAAATGACCTTTCCTTGTCCAATCATAGTAGAAGTAGAAGAATTTTCCATGAAAAGTTGTTTACCATTTGCAGCCTCATTGTAAGTAGTGAACATCTTCTTGTCCGCGCAAATGTGTCGAGTTGCCCCAGTATCAACCCACTATTCCTTGGGATTTCCAACCAAATTAGCTTTAGACACCACAATAGAGAGATTGATGTCATTTACTCCGCCAGAGATGTAATCAAGTTCTGACACATTGGCTTGATTGGTGATCTTTTTGCTTGTACTTCTGAGATCCTTCTTAGGGCGGTAGCAATCAGAAGCTCGATGTTCGGTCTTGCCATAATTATAGCATTTACCTTTGAACTTTTTATTGCCATTGTTGTCGCCTTGTTTAGGACCATCTCCAGTGAACTTCCTCTTTTTGTTATGTGGTTTGTGCACTTGTTCAACCACATAGCCTTGGACTCAATGGGATTTTTACCATTCCTCTTTTCAGCCTTCTGGTTATCTTCCTCAATTCTCAGTTTTACAATAAGTTCATCCATGGTCATCTTTTTGCGTTTATGTTTTAAATAATTTTTGAAATCTTTCCAAGCCAGTGGTAACTTTTCCACTAAAGCAGCGACTTGGAAAGACTCGCTAAGAGACATACCTTCAAAATGAATATCATGTAAAATTAATTGAAAACTTTGAACTTGAGAAATTTCCATCTGGGAGTCTACCATAACGAAGTCCAGAAATTTACCGACAGCAAATTTTTTTGTGCCGGCATCCTTTGTTTTGTATTTTTTCTCCAAAGAATCTCACAATTCTTTTGTTGTTTTCAGAGGACTGTAAACATTATACAACATGTTGTTAAGGCCATTGAGGATGTAGTTTCTGCACAGAAAATCAGAATGTTTCCAAGCGTTTATAGCGACAACAACTTGCCGATCACTTTCATCCTCTCTAAGTACTGGAGCTTCTTCACGGAGAAACCGAGCCAAATTTAGAGTTGTAAGATAGAACATCATTTTCTATTGCCATCTCTTAAACTCAGTGCCATTAATTTTTTTCGGTTTTTCTCCATGATTATCGGAACTTGAACTTGGTTCTGGATATGGATCGGAGTCGTTGTAACGATCGGATTTGGAGTACTAGTTTCAGTAGCCATAATATCTAATTACAAAAATAAAAAAAAACCAAATACAAATTAATTTTCTAGTTACTAAAACCAGAAAATAAATTATAACACAAAATAATTTTATTTTCCTTGTTACTAAAACTAGAAAAATAAAATATCACAATAATTTTTTGTATCACAAATTAATATTCTGCAATTGTTAATGACACTAGTATATTACTACTATTTGTCAAATAGTATATTAATAATATTTGTATTTTCCAACCAGAATATCACTTTGTGAAAGTACAGAAAAATAAATACAATGAAGACACCAAAAATAATATGTCTTAAGATTGTTGGACAATCTTTACTATATTTTAAAAAATAAATTTTGTTTGTGTACTTAACGACAAACAGAATATAGAAAAAATAAAGGAAAGGAGAGAGTTTGTTTCATTACAAAAATCAAAACAGAAAATAAAGTAAAATAAATAAAAGAGATTTTTATTTTGTTACAAAAATAAAATCAAAATCTGAAACAGAAACAGAAACAGAAAAAATAATAAAAAAGAAAAGTAAATTAATTACTTACCAAATTAATTTGTTGAACAAAATTTTCTGATCAAGTCCAGTGTTTAACACTGTATCCTTAAGACATATTCGTCCTCTCCACGGTGCTTTCAGATTATGGACGTCTATCTCTTAGGATAAAATGATCAACAGTGAATAGTAGCAGCACTACACACTATTCACACAACAAACATACTTTGTGTATACACTATTTCTCACAAAAAATTAATATAATTAATGTAGCAAAATGCAGACATGAATAGCAGCAGAGAAGAACGAAAATTGGAGTGAAAAACTAAGTGAGGAACTAGTCTATTTATAGGAGAATTTGTGGCTGTTAGGTTTGAATTAAACAGGTGCAAACCTGTTTGAACAGGTATGGTTGGAATTTAAATAGGTAAGGCACTCTTTCAACATATACGAACTGTTTGGGTTTGAAATTTAAACAGATTTGAATATGTCCGGGTGGGGAAAAAATCGGAGCTAATTTTGAAATTATTTTTCAAAATTCAAATTCCAAAAAATTAGATATTGGGCCGGACAAGCCCAACCCAACCAAACACCCGCGCCCAAGCCAAGCCTAGCCCGCCCGACCGGTCAGACTGAAGGCGGCGCGCGCGCGTGTTTATTTTGGGTCCAATGAGTCTAGCCTACTTTGCCCATAACCTCCCCCTCTACAAAACTTGGGTGCCCCTTGGGGCGTACCCCAAGTTCCAAACTCAAGCCTTATAAACCCATTCAAAGTATGCCCATCAAATCAATGTGAGACAAGCCTTAAACCAAACCTTTAAGAAATTTCCACCAAAACTCTATTTTCATGGAGCTCACTTTGGCTTTAATTTTCTATTAACCAGATAATGATTTTGAACAACCAAATATACCACGTAAATCACAACGCAACATAGAACGCGTTACCACTTAGACCCGCCAACTTTGGCGCATGGGTCCCACCTAAAAAATAAACCAAAGTTGAGGAAAAATATGATTTTTTCCAAAATTTCCAAAACCATTTCTAACAATTGCGTTGACAGCTTTAACTATAGGTAAAACTGGTGTCAAATTTGATAAAATATTTATTAAAAATATAATTTAAGAAGTCTGATAATTCATCATTAGAGATGAAAAAAGTAAATTCCATATTATTTTAAAACAATAACAATTTCAATACCTTACCGTTAGAGTTGCTTTTAAGATGTGCATAATAATACTAGTGATACTAGTTCATGTCTCCTTTTGATCCGACAGTAATTACAGGTGGAAGGAATTACTTGTGCATAATAATACTAGTGATACTAGTTCATGTCTCATTTTGATCCGACAGTAATTACAAGGGGAAGGAATTACTTGTGTCATATTATTTACTTATGGAGGGTGTATTAAGTATGATGTGCGCTTGTCTCATTATGATTAGTGTAAAAGCTGACTTAAGTAATCAAGTAGTCGTGTTCAACCGACTTAACTTACAGGGGCGGAAGGAGAGGGTCCTGGCCCCTCTAAGGTTTTACAAATTTCGAGTTTTTGTATGTATGTTATTTCAAATTTTTTTTTTGTATGTTACATAATGGCCCTCCTAAAATTCAATATAACACTTAAAAAATTTGGAAATTTCATAATATATTAGAGTTGCCTTTCAAAAAATTTAATAACTCGTGTAATTGTCCTCTAAATTTTTACAGTAATACTGCGATGACCATAATTTGTTCTTATGTTTTGTTTATCATCTTGTATGTCGACATTACATTGGTACCAAACATAAGTAATGAAAGCTATTAAATCAATATAGTGTTGACACAAAAGGTGATAAAAAAATTATTATAAAAAAAGATGATCATCCTAACATTATTAAAAAATTAAATTTGGGCCATGTTAAAAGGCTATTGGTAATCACATGTTAAAAAAAACTTGCTATAAATAAATAACATAATTTAGAGTTAATTGGTGATAAATCCAATATAAAGAGAGTATAAGTGTTGGCTTTTTGGCTTTCGAAGGTTAGTATTGTAATTTTAAGCGTGCCAGCAAGGATCAATTAGTTCTTACAGAAGATTAATTACCAACCAATTATCAGACGATTGTGTTTTAGTTCTTTCTGTCTCAATAAAGAGAACTTTTATTGGTGGCTTGTTTAGGAGAATTTAGTAAACAACAATTAAGTGAAGAATAATTGCAGCATTTCATTAAGTAAAAATGAAAAACTTACAATGACCTGACCCAGCCTTGTAGAGGTTTACAGCAACAAGCTATTTGAAACTACTCCTATGAATGAAGTGCAATAGAGGAATTCGAAGTACAGAAATGTAAAGAACTGTAAAAACTGGAAGGAAAATAAAGTAGATAAAACTGGTTTTTGGATTTGAGTCTTGGTCTCTACTCTGGAGCCTTTTCTGCTATTTATACTGTCCCATAGTAACCGTCGAAGTGGGCTTCCAACCGTCAAACAGTCCTCCCATGATTGCTGAACATGCCGTCTCATAGTCAATGCCATTACGCCACCTTTTACAGTTAAGCTTCCCACCTGATTTTGAATTTAAATGTATGAGTAACCGTTAAGCCACGTCATCTTGCATCTCTTCGCTGATCTAGTATTATGCAGATCCACAATAACCAATGCTAACTGCCACGTGTATGATTGCGATTGGAGATTTGAATTAACTTCTCGTATTGCCCTCATCTTGCCATGTGTTAAACTGCGATTGGCCTGTACAAAATATGTAGCTAACATTACCCTCCGCACTAATATACCCAATACTTTATGATATTAGTGGATCAAGGCATTTTATCCACGTCTTAAGACGTGCATGGGCTTTGCATCTTTTCAGAAATGCAACCGTCATTCATCAATGAAGCATTTGCATCACATTAAATTCTCTTTTATTCCTTGAATATTTCCCACTATCTGAGTATTCGAAAAGACTGATACAGCTCTCATGGCCAAGCAAACCTTTTCTTACATCGATCAAACATACGAAAAGTTGTTTGATAATGCTGTTCATCCTCGAAAGAACCTTCATGCATTAATTAGCCACCCTTATCCGCCTCCATTTATACAAGTCATGGAAGCTTTTGCAAATCGTCGACCTTTGAACCAAGAACCTATTGCTTACAATTCTTTGGACCAAAAATTTGCAACCATGGAAATTGAAAGCTCTTCTTTTGCAGCAAAGCCTTCCATATGGGATGAGGCTGCTGCTTCTTCTTCTTCTAAGACTTCTGGCTGGGGAACTTGGCCTACCCCTACTCAACTTCAGATGAGGGAGCACATTCATCATCGATTTCCTGAATTCGATGACCCTCTTGCAGTCCCCTATTCCAGACGCAGTTCTGTAGTATACCCATATGTTCCTTTTGACCTTTTACGTAGTCTTGAGGACAATTTGCTTTTAGTATGGTATACTTCTACTTTGCCATCCCGAATGGTGCGAAGTGCCCCACGTCCTGATGAAGCTTTAGGGATCAGTCCTGTACATTTAGCCAAAAAAGTAAAACTTTGTTCCTCCGATTGGCTGGAGTGTGTGACCAGACCTGAGTTCCCAGCTTCGTTCAGGGAAATTCCATCTGCTCCTCCTCTGCCTTCCAATCCAAATTGGATTGATGAATTGAGGCTCACTCTTTTTGAAAGCCAATACTTCACTCCTTACCAAGCTCCAGTGCCTCTAATTGCTTATCAGCAATATAGGGCTCAGACCCTGCTTGCTGCTTTCTCCCACTTATCCTTTGAAGTTCTTCGAAGTGACATTTCTCACAAAAACTTTCTATGGGTTTGTGACATTATGTCTCGAAGTCATCTTCTCAACCCTGTGGCTCAAATAGAGCTTTATACCTTTTTGGACCAACTTCCCCTTCTGCTCAACTGGCATCTCAATGCTTCTATTACCAGTGAAGTTCTGGATGAAGCCTTCTCCGCTCGAATTCAGGTTTAGTATGAGGCAGAGAACTTTCTTAATGAGTATGAGATCTTCAGGAACCAGGATTCCGAGCATGGGGAGGATGCTACTATGGATGAAGTGTATGGAGAAGAGGAGATGGATGCAATAGAGAAAGCTCTAAAACAGACAAAATTTGAAATGAAGGCCCAACAACTCTTTTTCCAATTAAGGGCTCACAATTTAGATAAATCGAACTTAGACAGGATAGAGGATAGAGTAGGAAAAGAGTATTCATTTATTGAATTTTGTTGGATTAAGTTCCATGATCTTGTAACTTTGTCCATTCCATATTTTTATAAAATTGAGAATGTAATCAAATGATTCCCAATGTAAATATTACCTATCAATAAAACCAGGCTTTCTAAATTGCATTTTCTCTGGCTTTATATTCCAATTGTAAGCTTGACTGTATGGTTGATGTGCTTTAACTCCTTATTATGTTCAAAGAAAACTTCGAATCAACCAATTTTGTCCTGAAACCTGACTCAAATACTTCTAAAATGTGGAATTTTCTCTTAAGAAAGACAATCTTTGCTTTACATTCCAATTCTATGACTAACATAACCTGTTCTTGTTTAGCTAACAGCTTCGAATTAATCAACTTTGCTTCAAAACACAGCCCGCGTGCTTTAAAGTGTGGAATGTTTTCTTAGAAGTCCGAATTACTTATGCAAATATTGGTTTTGTAATGTTTGCCTACTTCAAAGTCTAACATAACAGACATGAACCATATTTAGATTACAGAATATGTTAGATACTCCTTCGAAGGGTGTCATGCTTCATATAAAGCCTAAAAGCACGCTTTTGAGTCCTTTAAACCACACCAATCCCAGTTACTCTTGAATTTGGGATGTAACACTTGTTTCGAAGTTAATTACTTGCTTTAAACATTTAATTATCAAGCTTCGAAGTCAACTTCTTACTTTAAAGACGGCTTCGAAGCCAACCACATGCTTCCAAAGCCGAGCTAAGTTTTCAACTCATCTTTCCCTCCAAAAGCTCTCTCTTGAACAGAGACTCTTTCTTTTGGGACACTTCTATGTTTTATACTAAGGATTTTGATTCCACGTGGATTCAAATAATATCATAATCCTTTGGGATCCACCTGACCCACTAAACTTGTTCGGGTAACTTTTAGACAAAAGGTTTAAAACCCTTCTTCTTCGTGTCTGTTTATTCACTCTGCTTACCTTCATTGCTGTCGATTCTCAAACCCTTAATATTTTCACACTCCACTTTCTTATTGTTCCTTACTAATGGAGTCTTCTTCCTTGAAAGTACCGGCTATTGAATGTGTAAGCCCAACAATAGCTTTGAAGAGATGTATTGAGGAAGAAATTACTAAATTTAAAGCTGGTGGCCCAAGTACCATAGATGGACGCCTCTTTATTCCTCGCCACAGCGAAAAACAAGAATACGTCTTAGGTCTGCTCAACTTCCCGCTTTATACCCTCGTTTGGAGGATCACTTTCTTCTCTATGAAGGGGGGCTTGACTGGGAAAATTGGAGGATGAATCGACCTCACCGTTGCTGGCCAACATTGAGGGTTGAGTGGGAGGAATTGTATGACAAGGTAGTGCCTGCCAGAGAATGGGACCTACAAGAGCTCTGTATTCTCGATACCCTTCGTCTTTCCAGGTTTATCATTCCTGAAGATCCTTTTTTAATTCCTGCCGCTCTTTATTTTTGGAATATGGCCTTTAATTTTTTCCAGTTTCGGTGTGGTATGATGGCTCCCACCGTTCTTGATATTTGCCATCTCTTAGGGCTCTCCCCACTTGGTACTTCCTTTACACCTAGCTATCCAGACCTTTCAGTTGATTTTTCTCTTCCACATTTGAATTCTTTTTTTAGTGACTTCGTAAAAGCTGAGAGTAAGAAGGAGGGCCTTGTGAGTGACCAAGAGCTTTTCTCCTTCATTTTATATTGGTTGTGTAAATTTCTCTTTTGTATATCATCTCAACGAATCATGCCTGAGTTTGCCCCACTCGCTAAGGCTCTTGTTTTGAAGAAGCAGATAGCCTTGGCCCCTTATATTGTAGGCCATGTCTATAGAGCATGTTCCCAATTCTGTGAGAAACCTCTTGATGTTAACCAGGGAGGTCTCCTCTGGGTACTTTAACGCTGGCTCTTTGCATACTTCACTGGTTTACATTCCAAGTGTTTGAAGTTCCTAGTTCAAGATCCTAGCACTTATGGGGAAAAGTATGCTAGAATTGCCCTTTATCCTGCTTCTTTTGCCTACTATCTTACTCTCTTTCACCAGCTTCTTATTTTCCCATCTGCCACCTTCTTTTACCCCTTCGATGCCAATAAAGGACCAACTTGGCTAAAGACATTTTCGGCTGATAGGCAGTGTTCCAATCTATTACACAAGGATATGTGGGCCTGTATCTTGTTACCGAGGGAACTTTTCATTGGTACTTTAAACGTTCGAGCTTATAAGTGCATATCTGAGGTATACTGTCTCTCCCAGTTTGCCAGGAAATTTGGGCTTACTCAAGGAATTCCTATTCCACTCTGCAGTCTTTCAAATACCTATCTTACAGTCAGAGACCTGAGGGTACCCAAACCTATGCTGGAGGAGGCAACATTTAAACTGTTGGAAGATTTGAGTGAGTTTAAATTTACTCCCTTTTTCCACTCTGGCTCAGTTTTAAAAAGATTTCAAAATTGGTGGATAGCCAATTTGAAAGTGCATCTAGCAATACATCCTTATGATTTACTAGTAGAGCTAGGTGTGCATTCTCAGGTTCAATCTAAAGAAACTGGGACCACCCCTTCTCCTTCTATTGCTACTAAGACTATTCCTGTAGTCCCACTTCTTCCTTCCAGAGTTACTAGAGCTGCTTCGAAGAAGGGTATGCATTTTTAGGCTTTCTTTCTTTCATAATATTCTGTTTGTTTCTCTCATATTCATACTACTTGGTGTAGGGTCTCCACAAGAAGAATCTCCCAGGAGAGCTGCAGCTCTGGCTATTCTCAAAGACAAACACCAGCAGAGAAAGAAAAGAAAACTACTACTCATTCCTAAAGAGTCTGAGTCTCATATTGCAGAGGAAGAGACAGAGAAAGAGCAAGAAACACCACTGTAAAGGAAGAAGAAAAAGAAGACAACAGCCTCTCTTTCTGACTTGGCTAGGGATCCTACTCATGAGGCAGCTGCCAAAGCAGTGGAGAAGGAACACTCTAAAGAGATCATTGTTTTCCAGAGGGCTGAGAAAAAGAGACAGTAGCAAATACTAAGGGATGGAGCTGTTGCTACTGATGCAATCCAAAGAGAAACTGTAAGAAGGCAACAAACTGTCGGGCATTATACCCTTCGCAGTTCTCCAACCATTGCTACCTTTTCTGAAACTGGTAATTTCCTTTTGTGTCTCTAATTTCTTTTCTCAAGTTTTCAATACTGAAACTTAACCTTGCTTCGTATTTCTTCTTTTGCAGCAACAATGACTCTATCTCCTCCTTCAATAAGGGTTTCTCCAGTCTTGTCTAAAGTCAAAAGACCATTAGAAACACCCTCAAAAAGGAGAAAGGAAATTGACACTAGAGTGTCTTTACGCGTAGAATCCATTCAGGCAATACTCCCACTTCCTCATTCTACATTTTCCACAGCTTTTTTGAGACAAGGCATTCCTATATCTTTATCCTTTAGCCTAACTATGTATCTTCCCCATCTAACCTTTAATTCAGCCCAATTTTCTTTCCCTACAATCTTTGCTGCTCTTTCTCCTTTTGAAGAGATCCCAGTTACTACTCCACCTCCAGTGATAACTGATCCCCTCAGATAAGATACTGATAGTTCACCAATTCTTTGTCTACCATCACTATCTAGCTCCAGCCCTTCTTCTCTTGACCTACTGGTAGCCAAGACTATGGAAACTGCTAGGGACATTTCTTTCTCCTATCTTATCCCTATGCAGCCATCTCTTCCTTCCACTAGAGCCTTCTCTGCACCACTAATGTCAATAGAAGAGATGGGCATTTTCGAAGCTAGACTGGCTAACCTTTTTTACATGTCTTCTACCATTCCAATAGCCAGTAATGAAACCGAGCCATTGGTTCTAGCTAATTCTCTTTTAGAAATTTTTGATAGCTCCTCAACCATTAGTAAGGCTTCTTCACTTTCACTTAATTTGGGCATCTGTTTGGAGTTGCTGACTTTGTTCTTGAGGATCTCATTCAAAGCCTTGCAAAGACCTATTATCAAAAATGGTTTCCTCTAGTGCTGCAAAGCTGTCAAGACCCAAACCCGCCCCTAAGGGTTTAGTATCGTAACCGGCCAGTAATCCGTGATTACCAAAGGCCTGCTTAACAGTAAAGACAATAATACAGTATAAAGGGGCTGGCGGAAGCCAATCAGTAATAAAATGATGTCCAATGAGCTGTGGGAACCTGAATGTAAAAGACTTTATGGACAAACCATATTCATAACCATAAACATATATACTTATCAGGTATGCATAACAAACAGGTTAGGGACCTAGTCCCTTCACCATAATTGTACAGTCAAGTCATAAACAGTCGATACATAACAAAGACAAAAGGGTGAATCTGAACACCCCAAAAACAGCCTTGGCTTGAGCAGACTCGGAACCTCGAAGTGAGGCACAACGGTTGGCTAGACAAAACACGAGCTTAACTCGACGCTCCTAGCTTCGGTCCGGTGCCTAGCCACCTACATACATATATAAACAGTGAGCTAAAGCCCAGTGAATAACAATTGTGTAAAGGTGTTAAGAATGAATGTCCTTTCAGTAATTAAAACAGTCATTTACATCAGTAGATTAGTTATTCAGTCAGTGACTCATATTTCATGTCGTATCAGTCATTTAGAAATCATAGTAATCACACATGGTACATCCAATAGCAGAGCAGTATAGTAGGTCTTAATAGGCCGAACAGTCAGTTGATGGCCATGGAAACAGTATACAGTATTGGTTCCAAATATTAGAACTAACAGAGATATCTGTAACAGTAGCAGTAACAGTAACAGTAACAGTACAGTAGCAGTAATAGTAACAGTAAGTTGCTATGGATGCCACGAGTACAATTTATAAAATAGGACAAACATTCATTCAGTAAACAATGTCACTTCAGAAAGCAGTACAGTCGATCGTTCAAAAAATAATTATAATTGAACATATCTTTACAACATTGTTACTCATAGATTGCTGGGCTATAGGCAGGCGAATCAACGTCCTCGGGTCCCAACCCTACACAGTTGCAGAACGAACACACACTAAATTACATATTCAGGATTAATAACTTAGCCCCTATCTTGACTTGGTGTGGTTTTATGACATTATCCTCATTAAGATGCCTTAAACATGGCCTAGGAATGCCTAGGATGGAATGAGGATGCAAAAAGGCACTTGACAACATTTTTCAAAACTTGCTGAAAACAGGGGTCTCGCTCGAGCGTAGCTTTCCCCGCTCGAACGAGCTTACCGAAACAGAGGGGTCGCTCGAGTGTAGAATCCCTCGCTCGAGCAGTCTGTAAAAACAAGAAAAGTACTGGTTGCTGAAATTCTCCACTCGATGATCGCTTGATGCTCGCTCGAGCGTGAGACACAGTTCCTCGCTCGAGCGTAGGTCTCGTCGCTCAAGCGTGCGTCTGCACATGCAAAAACCTGAGAGCTTGCAATTTACACTCGAGCCAGCATTCCGTCGTTTGAGCGGAGCTCTGAACACAAAGGTGGTCGCTCGAGCGTGGAATCCTTCGCTCGAGCGTGGAAGCCAAAATCTGGGTTTTCCAGATTTGCTCCCAAAGCTCAAACCAAGAATCAAACATGCCAAAACTCATCCTTTTGGGCCAATTTTCTGGAAAACACTTAGAAACCCATAATACAACATATTTTAAAGATCATTTCGTAAAATCAAGCCCAAAGGTGTGACAATTGAACACAATCTTTAATGTAAACTTGAAGAACAATGCAAGAACATAACATGCATGAGTTCTTAAGAACTCTAATGCTCCAAAACATGATCAAATGCAAGATTAAACTCAAAACATGATAAATTCTAGAGTACAACCATAATATGGGCATGCATGTCTGAATCCCATGAAAACAACTTCAAAATTCCCTTGATATGATCATACATGTATGGATGGACTCTCAAATCAACACTTTAAGCTAATTCTTGACTCTAATCACCAATTTTCCATGAACCATGCATGTAACAACTTAAATTCATAATTAAAAGGGTGAATTTCCTACCTTAAGTCTTGAATTCCAAGTGTGGTAGCTCAAATATGCAATTCTCCTTCAATCTCCCCTAAGTCTCAAGCAACTCTTGTTGAATTCAATTTTTCTTCCAATTCTCTCTCTCTCTCTCTCTCTCTCTCTCTCTCTCTCTCACGTTTTTTGTCAAGAAGATGGATGAAGAATGATGTGTCAAACAATGGTTTTGAAGGTGGCCCACTCAAGGGCAATTATGTAAATAACTTACAATCAATTAATTTAGCATTATTTAATCTAATTTAATCATTCAAAATCGAATTTAAATTAAACCTACCATAAAATTCTATAAATCTTAATTAGCACATAACACTAATCAATTTCTGAATCGGTCGCCGATAAGGCTTTCAATTTGCAAATTTGAAATTAAAACATGAACAAATCATTCAGTAACAAACAGCTAGGACTGCATTTAAAATAACATACTATGTAATCAATTTAGGATTTCATCTTAATCAATTATTTATCATGCTTGATCACGAATTAACGCTAATCAGAGGTGAGGGTTGTCACAAAAGTCATTGAGCAATCCAACATGGCTATTTCAAGTCATTTGTCTTAGGTAGCAGCTACTATTGACTTTTATGTCAACATCTGTCATGTTACCAAAGCTACAGAGGAGCAATTGTCGAGTGACCAAGAATTTATTTCCTATATACATGATAAGGTATCTAAATTGAAAAAACAACATTCCTCTATCTTTCAATTTCGAGCCCAACTTTTAGAGAAGAAAGCTCAATTAGAGAAAGAGTCATCAATAGTTAACCTGGCTTTGGATTGAACCGTTACAAAGCTGCAAATAACCAAACAAGGACTGGCTGATCGAAGGCAGGAGATGACTACAGCTATTCAGTTGTTCCCATCCCTTAAGAGTAGATAATCAATTGTAAAGGAACAATTGAAACATTGTACTGACTTTTGGGCCAACTTATGGCTGCATGTACTTATTTCTTATGAAATGAATTCTTTATTTATTATTTGAGTATTTTCATGCTTTTCTCCTGATTCCAGATTCCAGACGTCCCTTGATGTAGGTTACCTCTTGATCGTGCTTCTGGGCCTTTAGGACCTCATTCATCAATTTAGGCATTACCTTCTGCACACTAAGATATGCTCTTGTATCTTGAGATTCTACTTGAATCTTGAACTCATTGAGTGTCTTAACCATATCCCATTCCTTGACGGAGATCTTAGCCATCATCCCTCTGCTCTTGCGACTTAGAGCATCTGCTACTACATTGGCTTTACCGGGGTGATATGAGAGAGTGAACTGGAAATCCTCAAGATACTTCATCCATTGTCTCTGTCTCAAGTTAAGGTCCTTCTGCGTGAATAAATACTTCAGGCTCTTGTGATTTGTGAAAATCTCAAATTGTTCCCCATACAGGTAATGTCGCCATTGCTTTAGGGCAAAAACTACGGCTGCTAACTCCAAGTCATGTGTGGGGTAGTTGCGCTCATGTGGTTTCAACTGCCTGGATCCATATGCGACTACATTTCCATTTTGCATGAGCATGCAACCTAATCCTTCTTTAGACGCATCGCAATACATAGTGTACCCCTCTTCTCGTTCTGGGAAGGTCAAAATTGGCACACTAGTTAACCTCTTCTTTAGCTCTTGGAAGGATTTTTCGCAAGCTTCATCCCACTCATACTTTACTCCTTTTTGCGTCGAACGAGTCATTGGTTTAGCTAGTTTGGAGAAATCTTGGATGAACCTCCGGTAATAACCGGCCAATCCTAAAAAGCTGTGAATTTCTGGCACGGTTTTTGGTTGTCTCCAATCTAATACTGCCTCCATCTTGGTTGGATCCACCGTAATCCCATTCTCTGATACCACATGCCCTAAGAATTTTACTTCATTCAACCAGAACTCACATTTACTCGCCTTGGCATATAACCGATTATTCCTAAGAACTTGGAGGACAGTCCTTAAATGTTGCTCATGCTCTTCTTCAGACCTTGAATATACCAAGATGTCATCAATGAACACTACTACGAACTGTTCAAGGTATGGTCTAAAAATCTTATTCATTAGGCTCATGAATACTGCCAGTGCGTTGGTTAGTCCGAAGGGCATTACTACAAACTCATAGTGGCCACATCTAGTACGAGAGGCAGTTTTTGGTATATCCTCCTCCTTGACTCGCAGTTGATGGTAACTTGACCTGAGATCGATCTTTGAATAGCACCTTGAGCCTCTAAGTTGGTCGAAAAGGTCATTAATCCTTGGGAGTGGGTATCGGTTCTTAATCGTGACTCAATTGAGTTGACGATAATCGATGCATAGCCTCAATGATCCATCATTCTTCCTAGCAAACAACACGGGTGTTCCCCATGGTGAAGTACTTGGTCTAATGAATCCTTTCTCGAGCAATTCCTGTAATTGTGTCTTTAATTCTCATAGTTCTGCTGGTGCCATACGATATGGGGTCATGGATATTGGGGTAGTCCCAGGTTGCAGCTCGATGCTAAAGTCTACTTCCTGGGTTGGTGGCAAACTTGGTAATTCCGTAGGAAACACATCTGCATACTTGTATACTACGCGCGGAAGCTCTATTTCTCCTTGACCCTCCTCATTTAAAATCAGACTTACTATTCTACTCGCAAGTTGATCGCGCCACTACGTCCTACATTTCGTTGAAGCCATGGAGTCTTGTCTATCCCCCTTAAACTGAAAACATGCTCCGTTGGATGGGTAAGTCATCTCCTTCTTTTGGTAGCTATCGATAATTGCTAAGGTACGAGTAACGAATCTATTTTTAAGATGAGGTCGGAGTAGGGTATCTTCATGAAGTTGAGTTTCTTTTCCACAAGCTCCAAATCCTCTTGGATTCTACCTCCTTCCATTCTGAAGTCAATGTTGTGCCGATTATTTCCACGAAGATGGTAAGACTCCTCCAATATTTGATTCTTGATAGGGTTTGGGATTTTAGCCACGGTTACTAGTCCATTCTTAAGGTTTCAATTGGTACCGCATTTCTATTGTTGCTTGCAAGCTCATGTTATTACTTGTCTCGAAGTATGGTCCACCATTTGTCAAATTCTAACTACAGAGGCAATTCCTTATGGGTAAGCAACTAATCTTAAGTTAGAGTTTAATTATCCTAAGGTGTTCACACAGCACAACCTCATGTATACATAATAATAATTACAAGATTCTTAAAACTGGATTGAAGTGGAGACGAAGAATACGAAGCAGTTATGGTGATAACATCAGGATTAACTGAAATATAGATGAATGGTATGATGTTATGGTTTCGAACTTCAATGTGATCAAGGTTATAGATGTAGTGACTAAACTAGATATTTAACTTGAAACTGCGTTGGCCATCCGCGTTTCAAACTGAATATCCAAGATTCATCACCGAGTAAAGAAAATGAAATTATTTACAAGAAGCCTTGGGATAAATAAAATAATCAAGGGTCAAAGGAGGTCAAATTTACAAATAGTAGTATATAAAACAGGACCAGATGGACAAGACTTAATCTTAGAAAAGGATGACATTGAATAAAGGTTACGAATACAAGATGAGGATACGACAATCGATAGAAGATGCGTAGAACTAATAGTACCCCTTACTGCGCGATGTGAGGCCGCACTCAAAGTTAAAACCATTTCACGTTCCTGAAGTAGGTCCTCATGAGTTGATGTTGGTGTGCCCGAAATTCGAAGAAATTCCCTAAGATACGTCAAGAAAGATTCTAACATATTCGGGGCAAGGTAGTCTCTAACCGTAGGTCGAAACGCGTGGGTAAGGGTTGAACCTAGGCTCTGATACCAAGTTGTGACGCCCCAAAAATCGGGAACATCAGATAATATATTAACCAATAAATATAGGGTTTATCTAAGGTTTCAAGAGTAGGAAACGTCACTAATGAGTCTTATGGTTAATAACCAAGTAAGATCTCAGATCGCCGGAGGAGTCAGATTAGCCTCCCTTCTAAGTCCGGCTTTCTTAGGCAGCGCACTACCTTTTTGATAGATCTTACCAGGTATTGACACAAAGTCTCATAAGCAATGATAAGGTGTATACATATAAATAATAGAATAGAAGTACATAACAACCACAATATGTATATAATTCAAAAGATGGTTCCAGTACATTACATCCCAAAAGAAAGCTTAAATCTTCAAATGAGTCTTTACAAAACATCCAAAAAGAAACTTCTAATTTTTCTAGGATAGCCAAAAGTCTTCAAAAGTTTCGGGCTCGTCGTCTCCAGCTATGAGTCCCGCTTCGTCACCTGGCATGATGCGCCGTGAGCTTTGAATGCCCAATAAACACACACACACACCCCAACCCTTTTTTCCCAGTCCAATACACAA
The DNA here is from genome assembly GCA_030407325.1 of Camellia japonica. Taxonomy (NCBI): domain Eukaryota; kingdom Viridiplantae; phylum Streptophyta; class Magnoliopsida; order Ericales; family Theaceae; genus Camellia; species Camellia japonica. Next base: position 52,267,306 of record JAPPVO010000007.1, read on the forward strand.
CCACAATTATAACATCAAGTAGTAAAGCATGGTACTTCAATAAATAAATAAAGGGTTAGGTTAGGTGTTAGCAACTAGAAATCCCCCAAAGAGATTTCGTCCTCCCAACCACAAGAATCGGACGCGGATTATTCGGTATGCCCCCTCTTTTGCTGCTTTGTTGCAGAACTAACCTCGGATGCCTACCAACGGTTATATACCGCGTAGCGCCAACCGCAGAGCCTCAAAAGAGACGGTGAAATAGGGCCTTGCCCGAATCCCTCCTCACATCAAATCACCTAGGGTCCGAATACAACCGCTCCGTTCAAGGGTTCCGAAAACCACTTGTGCAAGACTTTAACTTCAAATAGGGAACGCATCCCAAAAATCCATATGACACATATTCTCATCTTTTCATTTCTCAAGTGCTCGAAAACCCAATACCCTCCCAATTAGGTTTCTCGTTGAATTTAAATGTTTTAAATCAAGGTTAGTCCAACTTATAAGACAATAATATCCATGTAAGCATGCATTCTTAAGATGAGAAGGGTAAATAATATAACCACAACACAATTAATATCATGCCAAGATATGATCATAAGCTAGCAAGAAATCTCATGAACTCAAGGTTATAAAACATCCACACATAACAAATTTCCAAATTTACTATCGCATAAAGATTAAAATGAAAGGTCCATTTTAGATCCTCCATCGGACTTGGTCTTCCTATGGTTCGTAGGGAATTTGATCTAGTTTCTAGAACATTTTTCGGAAATGGGATTACTTTTCCAGATTTTAAGTTGTTTAGAAAATATTCCAGCGCTGTCCAGAATCTGTCCAGATCCGTTGACCGTTACGAAAATTTCATTTTCTTGCAAACCGCTTAATTTGTTTTCGATGAAACTAATTTTAGTTGAAAGCTAACATCTTAAGGAAAGTTTTGACATAAAATAGAGGTCCAAAATAATTTTGTACATTTTTCTAGAATTTCTGGAAGTGGGCTACAAAAACAGGTTCTAAGGTGCTCTGCCCCAAACAAGAAGATTTATGAAAAGGGGGTTCCACCAAGGGAAAGTTTCATTTCTTTTGTGAAGAAAATATGCTAACTATCACATGTTTAACCCATAAATTTTGTTTGAAGGAGTGCTCTTGAAGAGTTGAGAGATTGGTACAAAAAGAGATGGTTTTGTGTCAAAATAGAGAAAATACAAGAGAGATGGAATCAATACTCAACCCTTAGCATTTTTAACATAAGAACTCAGTAACAACAGATCTGAAAACATTATTTAGAACCTTTGGAAACATGTATTGAAAAAATGAAAATGAAAGAGAAGGTTGTGTTGGTGGCTTACCTACTAAGCTTTGCACAAGAAGCTCTCTTCTTCCTCATTCTTCTCCTCTAGACTTCTCTTTCTTGCTCTCCTCCCTCTCTCTAACCGAAATGTGTGTGTGAGTGAGTGTGTTGTGTGTGTTTGCAAGCTAGGGGGGTGTGAGTATTTATAGACAATTTGGTGTAAAAAGACAAAAAGGCCCTCTAGTTGAGAATGGATGGAAAGTTTAAGATTTGTTTGAAGTTCAAATGAATAGAAGTGACTTGGGGAGTGGTTTACTCAAGGATTAGGCAACACTTGGTTGTAATGAAACTAGTTTTGGGAATTAGCATCCTAGGTCTAGGTATTAGGTTGTGTTTTTTTTTCTAGAATGTCATGATGATGTGCTTTGAAAAATGGTTTCCTCACTTTCTCCTAGAAGGGCCTATTTTTTTATTAATTTTAGTCCTAGGGCACACTCTACAAGGTGTATATATATCTTACAAGATTGATGGTACTTCAAGGTACAAGGTACAAGTACTAGCTTTTGGGAAAGTTTTGAATTTAAATAAAAGAGTGAGGGCTTGGAGTTAAATACATGTATTGGGACCTTACTCATATAGAATTAAATTAAATTAGGTTAGGGAATCTAATCTAGCTAGGAAAATTCCAGTTTTGATAAAAATAAAAAAAATGCTATCCGACAAGATTTGAAATAATTCAAGAAACTGAGGGCTTTAAGAAAATAAATCAACATTAGGGTTTTTAAAAGTGAATACATATTTCGGGGGCTTCACATCACAATTGCATGCAAGTCAGTTATTGGTACATGTCTTATCATGCCATGCTTTTGGCATGCTTGGCAGCCTCTAGCATATTTTATACAATCTTTAAGGATGGTAGACCAATAGTAAGAATGCCTTCGAAGCAGCAATCTCATCTTCACACCAGGTTGATGAGCACCATAGATGCCGTCATGAACTTCGGCCAAGGCTGTTAATGCTTCTTTTGGCCCTAGACATTCCAATAGCAACCCATCTGCTCCTCTTTTATAAAGAGTAGTATCATATACTATGTATTGCATGGATTGTAACTTAATTTTTCTGCTGGCTTTCGAAGATGGACCAGTTAAGTATTACATGATTGGGTGCCTCTAATCTTGATCTTGTAAGTCATTATGATTAACCTCCAACACAAAATCCCTTTTTGCTAGAGGTGGTATCAACTTCTGATATGTTGCTTGACTTATGTTTAATTTAGTGTCATCCCTTCTTCTGAAATTCGAAACCTTCTAAGCTACATCATTAGCTTTGTTATTCATGAATCTTGGGATGCAAGTCATATTTGCTATCTGAAACTGAGAAAGCAAATGTATTGCAGCAACATAATATGGCAACATGCTTGTACTTTGACATTTGAAAATTCCTTTCACTTGGTTGACCACCAATTAAGAATCTCTAAATATGTCCACTACATGAGCTTGTAATCCAATTAGCATTTCCAGTCCCATTATTAAAGCTTCATATTCAACTTGATTATTGGAATAAGTAATTTCATCAACTCTGAAACCATGCATCGTTTCTATCCCCTGTGATGACTTAATCACCACACCAATTCCAATCAGACCATTGGCTTTTGATCTATCAAACCACATTTGCCATGGCTCAATATTGACCATACCAAGATCCATTATTTCTTGATTTTCTATTTGACATGGATGGTCTGCCAGGAAGTTAGCCAAAACTTGCCCTTTTACTACCTTTTGGGGGACATATTCTAGATGAAATTCTAATAAGACTAGTATCCATTTGCCAATTCTACCTCTCAACATGGGTCTAGATAACATATATTTAACCAAATCTGTGGTAAAAATTACAAAGACAATTGTAGGCAACAAATAGTAACTTAATTTCATTGCAGCAAAATACAATGCAAGATACAACTTTTCTACAGCTGAATATTTACATTCACAAGAATTTAAAAACCTAATAAGGTAATAAACTGCTTTCTCCTTGCCTTCTTCATTGTCCAGAACCAAGAAAACTCCCAATGAATCTTCTGCTGCAGCAATGTACAACTTAAAGGGCTTATTACTCTTTGGTGGCATCAACACCGGAGGCTTGGCTAAGTAGGCTTTAATTCTTTCAAAACAGCTTGATGTTCTGCTGTCCACACAAAGTCTTCCTCATTTCTTAGCTTTAACAAAGAAGAAAATACTTTAGTTTTCCCTGCAGTGTTAGAAATAAATCTTCGAAGAAAATTAACTTGGCCAAGGAATCTTGGCAACTCTTTCTTACTTGATGGAGGCCTGGCTTCTATGATGGTTTTAGCTTTATTTTGATCAATCTGTATTCCCTTCTTATGCACTACATATCCTAAGAAATTTCCAGCAGATACACCAAAAGCACATTTGAGAGGATTAAGTTTCAACTTGAACTTTCTCATTCTCTCGAAAGTTGCTGTTAAATGAGCCAAATGCTCCTCCATAGATTGAGACTTCACAACAATATCATCAATGTAACACTCCAAGTATCCTCCAATGAGATCATGGAAGATGGTATTCATTGCCTTCTGATATGTTGCCTTATCATTCTTTAAACCAAATGGCATTTTTACCCATTCAAAGGTGCCAATATTCCCAGGACATCTGAATGTTGTCTTGTGGACATCTTTCTCTGCAATGCAAATCTGGTTATAACCAAAATGCCCATCCATCATAGATAAAATCATGTGTCCTGCTGAACTGTCTACCAATAGGTCCACTATGGGCATAGGGTATTCATTTTTTGGAGTTGCCAAATTCAGATTTCTAAAGTCAATGCACACCCTCATCTTGCCATTCTTTTTAACTACAAGCACAATGTTAGACAACCATTCGACATACCTGGCTGTTCTAATGAAGCCTGCTTTAAGGAGCCTAAGAATTTTCTCCTTCACTTTTTGAACCACTTCAGGGCTCATCCGTCTTGGTTTCTACTTGTGTGGTCTGAAGTTAGGCTTCATAGGGAGCCTATGTTCTACCAATGACCTATCCAATCCTGGCAATTCGTTATAAGACCATGCAAAACAGTCTTTATAATTCTTTAAGACAACCAATAATTGGCTCCTATCAAAAGAACTTAACCAAGCACTGATGTAAGTAGGTTGTTGTGCAGAACCTTCCCCTAAATTGACTTCTTCCAAGGGGTCTTGTACTTGAGCATCTACTAATGCTTCTCTCATGACTTCTTCTATCCTCGAGGCAATTCATTGGTTTTGTCCTGCTCCCACTTTCTTTGGTTCAACATCTTTGCCTTCTTCCTCATAGACAAAGTCTGTCCACAAGACTTCTTCTTCCTGTATTTCCTGGACTTTTGTTTCGATGTCCAATGCACAGTATTTATCAAAGGTCAAAGGTTTGACCTGTTGTTGTTTATGTTTACAGCCAACTGCCATGGCTTCCTTCTCTTGTTCCTGAATTTTTTGGATTATTGCTTTTAAGTCCAATGCTGAAAACTTGACTAAAGCCAAGGGTCTGGCTTCTTGGGTTTCATCTTCTTGCCTACAACCAGGCGTCATTATCATCTTTGATGACGAATTCTTCATCAGCACTCTCATGTACCAAGTGTTTCAGGTGTGCTACTTCCTCATTAGCCGTCACTTCGGCCGAACCATTAGGTTTTCTTAATATACTGAGTGGTGTTACTCCTTCAGTATACAACTTGGCCTTTGCAAAGTCAGCACAAGTGACAAAAGGTTGAAGGTCTGCATTGATCTCCTCTGTCTCTCCATTGCACAATGCCATCATTATCTTCTGATGTAGAGAGAAATGCACACATTTGTTGGTGTAAATCCAATCCCTGCCAAGTAAAACATTATACTTAGCATTCCTGTCAATAACAAAGAATGCCGTCATGCAATCTCTGATTTCTACACTTAGGTTGATGGGCAAAATACCCTGAGCCATTTGTTTATCTCCAGCAAAGCCAGTAATGGTTGTGTTGGTTGGTATTAATCTGGGGTTTCTTTTTCCCAATTTCTTCAAGAAGAATTTCGAAAACGGGTTCACTACTGCCCCATTATCCACAAATACCTTATTCATTTATATCCCATTGAATAAAGCTTTGACATACAAGGGCTTGACATGCTGTGTCATGGACGTTGTAGGATACTCAAAAGGATATGAGAGATTAATACTTACTTCTTCACTCTCATCTTCAGTTTCCATTGGCGTGGCCACTTCATATTCATCTTGGACCACACTAACCTGTGAATCTTCACTAGAAACTAGGATAGGGTCAATCTCTTGACCTTCTTGGTTTCTATCTTCAGCTTGGAACTCCTGTGGCAGTATGTACACCATGTTTACTAACACTGGAGGAAATAAGCCAAACTGAACCTGTGGCTCCACTTGTTGCTTTTCCAAACTAACTTGTTCAGTTACTTCAGAAGCATCTTCCACGCTGCACTTTGGCACTTCGGTACTAGTGACTTCCTTCGAGTGTTCCACACCCGTTGGTTTTTTGACCAAAAGGTCTGTTCAGCCATAAAAGCTTCAAACATCTCCTCCTCAACCATCTCTTTCCTTTGGCCTAGGTCAACTTCTCTCTCTGTCTCACTGTCGCTTTCCATCAAGGCCTTTTCAAGACCTGCTAAGGTGGATCTTTTCTTGGCTTTCAATTCAGTGTGAACTATAGCCAACTGTTCCCTACTGGCACTTCTTTTGTTTTGAGGAGCCAATTTTGGGCTTTCTTTTCCTTATACCTGGCCTTTTGATTGAGCCAATGAAGAACTTTCTCTACTTTCTTTCTGGTCCCTCTGGTATTGGGTATACCTTCGTTGGATCTTCCTTCTTTGAGACCTGGAGATCACTGGAATCATATCTGGTTCCTTTGTTTTTGGGTGTTTTAGCAATACCCAATTGTTTAGAGCCATCAGGAGAGGTTTAATCATTCTACCCTGGTCTCCAAAAGCATTTTTCTGGGTAGGGATTTCCTTAGGTTTATTTTGCATGACAAACCAATCTGGAACTCCAGGTACCCATGAACCTACTAGTTCAATTGCTGAACTAGCTCTTTCCGTCCTCGAAGTTAGCTTCGAAGTTTCCTGTGAAGGCCACTGCTTGACCCTGATTCCTTGTCTTGAGCCTAATTTAGGCCTTCTGTCAGGGTGATTACCTTGCATCTTGTTTGAGGCTAATCTTGGGGGCCAATCTTTGGCTTTGGTTCCAAGACTTAATCCCACTTCAAGCCTCCTCTCAGGATAACTGCCTTCCATCCTATAATAGTTGGGTGGCCTGACCTCATGCATAGGTCTCTTACCCTTAGAATGTACTTTAGTAACTGATGGTCTAGCCAAGAATGGCTGTTGTCTGGGACCAGTTGGGTATAGCCTCTTGTTGTAGGCACTGGTTGGTTTAAAGCGTCTCTGCACACCCTTATAGTACTGTTTCCAATATATTGGAAGGCCCTTCATCCATTTATAACTTAATCTACATCTGGGACACATCCTTTGCATGACAGCCACCTCTAGAGAATCATCATCCAGTGCCTCTTCACTAGAGTCCTCTTTTTGATCCGTGAAGTTTTGTCCATGTCACGACCCAAACCCGCCCCTATGGGTTTAGCATCGTAACCGGCCAGTAATCCGAGATTACCGAAGGCCTGCTTAACAGTAATATAGTAGTACAGAGTACAGGGGCATGGCGGAAGATAACAACTTGATCCCTAATTGCCTTGGTGTGTTCTACGTCTATATCCTCATTAAGATGCCTTAAACTAGGCCTAAGAATGCCTAGAATGAAATGAGGGTGCAGAGATGCATTTTAAAAGCATTTTCAAAATTTTCAGAAAACAGAGGTCCCGCTCGAGCGTGGATTACTCCGCTCGAGCGGTCATGCAGACAACAGTTCCTGCTCGAGCGTCACTTCCCACACTCGAGCGGACTGCAAAAAATAGTCAAAAGTACTGGATGCTCAAAAATCACGCTCGATTGGGCGCTCGATAGCCGCTCGAGCGTAAGGCACAAGGTCCCGCTCGAGCGTCAATTATCCCGCTCGAGCGGATATCAAAACAGTGCAAAGTACTGGATGCTCGAATTCCCCGCTCGAGCGCCACTTCCCCCGCTCGAGCGGAAGACCAAAATCTGGAAAAATCCAGATTTGAGCTCCAAGTTCAAAATCAAGTTTTGATGCAAAATTTTCGATCCTCTTGAGCCAATTTTTTTGGAAAACTCTTGTAAACTCATAAAATGACCTGATACAAAGCCCAATTTGAGAAAACAAAGCCCAGAGGTGGTTTAATTAAATTCATCTTCAAACCAAATTTCATGAACAATATTCAAATGTGACATGCAAGACTTTAAATCAATTCAAAGCTTCAATACATGCCCTAATGAGCTCATTCTTTTCAAAATAAGATGAAGTCATGGACTTAAACATAAATACGAGCATGCATGTAACCTTTTGCCATGAAAAACAACTCAAAACTCTTCAATATACACATGTATGCATGGAATGAGCTTCAATTCAACATGCTAGAACTAAATCATGCCTTAGTTCTACAATTTGATATGAATCATGCAAGAATCAACTTAAAGACAACAATGAGGGGTTAAATTCCTTACCTAGGTCCTCAAATACAAGTCTAGAGGCTCAAGAAGGCAAATCTCCTACAATTTCTTCCAATTTCCAAGCAAATCAACAAGTTGAACTCAATCTCTCACTTTCTCTCTCTCTTGGTCGGTTGAGCTCTCAAATATGGCTGAGGAAATGTTTTGTGCAATGCAAGATTGAGTCTCTCAATGTTTGGTATAGTGGTCCACTAAGGGGTAGTTTGGTAAATAAGGCCAACAATGCAATTCAACTTATTTTAATCCCATTTAATCATACTAAATCACATTTCAGATAAATATGTCATAAAATCACATAAATTCTAATGATCGTAAAACACCAATCGATTTCAGATTCGGCCGCCGATAAGGCCTTCAATTTGCAATTTAACATAAAAATATGAACAGATAATCAAACAGTCAAACAAATATAAATGCATTTAAACAGATACAGTCAGTCAATCAGTTTCAGATTTCAGTCAGTCAGTTTAGTATTTCAATTAGTTCAATTACTAGTCATAATCAGTCTCAGTTTAGCAGTGTTCGGTGGCTAATCGGTAAACAGTGGTGAGGGTTATTACAGTCTCCCCTCCTTAAAAAGAGTTTAGTCCTCTAAACTCGAGTTACCTTCATTCTGGAAGAAGACAGGATTCAGAGGGAACAGTTCAGGATATCTTTTAGCCATGTCATCTTCCCTTTCCCAAGTGGCATACACGCCACCATGGTTTTGCCAGTCAACTTTCACTAATGGGATCTCTTTATTCCTCAACTTCTTAATCCGTCTGTTCACAATCTGTATAGGCCATTTTTCATAAGTGTAGTCATCAGTTAGCACTACACGGGTCGGCTTAATCACATGGAAAGGATCCTGCAGGTAGTCCCTCAACATAGAGATGTGGAAGACGTTATGCATATGCTCCATTTCAGGAGGAAGCGCAACTTGATACGCCACCGGATTGATTTTCTCAATGACCTCGTACGGTCCGACATATCTCGGTGCTAACTTGCCCTTGACTCCAAAACGAGTCTGGCCTTTCATCGGTGTCACTTTCACAAACACGTGATCACCCACTTCATATTCTCTGTCTCGCCTTCTAACATCTGCATAACTTTTCTGTCTACTCTGTACGGTTTTCAGTCTCTGTTGTATCAGTTTCACTTTCTCAGTCGTTTCATATACAATTTCGGGCCCAAGCAACGGCCCATCTCCAACTTCTGCCCAGCAAATCGGAGATCTACATTTTCTGCCATACAATGCCTCGAAAGGCGCCATACCAATACTTGAATAATAGCTGTTGTTGTAGGCGAATTCAGCTAAAGGCAAATGGCTTTCCCAGTTTCCCTGAAAATCAAGGGCACACATTCTCAATAGATCCTCCAGAGTCTGGATGGTCCTTTCTGACTGACCATCTGTCTGAGGATGATAGGCACTACTCAGTCTCAGTTCAGTACCCAATGCAGTCTGTAAGCTTTGCCAAAATCTCGATGTAAACTTCGAATCCCTGTCAGAAACAATGGACACAGGCACTCCATGCAGTCTAACAATTTAATCAATATAGAGTATAGCCAATTTGTCCGCATTATAAATTGTCTTAACAGGTAAGAAGTGAGCAGATTTAGTCAGTCTATCAACAATAACCCAAATCGAGTCCATACCTTTACTGGAGCGAGGCAATCCCACAATAAAATCCATAGTAATATGTTCCCATTTCCACTCCGGTATCGGTAAGGGCTGCAATAAGCCTGCGGGTCGTTGATGTTCGGCTTTGACTTGTTGGCAATGAAGGCATTTTGATACAAAATCAGCAAATTCTTTCTTCATTCCCGGCCACCAGAAATTCAGTTTCAGGTCTTGGTACATTTTCGTATTCCCCGGATGAATAGAAAATTTTGAATTGTGGCCCTCTTGCAGAACTCTTCTTTTCAGTTCGGTATCATTCGGTACACACAGTCTTTCTTGAAATTTCAGTACGTTGTTCTCAAATTTGAAACCTGGTCCTGGTTTAGATTCCCTTTCTTTGATGATCTTCTTCAAGAAGTCATCCAGTTGCTGTTTCTCTTTAATTTCTTCAATCAGTGCCGGTTGAGCAGAGATAGTAGCTAAGGTTCCACCTTGTTCTCTCAAAACAATTTCAATTTCAGATCTTTCAAGGTCACAAAGCAACTCCTTCTGCCCGGTGAGCAAACAAGCTAAGTTTCCAATCGATTTCTGACTCAAGGCATCAGCAACGGTGTTGGCTTTTCTTGGATGGTACAAAATCTGTAGGTCATAATCTTTAATCAGTTCTAGTCATCTCCGCTGTCTCATGTTCAGTTCCTTCTGTGTGAAGAAATATTTCAGACTCTTGTGGTCGGTATATACTTCACACGTCGCCCCATAAAGGTAGTGAAGCCAGATTTTCAGTGCAAATACTATTGCAGCAAGTTCCAAGTCATGGGTCGGGTAGTTCTTTTCTTGCGGTCTCAGTTGTCGGGAAGCATAGGCAATTACTCTCCCATTCTGCATTAAAACACACCCCAAACCCTTATGAGAAGCATCACTAAATACAGTATAACCATCCGTACCTAAAGGTAAGGTAAGAACTGGTGCAGTCACGAGTCGGGTTTTCAACTCTTGGAATGCTGATTCCCTTTGGTTAGTCCAGTGAAATGATATCCCCTTCTGAGTTAATTGAGTCAACGGTAAGGCAATTTTGGAGAAATCTTTGACAAATCTTCTGTAATATCCAGCCAAACCCAAAAAGCTTCGGACTTCTGTCACATTTGTTGGTCTAGGCCAGTTTACTACAGCTTCAATTTTCTGCGGATCAACTGAAATTCCATCCTTACTAATAACATGTCCCAAAAACATAACATGGTCAAGCCAAAATTCACATTTAGACAGTTTAGCAAAAAGTTTCTGTTCTCTTAAGGTCTGTAGGGCAAGTCTCAGATGATGTTCATGTTCTTCTATACTTTTGGAGTAAATCAGTATGTCATCAATGAATACAATAATAAAGTCATCAAGGTATGGTTTAAAGATTCTGTTCATGAGGTCCATAAATGCAGCAGGTGCATTGGTAACTCCGAAAGGCATAACTAAAAATTCGTAATGTCCATACCTCGTTCGAAAAGCAGTTTTGTCTATGTCTTCTGGTTTAACTTTCAGCTGATGATATCTGGATCTAAGATCAACCTTAGAAAACACTTGAGCACCCTGTAACTGATCAAATAAGTCATCAATACGAGGCAATGGGTATTTATTTTTCACAGTTACCTTGTTCAGTTCGCGGTAGTCAATGCACAGTCTCAATGAGCCGTCTTTTTTTTTCACAAACAAAATAGGTGCGCCCCACGGTGAAGTACTAGGCCTGATGAACTTTTTATCTAACAGTTCTTGCAGTTGCACTTTCAGTTCTTTCAATTCAGTCGGGGCCATTCGGTAAGGAGCTTTAGATACTGGCTGGGTACCCGGAATCACATCAACGGTGAATTTAATCTCCCTGTCAATCAAATCCCCTGGCAGACTATCTGGGAAAACATCTGGGAATTCTCTGACTATGGGAATACTGTTCACATTAGCATTATCATCAGTAGATACAGTCAATACAGAACACAGATACCCCTTACACCCCTTTCTAATTAGTTTAACAGCTTTCATAGATGAAATCAAATACGGAGGAGGTACTACTCCAACCCCATTAAACACAAATTCAGGTAAACCCGGTGGACGAAAAACTACTTGTTTCGTTACACAGTCTATGGTAGCATGATATTTCGTTAACCAGTCCATCCCAATATTACGTCAAAATGGTCAATGTTCAGTGGCAGTAAGTCAATAAACAAATGTGCTTCTCCAACAATAATTTCACAAGCAGGGTACATGTATGCACAAGTCATGGATCCCCCAACGGGTGATGATACAGCTAATAGATAATTCATGGGTTCTAAGGGTCTATTCAATTTTCACGAAAAAGCATGCGATACATATGAATGTGTAGACCCCGAATCAATTAGAACATAAGCATTCTGAGTACAAATAGAGAGGATACCTGACACAACGGTCTCAGTATTTTGTACATCTCCCGGTACTAGGGCGAACACTCGGCCCTGCCTCATAGGCTCTTTCCCGGTAGCTTTAGGGTTCGGTTTTGGTGCGACAGTTGATGCTGCTGCGCTTGGTGCAGCTTTACTACTACCCTGAGTAGTGGAAAGGCAATCTTTAACCATGTGGCCCACCTTACCACACCTGTAACAAGCACCAGATAGTTTATAACAAACTCCCTTATGGTTCTTACCACATTCGGAACAGGGCGGTATAGACCGGTTCCCTTGACTAGAAGTAGTCGTTGACCCTGTATTTTGCTTTTTGTTCAACGGGTTATTTTTGCCTTTCTTGAACTTAAAACCCTGTCTTTTACCACGCCATTTAGACGCTGGTGTTTCAGTTTTCAGTGCCTCGATGTTCGCTTCAGCCATCAAAGCTCGGTCAAGAACATTCACATAAGTCGATAATTTCAGAACATTTATTCTGTCGAGTATTGCAACATTAAGGCCGCCTTCAAACCTTCTGGCCTTCTTGTAATCAGTGTCCACCATGTGTGGTGCATATCTAGCAAGCCCGGTGAACTTTGTTTCATATTCAGCAACAGACATTGTGCCCTGTCTTAGCTATTCAAATTCAGTCACCTTTCTGTCCCTGACACACTGAGGGAAGTATTTTTCGAAGAAGGCTACTTTGAATTGAGCCCAAGTCATAACAGTGTTGTCATCACGGGTAAGCATCCACCACCTTCTAGCCTTTTCTTGCAGAGTAAAGGTGGCCAACAGTACTTTATGTGCTTCAGAGCACGGAAACACCTCAAACAATTTTTCGGTCTCCAAAACCCATGCTTCAGCTTTTAACGGTTCAAGGCCTCCCTGAAAGGATGGCGATTTCAGTTTGCTGAACTTCTGGGTAAGAGCAATTATGTCCCCATCATTAACATTAACATTCTGTTCCGGCTGTACCGGAGGAGGAGGTGGGGGCTGTTGGTTCTGTTGTTGATCTAGTCTTTCAGTTATCAGTTCCATCATTCGTTCCAGTCTTGCCATTCTTGCCTCAGAGGATGAGGATTCAGATTCATTTGTAGTTCTTGCATTATCCATGTCACTATAAGCAGTTATAACAGTTATCAACACAAGCAGTTGCAAACTTAAACAGTTTATCACATTAACACATATTCAGCCATGTCCACAGACACTTTTCATGCTCATGCGATGCCCTAATTGCTTTTCTAGGACACCTTATTGCTCATTTGGACACGTGTGTGCGGTATAACTCATGGTTAGGTATCGCTTTGATACCACTCTGTCAGGACCCAAACCCGCCCCTATGGGTTTAGCACCGTAACCGGCCAGTAATTCGAGATTACCGAAGGCCTGCTTAACAGTAATATAGTAGTACAGAGTACAGGGGCATGGCGGAAGCCAAAACAGTAAATAAACAATGTCCAATGAGCTGTGACAATCTATGTGCAAAAAGATTTTTCATACATATATGCACTCAGAGACAAAACAGTATGTACAATATTTACAACGATTCAGAACAGGGACTTAATCCCTATTTAACAGTACAGTAACAGTCTATACAGTTATACAAAACAGACACAGAGACGGACAGGGGGAAATAAAACACCTCTAAGCTAAAGCTTGACAGGCTCGGAACCTCGCAGTGAGGCATAGTGGTTGGCTTGACAAAACTGGAGTTCTAACCCACGCTCCTAGCTCCGGTCTGGTGCCTGAACATCTACATATATATAAAAACCGTCAGCTAAAGCCCAGTGAATAACATAATGCGTAAAGGGGTTTAGAATGAATGTCCTTACAGTAATGAAAACAGTTCATTTCAATCAGTATATCAGTTGTTCAGTACAGTAAACAGTCATATGTGGTACATCTATTAGCATAACAGTACAGTAAACAGTAGGTCTAAAAGACCGAACAGTAAATGATGGCCATCAATCAGTAAACAGTAGTGGTTCCAACGAGGGAACCGACAGAGATCTCTGTAGCAGTAACAGTCAGTAACAGTAGTTGCTAAGGATGCCACAATACAGTTCAGAATATAGGACATACATTCATTCAGTAAACAGTAGCAGTTCAAAAACAGTACAATTCAATTGTTCAGAAAATAATCATTTTTGAACATATCTTTACACAGTTGTTACTCACAGAGTTCTGGGCTACAGTAAACTAGAGTGCGCCCCCAGTCGCCAACCTTACACAGTTTCCAGGATGAACACACACTAAGTTATACAGTTGGGAAAGATAACAACTTGATCCCTAATTGCCTCGGTGTGTTCTACGTCTATATCCTCATTAAGATGCCTTAAACTAGGCCTAAGAATGCCTAGAATGAAATGAGGGTGCAGAGATGCACTTTGAAAGCATTTTCAAAATTTTCAGAAAACAGAGGTCCTGCTCGAACGTGGATTACTGCGCTCGAGCGGTCATGCAGACAACAGTTCCCGTTCGAGCGTCACTTCCCACACTCGAGCGGACTGCAAAAAACAGTCAAAAGTACTGGATGCTCAAAAATCACGCTCGATTGGGCGCTCGATAGCTGCTCAAGCGTAAGGCACAAGGTCCCGCTCGAGCGTCAATTATCCCGCTCGAGCGGATATCAAAACAGTGCAAAGTACTGGATGCTCGAATTCCCCGCTCGAGCGCCACTTCCCCGCTCGAGCGAAAGACCAAAATTTGGAAAAATCTAGATTTGAGCTCCAAGTTCAAAATCAAGTTTTGATGCAAAATTTTCGATCCTCTTGAGCCAATTTTTCTGGAAAACTCTTGTAAACTCATAAAATGACCTGATACAAAGCCCAATTTGAGAAAACAAAGCCCAGAGGTGGTTTAATTAAATTCATCTTCAAACCAAATTTCATGAACAATATTCAAATGTGACATGCAAGACTTTAAATCAATTCAAAGCTTCAATACATGCCCTAATGAGCTCATTCTTTTCAAAATAAGATGAAATCATGGACTTAAACATAAATACGAGCATGCATGTAACCTTTTGCCATGAAAAACAACTCAAAACTCTTCAATATACACATGCATGCATGGAATGAGCTTCAATTCAACATGCTAGAACTAAATCATGCCTTAGTTCTACAATTTGACATGAATCATGCAAGAATCAACTTAAAGACAACAATGAGGGGTTAAATTCCTTACCTAGGTCCTCAAATACAAGTCTAAAGGCTCAAGAAGGCAAATCTCCTACAATTTCTTCTAATTTCCAAGGAAATCAACAAGTTGAACTCAATCTCTCACTTTCTCTCTCTCTTGGTCGGTTGAGCTCTCAAATATGGCTGAGGAAATGTTTTGTGCAATGCAAGATTGAGTCTCTCAATGCTTGGTATAGTGGTCCACTATGGGGTAGTTTGGTAAATAAGGCCAACAATACAATTCAACTTATTTTAATCCCATTTAATCATACTAAATCACATTTCAGATAAATATGTCATAAAATCACATAAATTCTAATGATCGTAAAACACCAATCGATTTCAGATTCGGCCGCCGATAAGGCCTTCAATTTGCAATTTAACATAAAAATATGAACAGATAATCAAACAGTCAAACAGATAAAAATGCATTTAAACAGATACAGTCAATCAATCAATTTCAGATTTCAGTCAGTCAGTTCAGTATTTCAATCAGTTTAATTACTAGTCATAATCAGTCTCAGTTTAGCAGCGTTCGGTGGCTAATCGGTAAACAGTGGTGAGGGTTATTACAGTTCATTTGCTAGTGAACTTATGATATCTTTCTTAACAACAGTCTAGTTGGCAACATGCATCTGCACATTTACCTCCTCCAATTCTTTCAGGGATAGGTTTTGGAAGTTAGGCATTCCAACATTGGCTGCAGCTTCGCCAATCTCTGGGAATGGGTTAATGTCAATCCCCATAGCTTTTTCTGCTTTGGTTGGGAACTTTAAACTCTCCTTTCGAATCTGTTCTTGGATCCTGTCCCGAAAAATAATACAATTTTTAGTTGAATGAGACAAAGAATTGTGCCATTTACAATACATCTTTCCTTTAAGTTCTTTTGGAGAAGGAATCTTAACCCCCTTTGGTAGCTTTAGGAAATTTGCAGCAAGCAAATGATCAAAAATGTCATTTGCTTTTGTTAAATCAAAAGAATATTTCCTATGAAGGTCTTTCTTTTTAAACTACTGGTCGATTGTAGTATCTTTATGAATTAATGCTTCATAGGTCATAGGCTCTTTCCCTACGATCTCTGTTGCATCAATCTCGTAGTTAGGGTCTCTATAATAAGTTTTGTATGATGCATTACTTCGATCTTGTTCTTCCTCAAGTAATGATTCATATTTAGACACTTTATAGGTTAATTCTACTAAATCTCGAAACTCAATTGAGTCAAATTTCTTTCGAAGCCTAAACTCTAGACCATTTTGAGCCAATCTCACAAATTCAGGCTCTGGTAGAATGACCTTACAGTTGTTTCGTGCTCTTTTAAATCTGGCAATAAATTGAGCAGCCTTTTCATCAGGCCTTTGACTTAACCTTGCCAAGTCTGCCATGGAGACCTCTAGCTCAGTTTGGAAGAATTGGGCATGAAATGCCTCCTCAATTTGCTGCCAGGTTTGGATGGAGCCAGGTGTAAGGTTGATATACCATACAAAAGATGTCCCAATTAGAGAATTTAGAAAAGTCTTAACTTCATGTAATCATTATTAGTAAATTCACCACATTGGGCTACGAACCTAGCAATGTGTTCTACTGTTGACTAGTTTTCATTCCCATAAAGAGGGCAAAGTCTGGTATTATAAACCCTCTTGGGTATTCATGCACCCTATCCACCCATTTTGGGTATGGCTTCCCATACGTAGGAGTTTGAACCCCTCAAGCCATAGGTCCACACATTTCTCTGATAATATCAGCAATTTGGTCCCTAAGAACCATATTTTGTGCTTGTTGGACTACCACTGGAGGAACAAACATAGGATTTGGTGGAAAACCTTGTGCCTGAGGTCTTCTTGGTCTATAGGGAGGTATATTTGGGACTGGCTGTCCCTGTGGTGCTGGCTGCTATTGAGGGTATGGTTGACCTCTCTGAGCCTGTCCTATGAAAGGACCTACGAAAGGTGCTGTAATAGGAGGAACATGTGTTGTTTCTCTTCAAGCCGCAGGAAGACCAGGTACGAATTCGAACAAAGAATTAGTAAACCCCCTTGTGCCAGGTATGGCTTCGAACATGGGATTTGGAAACATTCTCATGTCATTTTCTTGTGTTGGCCCAGATCCACCAATTTTCATGGCTTCACTGTTAAGTAATGAGGCATTTTGATTTACCATAGGCCTTGAAAGAGGCTCATACCAAGACTGAGGTGATGGTCTTTCATAATTTTGATTACAAATTTGACCATTAGTATGTCCATTACTTTGTATAGGTTGTTTATCTTTAGCCAATCTTTGCTGAGGGACATTTAAAATTTCCTCCATATGCCTTGTGTTAGTTAATTAATGGGTATTTATCTGATCCATAAAGGATATTGCCTATCTTTCCATTGTGTTCATTAACTGCTGTCCCATGGCATCTACTAGGCCTCCCTACGGATTCATTAGCTGAATAGATGGAACACTAGATGGTCCAATTCCATGGTCTCGTGCACTATTCTGGACACGTGATGCATGTTCTGCATTACTGGTCTGTTCGACCATAGGTTCTGATGAGATAGGTGCTTCTATAGGATATGTTATCACATTATTCTCTGGATCAGGTACCTCTACCTCTCCTTCCACACCTTCTTCTAGGCGTTCATTTTCTTCTTGACTCATACGTCTAACTATTTCAATTAGTCTCACCAGGCGTGCCAAAAATATATGTTGGCTTTTTGGCTTTCGAAGGTTAGTATTGTAATTTTAAGCGTGCTAACAAGGATCAATCAGTCCTTATAGAAGATTAATTGCCAACCAATTATCAGATGATTGTGTTTTAGTTCTTTCAGCCTCAATGAAGATGACTTTTATTGGTGGCTTGTTTAGGAGAATTTAGTAAACAACAATTAAGTGAAGAATAATTACAGCATTTCATTAAGTAAAAATGAAAAACTTACAATGATCTGACCCAGCCTCGTAGAGGTTTACAGCAACAAACTATTTGAAACTACTCCTATGAATGAAGTGCAATACAGGAATTTGAAGTACAGAAATGTAAAGAACTGTAAAAACTGGAAGGAAAATAAAGTAGATAAAACTAGTTTTTGGATCTGAGTTTGGGTTTCTACTTTGGAGCCTTCTTTGCTATTTATACTGCCCCATAGTAACCGTCGAAGTGGGCTTCCAATCGTCGAACAGTCCTCCCATGATTGCTAAACATGCCACCTCATAGTCAATGCCACTACGCCACCCTTTACAGTTAGGCTTCCCTCCTGATTTTGAATTTAAATGTATGAGTAATCGTTAAGCCACGTCATCTTGCATCTCTTCGCTAATCCAGTCCTATGTAGATCCACAATAACCAATGCTAACTGCTACGTATATGATTGCGATTGGAGATTTGAATTAACTTCCCGTATTGCCCTCATCTTGCCACGTGTTAAACTGTGATTGGCCTGTACAAAATATGCAGCCAACAATAAGGCATTAGGTCCAAGGGATATTTTCTATTGATTAAAGGTCCATATTTTGTAAAATAATGTGGTGAAAAGTCCTGGAGAACATTTTGTTTTCAATTTTACCTCTTGACTTTTTTTTTATCTGTTTGACTTTTCGTTGACTATCTATTGAAATTATTTTTATTTGTTGAAATTTTTTATCTGTTAAATTCCTATTTGTTCAATTTTTTTTATCTGTTTAAAATTTTTATTTGTTCAAAATTTTTTATCTGTTCAAATTTTCTTTTACCAATTGTTCAAATTTTTTATCTGTTTAGTTTTTATCTGTTCAAACAGATCTTATGAGCCTCCATTGAACCACCTTGCTTGAGTGGTGAAGAGTAAATCCTTTGAGCCAAGATCAACAAATCTATACATTGGTTAGATCTTCATTTGCTGCACGAAATCAAATTGCAGAACCAAGACAAACAAAATTGAACAAAACTCTACCTCTGCCAAACAAGTGTTTTGAAGTAAATATGAACCAAGGAAATTTTCGAGACACATCCAGTCAATCCAAGTGAACACAGATTTATACATATATATATATATATATATTATATAAATAAATCCAAAGGCAATACATATATACATATATATAAATATCAAATCAAGACTTCACTGCAAATATAGAGGCAACCATAGAACACAGATTTATACACATATACATATATACAAACATGTACGAGGTAGATCTAAGATCTTGGATACACAACCACGGATCTGGATCGGGTTTCGCCGAAGTAGCTACGTCAACATGGTGTTGAACTCTTTTTGCCGCCGGACCACGACAGTGGCCTTAGATCTATGACCGAAGGGAAGATTGGTGAAGATCGGCAGTGACGGAGGGTAAAGAGAAGAGGTGACACACCCCAATTTTAATTACACAAAAACATTACCAAAAGCTCGAAATTTAGGTCCATTTTTTATTTTTTATATTTATTAAAAATATCTATTACCCTTGAGTAATAGAAACATAATAGTACATGTGCTCTCTCATGATGAGTACAACAATAAATATAATACATGCCAAACTCTCACTACGGAGTTATAATTAAATGATTACAATCTTCAAGGTACAAATAGATTACACACAAGATCTACATAAACTTCCTAATCCTTCAACCAATCAATTCGAAATCCCTTCCTGTAAAAAAAATAAAACAACAAGGGGTGAGCACAATTGCCCAGTAAGAATCTCATAGTTCTAAAACAATAACCATCCTATAGATAGAAATGATCATGCATGCGGTGTGATACCATATAGTAGATAACATTTTGTAATTTCAAAATATCATACGTAGAGTATCTTTTTCTCAAAGTTTATTTGAACATTTAAGGAAAACCTTCGACCATCAAAAACTATCTCTTTTCATTAGAAAAACCATAAATCATTTTTAAAAACAACATATTTAAGGAATCACATAATTTTATATTTATTAACCCATTCCAAAATATTCCTTATTAAATTCCCATCTTAACATTCCTCTTTTTATTCCGATTCTCCTCTCTTACTAGTTACATTTATTAAAACTCCAGAACCTGAAATTCATGTTCCCTTAATACACAAAACAACCCTCATACACTCCATTCCCACCTGTCAATCCTCTATTGCTATAACTCTCTAACGTAGAAATCGAAGAACAATTACATCACATTCACATTTGCATTATCAACTATAACTCAACACATCACGCGGACAATAAACCCTTTTAATTCAATTTCTCAATTAATCACAAAGTAAAACTCTTAATCTTTCCTTATAAATACAAACAACCCGGTGAGTTCTTTATCACCAATCCCTTATTCAATTACCATTTCATTATCCATTCTTTTCAAATAATTTCTATATGTATTCCCATTCCATACCAATTTACACATCAAATGGTAATTTCACAATTTCATCACAAGTCACATATATCAACGCTGAACTCAACACACTTCACAACACATTCCACCTTTTGCCGGCTTGATACGGCGGGATAGTGGGCACCCAATTCATAGCACAGTCCACCTTTTGCCGGCTATTATATAGCGGGAAGTGAACTCCTAAAAATCATTTTCTCAAAAACCATATCTTTTTCCGAAAACTATTTTCAACCTTTTAAAACCATCCCCCACATTTGCCGACTATTATACGGCAGGGCGTGGGCACCCAAAACATTTTCGAAAACCATCCATTTTTCCAATTTTGCCGGCTACAATACGGCAAGACTGTGTGGACACCCAAAAATCATTTTTTCACTTTTGCCGGCTACAATACGGCAGGATTGTGTGGACACCCAAAAATCATTTTTCCCACATTCGTCCAGCGATAAGCCTAGACAAGGCAATTGGGCACCTTGAATTCAAACCACCCCCACATTTACCGGCTATTATACGGACAGTTGTGGGCACCGAAAAATCATTTTTCAATTTTTAAAACAATTCCCCACATTTACCGGCTATGATACGGACGGTCATGGGCACCGAAAAAATCATTTTTCAGCTCCCCGCGCGGGTACCAACCACAACACAACTCAACTTAACCCAACACAATTCAATTCCACACAACACAATTCGATCAACTCAACACAACATAACCTAATGCAATTCACATAACACTCAACAGGATTCAATACAACCATTTCAACATGTTACCCAAAAGACAACCTAAGAGGGGGGTGAATTAGGTTTTTACAATTAAAATTTATAATACCCTAATAAAAATTATGACTAGCACAATAGATAAATATAATTAATGAAATAAAAATAATTAAAACAAGTGTCTTAACAACTATGTCAGTTAATGATTTTAGCACAATAAAAATGTGAAATATAGTTATGGCAATTTAAAATAAAATAAAGAGATAAGGGAGAGAGAGAGGCAAACAAATTTATAGTGGTTCGGCTTCAACTCGGCCTACGTCCACTCCTCAAGCTTCACTTGAGATTTTCCACTATCTTCTAGCTTCACAGGGGTGCTAGCAACTTCTTTACAAATGAAGCAATCCTCCACAGATTTTACACAGACTTCACAAGTTCAAACCCTTGCAAATCTTAGGTGATTCACAATTACTCTCAAGATTTCAAGAATACAGTGTTTGCAACACTTTTACAAGATGAAATGGTATTTTTACTTTCAAAGAATGCTTACAATAAATGTCTTTCAAAGATAGATATATAAAATGAAGCTTTGATTTTTCTGTAAATCTCACACAGGAAAAATGAGCTTAATGCTATAAGGCTCAGTGTATAATTTCTGAGAATAGATATGAGTGATTATAGATAAAAGAATATTTTTAGGTTTTTTGTAACTTGTTTTACATTAAAGGCTTTGGTATATATAATGAAAATTATAGCTGTTTATAGCCGTTGTAGTCATCATTACTAATTTGAATATCTTCCATTTGAACCTTTTGAACCTTTTGACCTATTCATTTGAATTTATAGTCGTTGTACTCCATTATTACTAATTTGAATATCTTCCACTTGAACCTTTGGAACCTTTTGAACTATTCATTTGAATTTATAGTCGTTGTAACTCCATCATTACTAATTTGAATATCTTTCCCTCCATCATTACTAATTTGAATATCTTCTACTTGAATCTTTTGAACCTTTTGAACTATTCATTTGAATTTATAGAACTTTATAGCCGTTGTAACTCCATCATTACTGATTTGAATATCTTTCCCTCCATCATTACAAATTTAAATATCTTCCACTTGAATCTTTTGAACCTTTTGAACTGCTGCTGTACTGAGCTGTTTGAACCTCTGTTTTGTGCTGTTTGAACTTCTGATTTAATCAAATATTAAATACATTCTAACAACATTTAGGATAAAGGTTTAGGTGAGAAATAATGGGACAAAATAAATTTTGATTCTATTTTTCTCTTTCAAATAAATTAAAACATAATTAAATAAATCATCAAAATAAAATTTGGATTTAAAATATAATTAAATAAATCATCAAAATAAATTTTGGATTCTATTTTTCTTTTTCAAATAAATTAAAATATAATTAAATAAATCATCAAAATAAATTTTGGATTCTATTTTTCTCTTTCAAATAAATTAAACATAATTAAATAAATCATCAAGGTAAATAAGTCTAACACAACACAAAGCTCATATCATCCATACCATTAGTAATTTCCTTTCCTCCAAGTTTGGTTCACATTATAACATAATTTAAGACATCAACATTATGAGTTCACTCGTAACTTTTACATAAATTTCTCAAATTCTTTAAAATTTTAATTAAACTTGTACATGTGTAATTTAACACCTCAATTTCATAATTCATCACAATATGCATAAAAATATAAAATTTTGTGTTTATATAAAGAAAATACCACAAATCTATCCATAAACGAGGATATTGAAAGAGAATTAGAAACTCCTACCTCTTGATGCCAAGAGATGACAACCCAAAAATCAATGGCGACGAAACCACGAACCAATCGGACCAAAAGGAAGCTTTTGACGAGATCTACACTTTTTCTCAAAGGACCATGGTGAAACAATCACTCTAGATGAGTAGATCTAGAGATCTTAGTGCCAAAAACTTGAGCTTAGAGAGAGAGTAGAACTCACGGTTTGAGAAACAGGAAACAGGAGAAAAAAGTGAAGTGAAATGTATTTGGAGTCTATTTATAGTAGTAGAGAAGTAGCTCTAAGGTTGATAAAATAATAGGCCCAAAACCCCTAAAAAATAGGGCCCAAACTAGCCCAAAAAGCTGAAAATTACACACAAGGGTCGACCCTTCGGGCAAAGATGTCGACCCTCTAGGAAGAAAAGCAATATGTGCAACATGCAAGGTGTCGACCCTTAGACAGGAAGGGTCGACCCTGTTTTCCAGCAACCAACACACATAGATTTTGCAATATACAAGGGTCGACCCTTCCCAGATTGGTGTCGACCCTTGTGGACAACAACAAGAAGCAAGTGTCGACACCACCAAGGTTGGTGTCGACCCTATTTTCCAGTAACACCTCTAGAAATTTCACCAATGGATAAGGGTCGACCCTTAGGAAGGCTGGTGTCGACTCCAGAATAGAATTTCTAAGTTCCCAATGAACTTTTTGACGAGAACAAGCGCAAACAAACAAACCCAACAAGTTTAAATCGGATCATGCTCCTCCAAAACCAACATTCAACAACTCAAAAAACTCCCAAAAAGAAAATAATGAAATTAAATACACTCCCTGATGGATAAAAGGATGCGGGTGTTACAAGAAGAGAAAAGAGAGAGAGGGCGGCGATGGAGGTGGTTGCAGAAGTCAAGGTAGCGATGGTAGAGAAAGAGGCATCAGCGTGGAAAGGGGAGGAGAGAGGCGAGCGACGGAGGCGAGACAAACGACAAATTCAGCAGCGGTGCTACAATAGTGAGGTGGAGAGAGAGAAAAGGTAAAGGAAAGAGAAAGAGTAGAGAGAGAAAGGAGGCTAAAAAATGGGGTTTGGTAATGACCGTATAACCTATATATATACATGGTTGTTTGGCCTTTTTACACTAATTTGTCCTTATGAACAAAATGTTTTAGCACCTGGACCTACTGACAAAGAAGATTCAAATTTGAATTTTCGGCCTAAACGCCCTATAATTTACTTGATTGATTTGAACTGATATTAAACAAAACAAAACAAAAAATTATTATTACAAACAATTAAATTCTGATAGAGAAATAATATCCTATAACTTATTTAATTGCATCAATTGTGAACATTATGGACTTAAGATATTGTGTAATATTTAAATTAAAGTTATTAAAATTAATTTAAAAAGTAGATTAATTATATTAAGATCCTTTTAATTATTAGCAAATACCACTTTACTTCTATCTATAAATTCATACATTTTAATTCATTCAACAATAAAAATTGTACAAATAATGTTTACAGAAATGTTTTTTCCCCCGAACCCAACCCCCCCCCCCCCCGAATCCCCCGAATCAGACAGAGAAGAGAGAAAGAGAAGAGAGGGAAGAGGAGAAAGAGAGAGAGGGAGAAAGAGAGAGGAGAGGAGAGAGGGAAAGAGAGGGAGAGAAGAGAGAAGAGAGAAGAGGGAATGGAGACACACACACACACAGAGGCCTCTGCACTCCGGCCGATCGTCCGATCGTCGCAGCTCGGCCGATCGTCAAAGCCCGGCAGATCGTGGCAGCTCGTCCGGCTCTGCCTGTACCCGGCCGCCGTCGCCTCCGCCTCTGCCTTCTCTTGTTCTTTCTTTCTTCTTCTTTCTTCGTCTTCTTCGTTCTGCTTCTGATTGAAAAAAAAAAAAAAAAAAAATTAAAACGACGAAACGACATCGTTTCGTCAATTCGGGGGATTCGGGGGAGCTCGATTCGAGCTCTCAATCGGTTCTGTAATGTTTAAATTGATTTTAATCACTTACAATTTTTTATTAGTCCATATAACCTCCATTACATAATCTTTAATGTGATTTAATCAAATAAAACTCAACTTGATGTATTAACGGCTTGGTGGGATCTACCTTATACCTTTTTTCCTAGGGAGACTTACATATAAGTCCTCATAGGTGGACTTATTATCTAATAGATCTTAGGATAATTAATAACATTTTTCATCAAATATTATAATAAAAAAAATCACTATTTGTTAATTTTTAGTGACAGTTTAAAAATTTTGTCACAAAAAATACCATTAATTATAAGTTTTTAGTGTCAGTTTAAAAATCGTTACAAAAAAAGTCACAAAAAAAGAATTTGAAAAATATGTCACTAATTGTAGTGACAGTTTAAAAATTATAAGTTTTTAGTGACAGTTTAAAAAGTCACAAAAATATGTCACTAATTTTCAACTTTCAGCGATAGTTTGAAAAATCTGTCACAAAAAAAGTCACTAATTGTAAGTTTTAACGACAATTTATAAAAATCGTAACAAAAAAAAGTCATTAATTGTCAATTTTTAGCAAAATATGCAAAAAAATCGTTACAAAAAATTATTTGTAGCAATAATTTTATTAGGACTTATTTTCAATATGACTTGATGAGAATTAAATTCAATTATTAATGGCATAACCTATTTTAGTCCATCTTTTTATCTTTTTTGGGTCACATCAATCAATATCTCCTCTTAATTTTTTTACATATTTTTTTTATAAAAAGATAAAAAGTATACTTATTTAGAACATTCCAAGTTATTAATAGTTTATTATTTTTTCTGACAATTTGAACCCATAGGAGGAATTTTGACTCCATCGCTGCTGACTTACATAGTGATTGAGCGACGTCTTCTTAATCCTAAGACAACTTTTGTTTGAGATGTGAACTGACTTTTTAAATTTTTTGATTGTTTGATTATTTTAATTTGAGGTAAAAAGTCTCGTTTAATATAATTTTTTTAATTTTTGTGAGAAAAAAATAAAAAAAATTATAATTTAAATATGATATTTTATCTTATTAAACTAAAAAAATCTATTTTATCTTTTTATAATTATTTTAATCCTAACTCACTTCAACCCATTATGCCAAATGAGTGCTATATATATATATATATACATTGCCTTTTATTATTATTACTTTTCATAGACTTTTAGACTGAAAGGCCGCAAAAGGCCATATAATTGGGAAAAGTGGTTTTTTCTTTTTTTTTTTAAAGGTCATTTAGAAAACCATTGAAAGTAAAAGTGAATGTTTGAATAAAAAAATTCCTCAAAAGAAAAAACAATTTAAAGAAAAATGCCAAAATACATTGTCAAATGAATTATGATGGTTTTTTGGCCTTTTCTTGTCTTTTATTTTTTTTTATTTTGCAACATTTTTTTTAAAAAAAATTCTGTTTAGACTATGAATTTGAAAATTAAAATAATTTAATTTGTTTGACAAAAATCAAGATGAAAAAATGTCAATTTAGAAAAAAAAAAAATTAGAATTTTGTCCATTTTTTTTTTAAATTTTAATTATTTGTTTCATCAATTATTTAATGTCACTATTATTATTATTATTATTATTATTATTATTATTATTATTATTATTATTATAGGGGCGTCTTACCTGATTTAAAGTAGAATAATAGATTAATAAATTATAAAACAAAAATAATACAATAATAAAAGATTGACTGGTTGAATTCAACTTTAATTTCTTGTTACTAAGCAGATCGGTTTCAAGTTGAGCAAATGAGTAGTGTATTTTTATCAAATTAATGAAAATTTTTATTATATTTTAACTAATTTTTTTATTTTGTTTAGTCATTTTTAAATGCACTCTCAAATAAGCTATTTATTCTTTCTCAATTCTTTTTAAAAATATTTTTTTAATTAATTTTTTTTTAAACTCAACGCAACTGATAGTTTTAAATGTTTGGCTACTCAAAATCAATAACTATAATTTTTTGAGCATAAATTATCAAAACTAAAATAGTTAACTTAATAGTTAATTTGATGGAATTGAATATTTGATGATTTACTCTCTATTTTAACTATAAAAAAATGGAAATAACTAGTTTGATAGAGATACATGCATACAATTGTGGGTGTCATAAGATATTGAAGTTGTTCAATTTTGAACCACAGTCACCTTATTATTTTTTTATTTTTTATTTATTTTTCATTGGGGGAAAATTCCCATAAATTTAAATTCTACTGAAAAACTAAAGGAAAAAAAAAAGAAAAAAGAAAATTCTTTTAGAGAATTAAAGTTATTTTCAAACCATTTTCTATTATTTTCTTTCTTTTTCTCTATTTCTAATTGCCATTTGAATGGAGACATAGAAAATTAATTAACTCCAAAGAATACCAATAAAAATTTTCAAGATTAATAGCATAATTATATTTTCAATTGGGTACCAAAAAAAAAGATATTTTAATAGAGAAAAACCATATAAATGATAAATGAAAAAATAAATTACAAATAAATTGAGTGCAAATATGAACTATATCCAGAAAAATTACTAGAAACTCATAAAAATTCATTCATAATAATATAATAAGAAAGTAAAATCTTATATGATTAAATTTGTGTCAAATTAAAAATAAATTAATAATAAAAATATGTCACATTCCCTTTCATATTTAAAAAGTCATATTGAACAGTCAAACAAGGAATAGCATCACTTTGAAGACTCCATTCCATCATTAATGTAGTATTGCAAGGGGTAATGATGTATTGCAAGGGGTAATGATGCTTCTAAGATATTATTATTGCTTAATTATAACAATGTTGAATTGACATTGCCAACTGTATAATATCTGTATTTTAGGGGTTGTTTGGGGTGTCCTAAATAAGTGTATTTTTTATTTTTTTGGACTAACAAATTGAGGAAAAAAGGCAAATGCGTCCTACCCCAGCTGGGGGCGACCCCCAGCGACACCCAGCTGACGTGGCTGGGGGTGATTGGCCTTAGAGTAAAAAAAAAAAAAAAAAAATGAAAACTGGCGAATCACAAGCTGCCACCTCACTGGGGGTCGACCCCCAGTGGGTGTATGTAGCGGGGTTCAGGAAAAAATATAGATGTTTGGGTTAACTTTTTGACTTTTTATGGAAAAATGTGTATTAAAAAATTGTATAAATTAGTGTGTAGGGGAAAATTAGGATTGGGAGTTGTGCAGCCGTAATTTTTGACTTTTGATGAATAGTGATAACTTTTTAACTTTTTAAGTAACTTTTTAACTTTTTGACTTTTTAATAACTTGCCAAACTTGACCTTAATTCATATATACATATATATTGGCGGCGTTTGGGAACCGTTGGGTGAGGCTATTTTAGCCTGTTGGAGGAAAAAAGCTAACAAGCATCATTGTTACTAAGGCTGTACTTGTGGTTAGAGGTGTAATTTGGGCGGGCTCAATCCTGCCAACTCGAATTCAGCTTGAATTTTTTTAAGATTTGGATAAGATATTTTTAAATTTGGTACGGGCTTGGGCAAAAATTCAGAAGTCCAAATTAAATTTGGGTAGACTTGGGTAAAGATATTAAACAACCTGAACAACCCGAAACCCGAATTATGTATATATTGATATATAAAAATATTATATATATATATATATATAAATTATTAGTCATTACATGATATTAAAGTAATTTAGATTATTAAATCATATTGAATATATATTATATATACAAATAACATAAAATCTTACTTTATTTTATTTTCACTCATAAGTTGTAACGACTGCTATAGCAACATCTCTCTTATATTATATAAATTATTTATTTTGATGATATTAATGATTTTCAATATATATAAAAAATATAAATAGAATCAAATTTTTATAATTTAATAATAAAAAAAATTACAATTCGAGTAATTCGGGCAACTCGAACAATTCTGATTTAATTCGGGTCGGGTTTGGTCAGGTAATCTCGGGTTACAATTCGGGTTTGAACGGACCTGGGCAGATCTCAGCACAATCCATTTGGGAAGTGGGTTGGCTTTTTGGCTTTTTTAGCCTAGGCTAAAAAATTTGGTTTGGGAAGGGCTTTTTGGCTTTTTTGACTTTTTTTGTGAGAGAAGAGTGTAATGATTATGAGTTAGATATGATATTTTATTTGTTATGGCTAAAATAGCCTATTTTGTCTTTTGTGACTATTTTAGTCACAAACCAACTTGCCAAACAACACCTTAAATTGAATTTGGATAACCTCTGAACCCGTCCGAATTACCTCGCTACTTGTGGTGTACAGTTGGTAAGTAATAGAGGATGAAAAGACCATTTTACCTTTTTGACTAAACAACCAACTCATAAGACCATCTCCAACGATTCAACAAACCTGGCATCAGATTTGAAATTTGGTGAAAAAGACACTTTTTGGATCTCCAACGGTTTCACCAAATTGGTATCAAAATGAGAATTGAACAAAAAAATCATCAAACTGAGAACAGAACACAGATTTCACCAAATTACTGTGCGTGACCGTTAAAGCAGAAAAGCTTGAGAATTTTACACATGGTGGTCGACCACCTGGTCAACCCCCTGGTCGACCACTCGATTGACCAACCGGTCGACCAGCTCATGCAAATGGTTCAAAAATTGGCCTGCGAACTGGTTTAAATGGTTTAAATTACTGGTTCAAACGGTTTAACAAAAATTTGAACCAACGGTTAAGTAGGTTCAAACAGTTCAAAAAGGTTTTAAAAAAAAAAAAAAAAAATTGCCTTACCGGTCGACTAACCGGTTGACCCACGTGATGATTCTTCTTTTTGATGCACCGTTGGAGCAACTGATATCATATTGAGAAAATGAGCAATTTTTTACTCAAATTTGATAAAAAAATGATGAACCGTTGGAGATGCTCTAACTCTCCAGTAGCAGGTTTGCATTATAACTCTTTCATCTCTCCAGCACCCACTGAAGAAAGTAGTTGAAGAAGTTCAACGGATCTCTCTCTGGCGGATCTTTCTCAGGCAGACCACACAGCAGACTCTCTTTGTCGCCGACCGTTGAAGACTTGCGACAAGTAAATGAACTGACCCAATTTCTGTTATTCTTCTTGCTTTTTCCGACTTCTTGTTGCTGGTTTTTCATTCCGCTATTTCAGATCACACTGTATTTTTGGCCCTTTTGATGGCATTTCATTGTAGAATTGCCGATCTGGACATATAACTTTTGTTTCCCTATTTTCTTTTTCTTTTTTTAAAATTTTGTAGTTCGAAATTTGCTGTTTCAATTGTTATGGGACTCAAAATTTCGGCTAAACAACCCAGAAATCTGTTGTTATCTCTCAAACAGATTTTGCTTCTGCTATTTCTATATATATGTATATATATATATATATATATTTTTTTTTCAAAATCTGTTGTGCATTTATAAAGTTTTTTTTTTTTTTTTCAAAATTTGTTCTTCAAATATGGATGCTTCTTACAAGTTAATAATTTCGTTATGAGTACAAAATATGAATTAACAGTTTCACAAAATATTAAAATTAATATATATTTTTTTGTTAACTTATTTTGTTGTTCAAGTATTTTTTCACTTTTTGGACAAAACAACCCAAAGAATCTGTTGTTATCCCTCAAGTATGGATGCTTCTGATATTATTTTTTTTTTTTTCAAAATCTGTTGTGCATTCATAAATTTTTTTTTTCTTCCAAAATCTGTTCTTCAAACATGGATACTTCTTACAATTTAATATTTTCTTATGAGTACAAAATATAAATTAACAGTTTCCAAAAATATTAAATCTAATTTACAATTTTTGTTAAATGAATTAGTTGTTCAACTTTTTTCTCACTTTTTGAGTAAAAAAACCCAGCCAATCTGTTGTTATCCCTCAAACATGGATGCTCCTAATATTGTTTATTTTAAATTTTTTTTCAAAATATGTTGTGCATTTATAATTTTTTTTTTTCCTTTCAAAATCTGTTCTTCAAACATGGATGCTTCTTACAAATTAATAATTTTCATCTGAGTACAAAATATAAATTAACAGCTTCCAAAAATGTTAAATTTAATATACAATTTTTGTTAAATTAATTAGTTGTTCAACTTTTTTTTTCCCACTTTTTGGGCAAAACAACCCAGCCAATCTGTTGTTATCCCTCAAAAATGGATGCTCCTAATATATATATATATATATATATATTAATTTTTTGTGCACCTATAATTTTTTCCTTTCAAAATCTGTTCTTCAAACATGGATGCTTCTTACAATTTAATAATTTTCTTTTGAGTACAAAATATAAATTAACAGTTTCCAAAAACAATAAATTTAATATACAATTTTTGTTAAATTAATTAGTTGTGTAAATTTTTTCCCATTTTTTGGGCAAAACAACCCAGAAATCTGCTGTTATCCCTCAGACATGGATGCTTCTGCCACCTTTTTTTTATATATATATATTTTTGTTTTCAAAATCTGTTGTACAGTTATATTATTGTTTTGTTTTTTTTCTTCAAAATCTGTTATTGTAAATTTGTTCTTCAAACATGAATGTTTCTTACAATTTAATAATTTTCTTATGAGTACAAAATATAAATTAACAGATTGAAAAAATACTAAAACTAATATACATTTTTTGTTAAATTAATTTGTTGTTCAAGTTTTTTCTTACCTTTTCAGCAAAACAACCCAGAGAATCTGTTGTTATCCCTCATACATGGATGTTTCTGCCATGTTATATATATATAGATATATTTCATAATCTGTTGTGCATTTATACATTTTTTTTCTCTTCAAAATCTGTTCTTCAAACATGGATGGTTCTTACAATTTGATAATTTTCTTATCAGTACACAATATAAATTAACAGTTTTAAAAAATATTAAAATTAATATACATTTTTGGTCAAATTAATTTGTTGTTGAAATTTTTCCCACTTTTTTTTTTTGACAATCCGTTCGTAATTAACAAATAAATTTGTTAATATTTTTAGAAATTATTAAATATAGTCATTAATAAATCTGTATACGGAACTAATGTTTACAGAACTAATGTGGGGAGAGTTTGTTAATTGTGAGAGTTTACAGAACTAATACGGGGAGAGTCTAAATCTATATACAGAACTAATGTTTACAAAACTAATATTTACTTATAAAATGAGTATTTAAGTTATTCAAGCTTCCTCCCTAAGTCAACACTACAAGAAAAATCACATTTGGCGACTAAAGTATTAGTCGCCAAAGGTCCAGTTTTTAGTCGCCAAAAGTAGGTTTTATACCTTCGCCGACTGATTTTTTTGGTCGCCAGTTTTGTCGGGAATAATTGGTCGCCCAAGGTTTTGGCGACTAAAAACGGTTTAGTCGGGAAAAAGGCAGGTATTCAGCGACTAAACTTTTGGTCGCCAATGCTCAATTCCAGTTTTTCAAATTATACATTTAGCGACAACTATTTTAGTCGCCAATAGGTCATGAATCGCCGACCAAACTCATTAGTCGCCCAAACCAGCACATTTGGCGACGAAATGGTTTAGTCGCCAAAAGCATTTTTCCGAAAAAAAAAAGAATTCAGCCTCCGCTACTCCCAGGTTTCGAACTGCGAACGTCCAGCTACTGTGTACCATTGTGCACCTTCACCAACACTCTCCCCACTACGCCACAAGAACATCACATGAAAAGAAATGCAACATATATTATTTATATACTATATTGACCGACATTAATACAAAACAATATTTATAAATAAAATTATTTTTATTAAATATAATTTATGTAAAAAATAAATGATTTATTAAAAAAAATTTTGGCCCACTTTTGGCGACTAAAATTAATTTTTAGTCGCCAATGCTATAAATTTCGGCTACTAATTCTTATTTCGTCGCTAAAAATCGTGACTTAGGCCTATACGGACGCTGTTTTGGCGACTAAACTGAATTTTTGTCGCCAAAACACTGCTTTCAGCTACTATTTTTTTTTTTTGTAGCCAAAAAAGTCCACTTTCAGCGACGAAACAGGTTTTAGTCACCAAAACACCTATAATCGGCGACGAAACTGAAGTTTAGTCGCCAAAACCGTGACTTTTGGCTACTAAATCATTTTAGTCGCCAAAAACCGTGACTTTTGGCTACTAAACAACCATTGGTCGCTAAAAGCCCTACATGTGGCGACTAAATTGCCTTTTAGTCGCTAAAAGCATTATATTTGGCGACCAAAAGAGTTTAGTCGGCGAAAGTGCGCACTTTTGGCGACGAAATCCAATTTAGTCGCCATTTCCCCTACTTTTAGCGACGAAAAACGAAATTTTGGTCGCCGAAAGTGTTTTTTGTTGTAGTGCAATATGGGGAGACTTTGTTAATTGTGAGAGTCTAATCCGTTTGGTAAGCCTCTCAAATTATAATTCTACCTATTGATTTAAGTGTGTTGTTTGTTTTGAGCTTTCAAATCATAATTCTACACTCATCTCTCAAAACTCAATTCAAAACATAATCATTACTTTTCAAAACTCATAACCAAACACATAATTCAAAACTCTTTTCAAAACTCAATTCAAATCAATATTTTAATATTTTTAAAATATTTTAATTTTGTTAAGATTTTAAATATTTTAATATTTAAACATGTTACGATTTTTTTAATGTTTTGAATATTTTTAAATATTTTAATTTCAAAATATTATGATTTTAATTTTTTTAATTTTAAAATATTTTATAAAAATAAATTCATACTCTATTTTATAAAAATATTTTTAAATATTTTAATTTTTTTTGTTATGCATTTGATTACGATTTGAGTGTAGCGTTGTGAAAGTAGTATGAAATTTCGAATTATGTGTTTGGTTATGAGTTTTAAAAATAATTTCTTAATTGAGTTTTGTTTTATGTGTTTTGTTACGATTTGAGTATAGAGTTGTTTTTAAATTTAAAATATTAACATTTTAAATTATTTAATTTTTTTGAATATTTAAATTATTTAAATTTTTACGATTTAAATTTTTTGAATATTTATTTAAATTTTTTACTTAATAAATTTTTTAGATTATTTAAATATTTATGATTTAAATTTTTTGAATAATTATTTTGAAAAAAAAATTATTTCCTTTGTAGTATTTTCAATTAAAAAATTGGTTAATGTTATTTTCTGTTAAAAATAAATTTTTTTAATTGAATTTTGAAAAGACTTTGGTTATGAGCGTTGATCAGAATTTTCAATAGTGTGAAAGTAGTGTGTTTTGTTATGAGTTATAACAATTTGAATTAAGTTTTGAAAACTCTTTCCAAAACTCATAACCAAACAAATTTTCTTACTTCACATGTCAAATCAAGCTTTCAAAACTCAATTCAACACTCTATTAAAAAATCATAACCAAACAAATTTTTTACACTCAAATCATAATTCCACAACTCACAAACTCAAAATACAACTCATACTCTCAAATCATATTTACAAAACTCTACCAAACGCAACCTAAAATTTCTTTTGTTTACTGCCTGCTACGTTGGCTTCATAGGCGGTTTATGAATGTCAAGATTGCATGTCACATGCAATTATTTGCTGTTGTGATTTTGTTTATGTAACAATTGTATTAGAAATTTTTGTATAACCTTGAATGAATACCTTTTGAGTTTCTGGCTAAATTGAATAAGATGGTATGATATCAATGAATTCTGTTATAAGGTACATATCTGTATAACTCAATTTTTTTATTTTATTTTATTTTTTCCTTTACATATTTGTTTTTCTACAATTGTTACTAGTATGATTTGAATTGTACTAAGCAACACCAACACCTTGCTAGCAACAAGTTCTAAAGGACCCTGGACCATTCCATGTTCCGTCATTAATAAATCTGTATAAATTAGTAAGTGTTCATTTTTAAAAAATAAATACTTACAATTTAATGCCTAATTCATTAGCCTTGATGGCTAATGCTAATTTTGTTTATGTAACACTAAAATCCTTAATAGTCACTAAATTGTTTGATGTATGTGATGGTAAATATGCGCATTTCATTGAAATGTTTTCATGATAAATATATTGTTATTTTTGGACTACTACATTGTTATGAAGATGTGAAATGGATGACTTCTTGTAAGTATGTGAAGTCATACAGTTACGGCCTGACTTTTAATTATGGATGCAAATTCATTGCAAAAATTGAAAGAAATCATTATGGACTTAAATTATGGGAAACGATATTGTTCTATGCTTTTATATTACTTTGTTATTACTATAAGTAATGTTAAAAGTACTTGTAATTTGAAATTTTTCTTAATTCGTAATTTTTAGAAGTACAAGTTAAAGGTTCTTACAAATTTTTTATTTATTTGCAATTCGTAATTTTTATGAGGAAAAGGCATATTTCGTACGAAATTACGAATTGCATGTAAATCCGTAAATTTTAGAATGAAAAGCCCTAAGTTTCTTAAAAATTCAGAAATGTTTATAATTCGTAATTTTTATATTGTAAGTCAAGTTTCGTAAACATTTGTAATTTACTTTAACTCGTAAATTTAAGAATTAAAAGTTAAATTTGGTGCAAAGTTGCCGTTTTTTAAAATTCGTAATTTGTATAATTCAAAGTCAATTTTTTTTTCAAATTTGAACCTAATGCAAAGTTCAAAATTTGATGCAAAGTCAACTTTCTTACAAAAAGTTGCAATTTTTTTTCTAGTTCGTAATTTATATACTGAAAAGTTGGTTTTTGTACGCTACTTCTAATTTATTTGCATTCGTAATTTTTAAACATTAACAGTCAAATTTCTAAGAAAGTTGCTAATTTTTGTTAATTCGTAATTTTTAAACGTTAACAGTAAAATTTCTTACAAATTTGCCATTAATTTTAATTCGTAATTTCTATAATTAAAAGTCAAAGTTCTAGCTAATTTGACTAATAATTTTATTTTAATTCGTAATTTGTGTAAGGACAATTCAAATTTGTTACAATTTTGTAATTTTTCTAATTCCTAAATTTTATAATTAAAATTCAAATGTTGCTCAAATTTGTAATTTATTTTAATTTGTGGTTTTTAGAATTAAAAGTCAAATTTGTAAGAAATTTGTCATTTTTTTAAAATTCTTATTTTACAATTACAAGTAAACTATCTTGCAAATAAATAATGTTATATGTACTAATTCGTACACTAATTAGTGTACTAACAGATGATTAGTAATAATTTTAGAGATTTTCGGTATTTATAATTTGTATAATGGGTGAGATCAATAATAATGTCATAAAGTATGTTAGTACATTAATTAATATACCAATTACTTACAAATATGTAAATTTATTTTTAATTCGTAATATGTAGATTTTGAATTTCTTACAAACAAATATTTGTATAATAATAAATTGTAAAAGTAGCCGCTAATATACCAATTACTTACAAATTTATAAATTTATTTTTAATTCGTAATATGTAGATTTTGAATTTCTTACAAACAAATATTTGTATAATAATAAATTGTAAAAGTCCTCACTGCCACGTCAGCAAACACAAATCTTATTTATTTATTTTTTGTCCTTAGGAGCAGTTGTTCATGAACAAGCTTGGCTCGGCTCGTTAAGGGCTCGGCTTGGCTCGGCTCGGCTCGTTTAGTAAACGAGCCGAGCTCGAGCTCGAATATTAGGCTCGTTTAGTAAACGAGCCGAGCTCGAGCTCGCATAAGCTCGGCTCGTTTATCTTTATTTAAATTATATAATAAATATATTATTTATTTATAATTTAATATATAAATACATTATTTATATATTAAAAATATATAAACATATATATAAATAATATATAAATACATTTTTTATATATTAAATAATATTTTTTATTTAAATAATATAAATAATATTAAAAAAAAATTATCGAGCCAAGCTCGAGTTTTATTAAAATTAACGAGCCGAGCCGAGCTCGAGCCTAATTCCTTATCGAGCCGAGCTCGAGCTCAATAAACGAGCTCAATAAGTAAACGAGCCGAGCTCGAGCTCAGCAAAGCTTGGCTCGGCTCGGCTCGGTTCGTTTGCAGCCTTAGGAGCACTTTGGTCATTTAGTATCACCACATCATTTCAAACACATTTTTCAATATAATAATTTGACAAAAAATAATATTATATCTACTAATTAATGTATTAACTAATGAAAATTGTTTGAGAGTTCGAAATCGTTAGCTCGAATTTGGCTCGAAACCCAAAACGACGTCGTTTTGGATTTCATTTTTTTTTTTTCTTCTTCTGTTCCTTCTTTTTCTTCCTTTTTTTTCTTTTTCTTCCTTTTCTTGTTTTGGAACACAGACACAGAGGCGAGAGAGAGAAAGGAGAGAAGAGAAGAAGATGGTAATGGCGGAGGAGGAAGATCGACGGTGATGGCGGTGATCGGAGCTGGAGTTGAATCTGAATCGGATCTGATTCTTTTTTTTTTTTTTTTGGGTGATGATGATGAAGATGTTGTTGTTGATGAAGATGTTGTTGATATATATATATTTTTTTTTCTACTAGATCTTGGTGAAGATGTTGGGTGTTGATGATCTGAAGATCTTCTTCTTCTTCTTCTTCTTCTTCTTTCTACTTCTGCTTCTGTTCTCTTTTTATCTTTAAAAGAGAATATTTCAAAACGAAAGAAAAAATAAAAGAAAGAAAAAAAAAATCCAAAACGACGTCGTTTTGGATTTGGGGCAAATTCGAGCCTCAAAATTTTGAGCCCTGTAGCAGCTCTGATTAACTAATATACTAACAGATGACATGGTATAATCTTAAAAGTTTTTGATATTTGTAATTTGTATAATAAGTAGGGTCACTAATAATGACATAACACTGAAAATTTAACCCATCTTTTCAGATACAAAAATTAAAATAACCTATTAAAATAACTAAATAGTCAAAAAAAAAAAAAAAAAAAAAAAACTTAAAAAGTAATCATTTCCCAAACACCCACATTATGGGGTGTGGGTGGGCCTATCATGTCCGCATTGGCTTTGTTAGGGTAGGTTTTTTTTTTAATTAATAAAAGATATTTTACAAATAATACAAGAGTTACGTCAAACTGAATCAACAATGATAAAATGCCAAATATATAACAAACTCAACTAACATAAAGAAAGACTTCAAATAAATATAAGAGACGCCAACTTAGATAAATTCAACCTCCAGCCTTCTAGTGAGGTGCATGAACTTGGTAATGGGCTAACTTTAATAAACATTCAACCCAAAAAACAAGAGGACAAATTACACTCACCTTTTCTGAGGTTTGTCAAAAATATAATTAGTCTTTTATTTTTTGACATAATACTTAATTTTCCAAAGTAATAGTGGCACCTCGGTACTCAAAAAATATATATATATAAAAATAAAAAAAAATGAGAAGTGACAAGGAATGCATAAGATGTTTAAAAAAAAAAAAAGTGACAGGTAATGCCTAAGGTGTTCAATAATATTTTTAAAAATAACAAATGCAATTCAATATATATTTATATATTTTTTTTTAGATTCATAATATGGATATGCAAATAGGCTACTCCAACATATCCGTTAGGGAGTATTGCCCACAACTTACGTAGTATGTTTAACCCCAACAAGAGGCTATGGAGACTCGAACCCAAGCCTTGAGCGAGGGATTCGAAGGTCTTATCCACTGAACTAACCCCCTATTGGTATATTTATATATATATAAATGTACATATTGACGGCATAATACAGGATTATCCCTTCCACTTGCGATAATAATATAATAGTAGATAGTAATGTGGTAGGTATCACATGGATGCTTGTAATTAGGATTAGCAAAACAAAGCATATTCGATGTGGTAGGTATCACTCTGTTTAGTTTTGATTTCTAAAATTCACTTTTTAAAAAAATTTATTTTTTTATTTTTTGTATTTTTTTTTTATTTTCATTGAATTTTTTAATATTTTAAGTAATTTTTTATAAAAATTTTTAAACACACCTAACATAAATACATTTTAAAAAATATAATATTTGTGAAAAAATCTTTAAAAATTTACTAAATACTAAAGATACAAAAATAAAAATAAAAACTCAGTATATTTTTCATATTTTTGTATATTCATTAATTTTTTTAAATATTGTTTTACAAATATTTTACTTTTTAAATATATCTAAGTAAGGCGTATCTAAAAAAGTAAAAAAAAAAATTATTTAAAATTTTAAAAATATTTACTAAAAATAAAAAAACTCAATTTTTAAAAAATTAAATTCAGAAAATTGAATAAATGATATTATTATCTTCACTCATATCTTTCAAGTGTATAGCTGTTTTTATTTTATTATTTTTAGTAGGTGTTTGGACTAATAACCCCTCTTAGTGACTCAAACTCAAAATTTTTATTCTCAAATCTTTTCAGTTTGTTTGGTTGTGTTTTTTCAAACATACTTTTTAGAAAATTTTACTTTTTTGTTTTCCGTATTTTTTTTATTTTTACTGAATTTTTTTAATATTTTAAGCAATTTGTTTTACTTTTTAGACATACCTAACATAAATATACCTAAAAAATAAAAAAAATTATGAAAAAAACCTTTTAAAAATTCACTAAATACCAAAAATACAAAAAAAATATGAGAATTCAGTACATTTTTTCTATTTTTATGTATTTATTAAATTTTTTAAATATTTTTTCACAAATTTTTTACTTTTTAGTTACATCGAAGTAATGTGTATCTAAAAAAGTAAAAAAAATATTTAAAATTTTAAAAATATTTACTAAAAATAAAAGAACACAAAAATCAAAAAATTAAATTTTCAAAAAACTAATTCAAAAAATTTAAACCAAACACACTGTTTAGTACTCAGTGTACTCGTTAGAGTTATGCATTGCTGTTTATTTACCATCCACAATTGATAATAATAGCCTGAGAGTAAAAAAGTTTAGTAGTTTTTAGGTATTGGTGTGGCTGCTGTGCGCTGCTGTGCAGTCAATTGGGCCCTTTTTGGGATCCATTTTGATAATTTGAACCGTTCATATTTTAGAGTATATCAAGTAGAACATACTTGTAAAAAATTAAGTTAATCGAATATCGTTTACCCATTCATCCACTTATATTTGTATTCATTTTAATACTTTAAATTACAATTGTTATTTATTTTTGTAGATACAAATGTGTGTGGATGAATGGGTAAACGATATCCGATTAACTTGATTTTTTACAGGTATGTTCTACCTGATGTATTCTAAAATGTGAACGGTTCAGATTATCAAAATGAACCCCAAAAAAGACCCAATTGACTGCACAGCAGTGGCTGCTGTGCACCCCGCACAGCAGCCACACCAATTCCTAGTTTTTATACTTGTAAAATATTTTTCTATAAAAAATAATTCTTCAATATTGTATTGGAGAAATGTCATAAATAGAAGAGTTTGAGCGGGTCAAAACAGGATATGGACCAAAACATTGTCAACCTAATTGCAATGTGACAATTTTGAATTCGATAATAATGGGAAGTGAAAAGTCAATGGAGAAAATCATAACAATGAGAAGTCACAAAAAAAACAGAGTGAAAAGTCAATGGAGAAAATCATACATTTGAATCCGTTTTGCAATGGTTGGAGGATGTTTCATGCTCTTTTAAAATATTGACAGAATCTATATATTCTTACTCAGGTGTTTGTTGCGGGTAATGTTAAAAATATTAAACTTTTTATCAAATAAATTATTAAAAGATTTCATATTTATATAAGATATTTGATTATTTATTTGATAAAAAATTTGGGATCTATAACATTTTTCATACTGTTACATTGAAAGAATTTTATTGAATTTATAGAAAGTAATGTTACACAAACAGGGATGAGTAAATAGTAGTTAATATGTTAGTTTAAGACTTCTGCTTGTTTGTTGGAAATAATTTTTTTTTTTTTTTAAATTAGGTAAATTACAAATAGACCTCCTTTTCTGGAAATTATATCTCGTCTCTTGAAATTTTTAATTTCATAACAAATGACTCATTTTATTAATAAGTTATCAAGTCAATTAATAATTTTTAGTTATGTTAAAAATTTATTCAATTAATAATTTAGGTAATTTTATCATTGTATATGAGAATAGTTAAAAATTTTCCTTTTTAGATAATTCTTTCAAATAAAAAAATCAGACAATAAGGTATTTATAATTTTTCAAACTACATGAAATAATTCGTATTTTAAACAAATTTTAAGAGATATATTTGTAATTTATTTTTTATTTTTTAAAAAGATATGTCAAGTTTAGGAGCAGGTGCGGTCGTTTGAGTTCCTAAAAAAATACATACTTTTTGAATATTTAGAGCCTGTTTGGTAACCATTCCGTTTTCAGTTTATATTTATAAAAATTTTAAAAATTATCATAAAAACTTGTTTGATAATTTTTTTGGTTTATAAATGTTTGTCTCAGTTTATAAATTTGAGGAAAAAACGTAAACTCAAAATATGAGTTTACGTTTTCAGTTTTCAATTTTTTTTTCAATTAATTTTTTTTTCAAATAATTTCTTTTCAATTTTTTTTTACAATTAATTTTTTTTCAAATAAATTTTTTTCAATTAATTTTTTTCAATTATTTTTTTACCAATTAAATTTTTTTCAATTATTTTTTTTTTCAATTATTTTTTTAAATTAATTTTTTTTTTCAATTATAATGTGTGTAATCCCATTGTCATAAATAATAAAAATAAATATAAATATTTTAGGTCTGAACAAACATATTTTTTAATTTATATTTTTAAAATTTTTTAAACATTTTATTCAAACCAAACGCATTTGTAATTTTTATTTTTCTAAAAATAAACAAAAACCAATTTATAAAATTTTTATAAACATAAACAAAAAACGTAAACGTTACCAAACGCTACCTTAATATTTTGAATTAATAATTCACTTTTTGAGCGACTTACAAGTAGGATAATTTGGGCGAACTCAATCCGAGTAATTCAAGTCCAGTCTGAATTTTTTCAAGATTTGGATAATATATTTTTGAATTTGGTATGAAACTTGAATAAAAATTCAGAAGTTCAAATTAAATTTGGACGGACTTGACGGGCTTGAACAAAGGTATCAAATAATTCAAGCAACTCGAAACCTGAATTATACATATATAGATATATAAAAATATTAAATATAGATATAAATTATTAGTCATTACATGATATTAAAGTAATTTAGATTATTAAATCATATTGAATATATTATATACACAAGTAACATAAAATCTTATTATTCACCCAAAAAAACATAAAATCTTACCTTTTTTTATTCTCACATTGTAAAGACTACCATAGTACATCTTTCTTACCTTATATAATTATTTGGTTTGACATTAATGATTTTCAAAAAAGTTATAAATAGAGTATAATTTTAATAATAATAATAATAGATGAAATTAATGTATAATTTGGACAATTCGAGTTTAACTCAGGTCGGACTTGAATAGACAATCTTGAGTTACAATTTGAGTCTGAATCAGTCTGAACAGGTCTCAGCACAACTTAGCCTAAGTTTGAATATTCTCCCAATCTGACTGAATTGCACCCGTACCTACAAGCTGGGAATCCTTATTCAACTACAAAAACAAGAAGGTAATCAAAGTTGAACATGTTTAGCATAATATGCACTCACTGGTTTCACATTTGTTACATCTTATGTTCAGACTAGTAGCAATAGGTTACAGAGTAATACATTGAACATGTTTAGCATAATATGCACTCACTGGTTTCACATTTGTTATACTCCCTCCGTCCCAAAATATTAGTCCCTTATTTCATTTTTTATTGTCTCAAAATATTAGTTCCTTTTCAAAAATCAAGTACAAAAATAATATAAATTTTCTATTTTGCCATTCTTTTAAATTAATAAACAATATAAAAAGTACAATTATGACATTGATATTCCCAAAAAATGTACTATCAAAAGGATAATTTGGAAAATCAACTTTTTTCAAATGTAATAATTATACTACCAAAAAAAGTTGGATTCCCCAAAAGGGACCATTATTTTGGGACGGAAGCAGTATCTTATGTTCAGACTTGCTGTTTTAGCAATAGGTTGCAGAGTAATACTATATAAATAAAAAATTTATATATAATTTTTATACATAATAATGTGGGTTATTGTTGATCTTTCATTTTAAAATAAAATATTACTAAAAATTGATTTACTTACAACAATTTGAAATTTTTTGTATGAATTTCATATATGAATAGAGTTAAAAATTTACTACAAAAAAGTCAATTCATCTTTTTAGTTTTTGCATATCTTTTCATAAAAATTTGAAAAATCAATTAAAATAATCAACTCTCAAAACAACATTGAAAAAGCTGCATTTTATTCAAATTTTTACGCTCATCTCCCTTGGGATTTAAAGAAAACACAGTTAACCTAACACATTTGATATAATTATACCGGTCTCCCTTGAGAATTTAGTTTATATAAGAGTTAGGTCGTTTTTCATCAATAATTTATTAATCGTATGAATGTGAAAATAATATTATCATATATTTTTTAACTATAAAATGTATATTTATTTTTGTTTACTTCAACATCTGCCCATCATCTGACTATCATCAGTATTAATTTTAGTCGCTTTAACCATAGTAAAAAGGAGATTAATATAATTATATAAAAATTGTTAAATTAACTGTATTTTCCCAAACCTCAAGGGAGATTAGTGTAATTACCTTTTTATTTTTTTACAAAAACAAATTTAGTTGTATTTTTTGAGCTTGCTTAATTTATTGTTATTATTTTTAAAATTTTCAAGATATAGTCAAGATGGATTTAAAAAGCAAAAGTTTTTACATAATTTTTTTTAAAAAAAAATTCACTAAAAACGAAATTAAATAAATAAATAAAACCGACAAAACCAACAAAACAGCAAGTCCTTAAAACTAGAAATTCAATCCACTATTGCTTGCTTGTATTGGAAAGCCAACAGAAAAACTTCATCCATTTTTCACACCTAGCTCTTTTATATTTGTCCAACAGGAAAATCTTGAGAGTTCACTTTGGAGTTTCGTCTGTTATTTCCATCATTATTACAAGATTTTAGCTACGTATGAATCTTGAATTTACAAATAATTTTTTTTTAAAAAAAAAAAAAGTCCAAGAATGCCGTTTCCAAAGTGATCAACACAAGAAAAAACTTGAAATCCTAACATAATAAATAGCAACTCTACAAACAAACCACCGTTTCACATATACCAAACTGAACCACCAAACTTGATACAAAGTTACATCCCAATGTGCATATCAGTAAGTAAAAATAGGTAAAAACTAGAGTTTTTTCTAAGTATGCTTGTCCCCTTCAAAAACCAGGTGCTGTTTGGTATAAACACGGTGTCGTCGCTCTCTCCCATATATAACCCAGAAAACCAAAGAGAGCATAACTGCACCAGAAACCATAACCAGCCCAATATAGATCCATGTACTGTACTGTTCCAACCCGGGACAATAATCTCTATTTATATCAGTAAATGTTTGTCGCGCAAAAGTGCAGTCTTGTAGTTCGACCAGGAATGGACCGTAATGATACAACCCGTAGCTCACATTCACCCCGGCTGTCATTTGGTTGTAGATTGAAGGAGTTAAACGGCCCGTTGTGATGCAGATCCCGCTAGCCGAAACTTGACATACATAGTTTCTCCAAACCTGCAAGATATGAAGCATAGAGTTTGAGCTTTCTCAGTTCCGGATCAGCTAAAAAAATCAAAACAAAAAAACAAGCTGCTAAAAAAGCAATTGCCAAACTCCAACTTTTACCGACTTGGAAAGCCTGTATGTGGATTTTTAGTTTAAAACTTAATTCTGAGAGAACAAAAGAGTACAGTTTCACCAGGAATTTCTCAACCATCACAAAGCAACACTACACAATATTGCATTATTTATCTATTTCAACGTTGTAATTATTTTTACTTTACCTGTGTCGCATTGCTCAAGTCGACTTCACCAGCAGCACAAGCTCGATCCGTCAAATCAGAATTGAAAGGGTTGCACAGGGTTGACAGCAGAGGACCGGACTGATTGTAGTAGAATGGCAAGTTGGGGGAGAAATTGCCATTAGAGACGTTAGTGATGACCTGGTTGATCACATTGACAAGTTGAGAAGTGACTTCTTTGCTTTTTAACAAGGTTTCTTGAGCAGTGGCATTATCCATACAAGGCAGTATATCAT
The DNA here is from genome assembly GCA_030407325.1 of Camellia japonica. Classification (NCBI taxonomy): domain Eukaryota; kingdom Viridiplantae; phylum Streptophyta; class Magnoliopsida; order Ericales; family Theaceae; genus Camellia; species Camellia japonica. The sequence continues at coordinate 52,312,295 of JAPPVO010000007.1, forward strand.
CTAAAGCTGTATGTGCGGTTGGGTTTTGGACCCATTGATCCATCGAAACACAAGTGTCTTCAGCCACACTAATATGCCAAACAAAGAACAATTAGATTATTTGAGAATGTCAATTAGAAAATCAGAAAAAATTATCTAAATTAACAATGGAAGGGCTTCACTGAGAATAGTACAAAGGATGCATTTAGATGCAACTAGAGGAGAGAGCCATGGGTTACAGTAGCCGAAAGGGTTTTGAAAAATTGAATTTCACATGAAAAGAAAGTGAACATGAGGAAAACTGTTTCGTGTTTCTAACATGAGGAATTCCAAAGGAGACAAATTTTCAGGACCCCATGTAACTTTTTATGGTGTCCATACCAATTACGCAACCTACGAGCCTGTTCAGCATTTTTGTGTACCCTTTGGCAAAATAACAAGGTTTATAAAAGCCAAACGACACGATCACACCATTTACTACCCCTAATAAGCTTAATGCTCCCTTTGTAATTTCACAAATCATAGGGACATTCATCTAATGTATATAAGGTAGAGTTAAGACCGAAAAAATCACAATGACACCATGAGGACATTGCACATACCTGTAATCTACACCGAGTGCGCACAACACAGAGAGAGAGAGAGAGAGAGAGAGAGAGAGAGAGTAGTTTGTGAAAATAAAAGGAAACCAAATATGTGAAGGAGGATTTTTTATATGAAGGATGTCATGATGGAACTTACTTGTGTAGAAGAAGAAATATGCCACACAAAATAAATGTTCCTGCAACGAGTATCCATCCAATGATCACCAAGCTGCAACAATATAAAAGCACTCCTTGAGAAACATCCGCAGAAAAAGAAAAAGAACAGAAATTGAGTTTATATGAAGATACAGTCTCACTCACATGTACACAAGAAACTGCATGCCGAGTAGTGAGAATACTGGACCAAAATACAACCAAAATAAATAATTCAGGTATCAATATGACTTTTTTAAAAAAATAGACAAACAGAAAGGTTCTGAAACTGATTAAGGGATTCAATAGAGCTTACAGAATCCAAGAAATGTCAAGACAAGCATAACTGCGGCAAGTATGATAAGAGCCAGTCTTCTGCAAAAAAATTAGAACTTCCTTTTTCATATCAATAATTAAACTAAAAGAACTGACAAAAAGCACAAAAGAAAGTTTTCAAATTAGTCATTTACACAGAATCCAAGAGTTGTTTTATGTCTCCTGAATTTTTCGTTGTTCGAGCAGCAAGGGTGCTAGCAGAAGAGTTAATCTTGGTTTCAATCTGATCAATGTCGGTTTGGACATTAGAAGGCAGAAAAACTTGATCTACTCCAACTTGCTTAGCTGCACTAAGATATCCTGAAACATTTGTAAGTTTCTCCACAGTGGTATTGGCTTGCTTTACAACATAGTCCAATGTTTTTGTTGTAATATCATGAAACTTCCCCTGTCCAGTGTACAGAACAACACATCCAACTCTGAAATCAAAAGTAACATGAATAGCTTGGTCAGAAAGAATCAAGTGAACAGAAATAGTGGGGAGAGAGAGAGAGAGTATACATTGCAGCAACGGTGAAGAGTATGAGGAAAATAAGAGAGAGAGCATAAGCTGTTCGAGAATAGCCATAAGGCTCCCTTCTACAACAGAAATAGCAGAGGCAGATGAAAGATAAGCACAGTCCAAAGACCACAAACCAGATAGCCGCAATGACAAAGAAGGGAGCAGCAGTTAAAGCCACGGACTGCAAGTAACGAAAAAGAAAAAGAAGTTAGTGGGAAATAATTTAAGAAATAAACTCTTATGTTAGTCAGTACCCGAAGACTGAAACAAATAAAAAATGTACATGATGTTGTTATCTAGAAATTAGTTAAACTCAAGCAAGAGGAACAGTAGAAAATTTGAATGTTCAACAAATAGTTTCAATATGGATTTCTGGATTAGTTAATTAAACAAAAACATAACATGGCAAGAAATGTGCTTGTCAATGTGCGTTCATGAAACATACAAGGAAAGTTCAACATCTTTAGGAGCAGGTTTATTCTCCAAGAGTAAAAGTAAATTATTATTATTTATTTTTTGCTGTTGTTGTGGTTGATATAATTATTTTACTTTTTGTTACTTCTGTTTTCATTGAACAATGGGGGCTCAAAGGATTGGCAACTCATCTCTCAAAACATAAGAACAAAGAGCGCTAAGGTTTCTAACAAATACATAGACCTCCCCTCTGTTATCTTACTGTTTAACAACTAACAAAAAATCATGATATCAGCATTTTTAAGTGTTTAAATATCACAAGAACCCTTGAAAACATAACCAAACACTAATATTATATCCATTATCATTATAACCAAACACTCCTCAATATTCCTATCATCACAACCAAACATCCCCTTCCCCTACCCTTCCTCCTCTCTCTCTCTCTCTTGCCTCTGTTTATTTTCACCATCCATAGCAACAGGATTGCCACCACCAAACATCCTATATCATCATTCACCACTCACCACAACCTACTACCACTGCCAAGCATATGAACACACCCAGAATCACAATAACATTCTTCTCACAGATGTTTAGCTCGCTGCTACTAGTTCTTCATTCCATTTGTTTGGGTATTGAGTCCACTATCGCAGTAAACTCATTTCACTCACTTTCACTTCACACGTATATATAGATACACAGAATTAAGGCGGGGAGATTGGAGCGATTATCTCAACAACTGAGGAGATTGGAGCAGATGTGGTCCACAGAATTAAAGCGGAGTGGCTTAGGTGAAGCAATGCGTCTAGAGTACTGTGCGATAAACGAGTATCCATTAGACTAAAAAAGAAGTTCTATAGAACAGCTATTAGACCAGCGATGTTGTATGAGACGGAATGTTGGGTAACCAAGAAACAACATGTAAATAAAATGAGTTCTGCTGAGATGAGGATCCCAAGGTGGATGTGTAGTAAGACTAGAAAATACATAGTTAGGAATGAGTATATTCGAGAATGGGTAGGAGTAGTATCGATAGAAGATAAGTTGAGAGAAAATAGATTGAGATGATTTGGTCATATACAATAGAGACCAACACAGGCAGTAGTGAAGAGAGATGCAATACAGTGACGGTAGATGGTAGTATTAGGGGAAGGGGTAGACCTAGATTGACGTAGACTAGTATAGTAAATAAAGATATAAATCTCCTTAATTTGACTAATGAAATGGCCTTGGATAGAGTGGAGCAGAGAAGAGGAGAGATTCATGCAGTCGACCCCATTTGATGGGACTTAAGATTTGGTTTAGTTTGGCTATACATATATTTTGATTGTAAAAATCACACATATATAGATATAGACATAGACATAGAAACACCACCTGTGTTTTTGAATTGATGTTGCAACAATGGGTTAATATGGATACATACATATATATATACTATGAAGCACCGACACTTCAAAACAAATGCTGTATCCGTGTTAACACACAAACACGTCGGGAATAAGCGGACACTTCGGGGACACATATGAGACACACCACATGGTGTGTCCCATTATTTAATTAATTTATTTTCAGGACACAGGCCGGAAATACTTCGGGAACACACTAGGAACATGTCAAGTTGTCTTTTCTCCCATTTTATCTAGTACTTTTGATGAATGTTGAATGTTTATTATTTTTTTCTTAGATTTAAATATTTAATAGATCATCCATTAAAAATATATATATAAACTGTAAGTGTTAATTTAAAAGTATTTTTTTTTAATTAAAAAAATAGAATTAGAGTTAGTTTTTATTAATATTGATTGTTTGTGGATATAATATTAATGTAAGTAACAAATAAAAATATATGAAAACATATTTTATTATTGTGCCCCGCCGTATCCGTATCCCAATTTTTTTGAAATCGCCATGTCCCGTATTCGCATCCATGTATATATATATATATATGAAACTAATTGCGATAGGGAATGAGAAAACCCAAATGGAAGACTATGTTTGAAGGGGGACCGATGTCAATGGGGGATTGGGTAGTTTTTCAAGTGGGTTTTGGGTGAACGCTCTATGATAATTTTTTAAAAAATATTTACATGCATATACAAAATGTAGGCAATGGGTTTTTGTTAGAGAGGAGTTTGGTGGTGGGTCTGCAGAGGGTTTGTGATGGAGATCCGGAAGCCCAATGATCACGATCGCGAGCATCCAATGATGATCCACTATTGCGATTTGAGTGTTCTATCTCTGTCCATATCCAACACATGTCAAATTCCAACATAGTGCAGATACACATGTCCATGTGCTGGGCACGCTATAACGTATCAATTTTCTTAATTATTATTACCTTACAAAACAAGTTGGGGGACATTTCACAAACACATAGGTTGTGTTTAGACACGTCTCATGACACACTAGTGGGTGTCTTTAAAAAAATATTTTAAAAAGCTGATTTGAGGTCAAAGTAAATATATGAATACAAAGATGGGAAACAAAAAATACTCCTACATGTACATCAATGCCTCTTGGGTTTGTGCCTAAATTTATATTCATATAGATAGTAAATAATTTTTTCTTTTTTCCCATGTCTCCCCGATGTCCATATCTTTTTTTTTTTAAATTGTTGTGTCCCGTGTCTATATAGACTCTATACATGCGTCTGTGTCCATACATGTGCAAGTTTGTGCTTCTTATATCCTAAAGATCTACATCCAAGGAAGACTATTTTGTATATCCAATAAATTATGAATGCACAATTTGCAGTTAAGCTATCATAGTAAAATGACCAAAGTCAAACATCCATTCCTAAGATCAACATCATTAACCAACAAGATCTGTAGTGTCACGTTAAGGTCACTCTTTGCTTAGAAATGAAGTTTGAACTTTGATCATTATTGGCAAATCATAATTTCATCTCACTTGGTTGAAGAAACATAAAGACTTTACCATTATTATGGACTTTGAAAGCCCAACTACAATAGAAGACGTTAGCATGGTCACAGAAGACCTTTTTTCAGCCCATTAATGAAGCTGCACCGTTTTCTATTTTCTAATACAAACAATAATGCATATAACAACAAAGCAGACAATTGCAAGCAAATTTGTAATTGATAACAGTTTGCTTATTTTCAATGAACATGGACTGGAGTTTGAGAGAATATAATCATATGCTGTCCAACATTTCTGACACACACGGACATAGAAAAGTCAAAATCCAATAGGGCTACAATTTGAATTCAAAAAATTTATATTCAATTTACAATTGTAATATATAGCCTTTCCATGTGAAGGATTTGCATAGCTTATATACATCCTTCTTTTATGCCCCAAACAATGGTCAATTACATTATTAATTGATATTTATGGTGACAACTATGGATGCTATTCAGCATATCATTTCTTTAATTTAATATAGAAGAGCAAGTCACTTTTACCACAAAAAAAAAAGCAAAAATTATATGATAAAATTACCCTTACTTAGGCCATGATTCACGAGTAAAGAGGTTGCGCGGGACAGGATTATTTTATCGTAGGATAAAAGTATCCCACATTTGGTTTGCATTTTATGACTTGGGATAACTTACAATGGTGATGGATATTTTATCACATATGGGGTGGAAAACTTCTTATTAAAATACTCATTATCCCAAGATTAACCCAGCCGCAAACCAAACATGGCATCAACTAAAAGTTAACCAATTAGTCAACCCACAATTGAAAATGAAAACCAAGAGAGCCACAAACCAAACATGACATCAATTAAACCTACCCAATTACAATTGTAAAATCAAAACCAAGAGGTGCAGTAAATAAAATAAAACACACCCCATAGTACCAGAATTCATACAGATTGTGTGAAAGACATGAATATAAATGAGAAAAACACACACACACACACACATATATATATTAGTGTAAAAAAAATGCCATCATTTTATGATTAACGAATTATTGATGAAAATGAAACTACCAATGTAATAATTACAAAACTATAAGGCTTGCTCTATTTTCTCTAAAACTCAGGGAAATAACTGTAATTCATCCACATAGATATAGATATAGATATAGAAACATATGCATATATTGCAAATCAAGAAGACAAAATCATTCAAGGGTTGAGGGACTTACAGCCCAGTAATGGGGCTCCCTAATGTTCCAACCTCCTGAGTATTTCTTGAACCCATTAAGAGGGTCTCTTCTGTGAGTCCTCTTGGCAGCCAAGATAAGAGATGAGTTCAGAGGACCTTCACCATTGGGTCCCTCCGCAAGATATCTTTTGGTCCCCCAAGAAACCACACCATATTCTGCTTCAAAAACTTTCCCTGAAAATAAAAAATTAAAAAAAAAAAAAAGGGTAGTAAAATCCTAACTTTGATCTAATCCCTCAAAAAAAAAGAAGCAATTTTTTTGCAAGAAGTACCTGAAGTGGGTGGTGATTGGAAGGTGAGAAAGTCTGAGTCTCCATGTGAGAAAGAAAAGAAGAGAGGGATGGTAAGAAGAGAAAAGAACAGTGATTTGTAACATGACATTTTATATGTTTTCTAGTTCAAGAAGATCTGCCCTCATCAATGGGTTGGTTGTCTCTCAAGAGAGAGGGTATTGAAGTGAACACAAAGCTCAGTTCTTGAACAGAGAGAGAGACAGAGAAAAGATAGAAAGATGTTTGCAGGGACTTATTGCTAGAAAGAGAGTGGGATTATAACAATGAGAGAGAGAGAGAGAGAGAGAGAGAGGTACGTGTGGCGGTGTGGGGTTTGAACTGTTAAGGAAAGATGGGGATAGTGGGGTTGGGATGTTCGGTAGGAAAAATTATTTGTGAGTTCAGGAACTTCATGCGATATCTTCATCAAATATAATTAATTATAATTGAATAATATTATATATATTAATCAGTGTACTAATTAATGATAAAATTAATAATAATATCATAACTAGTATTGATATACTAGTTGATATATATAACATCGTCAATTATAATTTATTAATCTTTTAATATTTTTAATTATTTAATATAAATTCATAAATTTCATTATCCCAGTAATCATAATACTGAAAAATGTCCTATGAGCCACCAATAACTTCTCGTTTGGGAGGCCCAGTTGCTTCTCTCGGCAATAAATTTAAAATGACAAAACTACCCTTGTTAATTGTGCTATTATTTCTGTAATTATGACCCAAAAATGCCAAACCCACATGATTAGAAAGGAAATTCATGTTTCTTGTCGGCAATTGATTATCTCAAAAATTTCAAAAGTGGTTACCTTAGCCTATAGGATTTCAAAGGAGATTTGACAACTATTTTTTTAACGACCTTTTTTTTATTTTTTATTTTCTAGTAAATTTTTTAATAAAAATTTCAAAAAAAAAAAAATCACTTTTAGATCTTACTAAAATAATTAAAATAAAAAGTTTTGAAAAAAATCGATTAAAGATGAAAAATAAATATATTTTTTTTTTTGGCCTTTTTGTTTTAATTGTTAGTGCACTTTTAAGAACTTGAAAAGCAAAAAAATTTCTAAATAAAAAAAAATGACACACAGGTCATAAGTTTATTTTTGAAAATATCTTTGTTAGTAGGCTCAAACTTAAATATTTTTTAATCAAGTAGACATTATTTGCTCAAAAAGACATCTATTTATTCAAAATTTACTTATTTGTCTATCTGTTCAAATGTCACTTATGTATATAGAGTAAGTTTGTATACAAAAACTAAATACAAAATGAGACACAACTCACTCACAAGAAATGAGACCCACATCCTAACATTATTGATGTGTATATGGGTCAGTTATATATATAATTATCTGTTCAAATATCACTTATATACATACGTTTTACATATTCACTAATCTATTTATTCAATATCATTTATTAACCTCACCACTATCAATCATCATCACCATCAGTCGACAATTTTCCGATGATCTTTTTAGTGCCGATAACTTTTTCAACGACTTTTCATCGATTAACCAAAGAAAAGCAATAACTTTTTTATATAAAAAAAAATTAATTTTTTTTTAATTATTTGTAAACAAAGAATCCCTATATATGTCAGTGCAATAAACTATTTCTGCCACATCAGTTTCTGTTTTTAAAGTTGATATTATTAGAGAACAAAAAAAAGTTGATAGTATATGATTTTCAAAATCTTGAAATCGATTCCCTTTTGAAGTAAGTATGTAATTTTGCTATGGTTGTAGCAAATTACATATTTTATGTATAGTTGATCACCCTCGTCATCATTTATATAAGAGTAATGATAAATATCATAAAAAATATTTTATGAAAATGATTGTGAAAGATTTTTGACATTCAATCGCAATTGGTAGCTCGAAATCAACACGGCTCGAATGGCCCGAGTCCAAACGACGTCGTTTTCGGATTTTTTTTTTTTTTTTTGGCCTTTTCTCTTTGAAGATGATTTCATCATAAGACGAAGTGAGGAACAGAGTTCATCTTCATCAATAAGACGAAGTGAGGAACGAAATCAAAAAAAGACGTCTTCATCTTCTGCCTAAAAAATCTGCTTAAAAGACGTCTTCATCACTTCTGCACTATAAGTCAAAAAAAAATCCGCTGGGATAATCTTCATCATCTCCAGATCAACATCAACATCGACATCAACATCATCACCATCATCATCAACAACAATTTTTATTTTTTTTTTTTTTCCAGATCCAAAACAAGTAAAAAAAACATAAATATACAAAAAACATATTCAGATCTAGAACTAAAAAAAAAAAAATATACTCATCATCTCCAGATCAACATCATCATCTTCTTCAGATCATCATCTTCAGATCGGTGATGGCAGTTGCCGGTTCCTCTTCTTTTCTTCTCCTCCTCTCTTCCTCTCTTTCTCTCTTCCTCTTTTCTCCTTCTCTCTCTTTTCTGTCTTCTGTCTCTCCGTATTCTGATTCAAAAAGCAAGAAAAAAAAAAATCGAAACCCAAAACGACGTCGTTTTGGGTTTCGAGCCGAATTCGGGCCACCGAATTTCGAGCTACGGATCATTTTTCTTTGACATTTATTGGATTGTTTGGGATAATCTAAATAAGTGCACTTTTTAACTTTTTATGAAATATGGGTTGGATTTGGGTTGGATTTAAAATGATGTGTTAGAGAGGTGATGTGACTTAAATAAGATGATGTAACTTAAATAGGAAAATGACTTTTTAATTTTTTGACTTTTTTCAAGCATGCCAAACTAGCCCGACTTATTTTGTTAACTGAATTAAAAATCATGTTTTTAGCTTTTTGACATTTTAAAGTCATATCACTTTTTTATTTTTTTATATTTCTTTAAAAAAAAAATAATTTTTAACATACTTTTCAAAATAAGTTAACTGACATATATAAAATAAATTATAATGCATAATACGAGGATAGAAATTCTTTTATAACTATTCTCATAAAGTATTTTTCATAGAACCTAACATTTTTCATTGTTTAATATATCTCTCGTACAACAAAAGTATTTCCACCACAAGACGTGTAAACCGAACGTCATTCAAATTAGGACCAAATTTACACATAACCACTAAACTCAACACGCCATTAAACAGATTCTCTCCAGTCTATTATGTAGGTTGGATCATACTACTTCAATTTATGGATTTCATCGCAAATTTTGTTTTGATAATTTAAATCGTTCAATGTGTAAAATTTGTCAAGTATTTTATTCTTGTAAAAAATTATATTGATCGAATATCGATAACTACTTGATCGGATCAAATTTATGTTAATAATTTATTTTAAAAATCATATTTACGGTTGACATAAATATGATTTGATCAAATGATTATCGATATCCGATTAATGTAATTTTTTATAAAAATGAAGTATTCCGTGAGTTCTACATATTGAATGGTTCGAATTATCAAAACAGAACCCGTGATGGACTCCCACAAATCCAATAACACGCTCTAATCTAATCTCGAATTAGAGAGAACCTTAACCCTTTTAAAAACATTACAAACTGTGAAAATTTATTCAGAAATTTTATTATGTGATTTAAATTCATCTAATTATAAATTTTATAATAAAATAATTAAATCTTAACCACACAATACCATCTGAATAAATTTTTGAGTATTTGATCTTGACATAAACGTATGAACTAATTTTAGTGGAGTTGGTTGCTTTTGTTGGGAGTTGAACTAGGCAACAAGTTTCCCATTCATAATCATGACTGTGGACTTGCTAAGTGCTCGTTTGATTTCCCGGGGCTAAAAAATCATAAAGAGATAAAAAAAGAAGTCAAAAAATTACAAAATGATAAAAATTATAAAAAAAATTTACCGTTTCATAGCTAAAAAAGCTAAACAAGAAAACTAAACAAATAAAAAAGTTTCAAGTTAAAAAAATCAACTAAAAAAGTCATTGCCAAATGACCTCTAAATGTAGTTATAGCCTTCTAGGATTATTACAAATTTTTTATGAATTTTTTTACCATTCCTCGTGAAATTATGAAAAATTACTTAGAAAAATAATTGCAATGTTGAATATATCTATTAACTTCATCTAACTAATTGATCAGTTTAGAAAACAATATTTCATTTCATATATGGCAATGTCGGCTCTAACTCTCTACTTACGGGTCCGAATTACGTTCCATCAGTTGTGACAAATCCTATTTGTCATGGAGAAGCTGTCCGTGAGAGTCACACGGTCGTTCGGGGGCTGTTTTGAATTTTTGCTCCCGAAAGCTCTTTTTCAAGTAAGTTTAAGGCGTATTCGGCTCTAACTCTCTGCCTACGAGTTTGAATTACATTCTGTCAATTGTCAAAAGTTTTATTTGTCATGAGGAAGCTGTCCATGAGAGTCACACGGTAGTTTGGGGGCTGTTTTGAATTTTCGCCCCCAAAACGTCATTTTTCAACTAAAATTGCACTTTACTATTTTAACTAGCCTCCTTTTAAACATATACTCCAACAAATCCCTCTACTTTAACTATGCTAGCAGTATGCACACGCGATACATGTACAACTTAAAAAAAATGTAAAAAATGCACACACACAAAAAAAAAAACATTATAATAATAAATAATGACAAAGAAAAATTTATATATAATATGTGTTACTTAAGTAATAAGAGCCTTTATTATTAAACCCAAAGTCATATGTTCAAGACCCCTCCTCTTCTTTGCATATTTTTTTTTTTATATAAAAACTCCAAATGTAAGGGTATTTTAGGAATGAAAATTATGAGACAAAAAGTGTTAACACCATCAACAACTTTCACTTTATATATTAGAATAGATTCTTTTAAAATATTTTTATTCTTTAAGTTCCTTCTTTTAAAATATTTTTTTCTTCTATTCTTTTTTGGGAGATGCACTAATAAATCCTAAATCTTTATCTTATCATTCATTTGGTCCTATATTTTATCTTATGATCCAATTAGTCCCAAACTAATGTTAATGACAAAATAACCAATGTTACACTATATTTTGCGCTTTTTAGTAAGGGTAAATGAGAAAAACTCTAACGTGGTATTGACTGAAATGCCCAAACACATCGTTACGCCGATGTTAATGGCCTTTTTTTTGGGTTGGTGTTCATCATCATCAACAACATCAACTACATCACCAACGTCACTAAAAAAAAATATCAAAAATCATCAAACAACATCAAACATTAACAAAACATTATCAAATATCAAACATCACCAACATTAATCATCAACATATGAATATCAAACATTCCAATCAAACAACATCAACAAAAAAAAATGAATTTCAAGGCCTAATCGAACATCAAATATTGTTCTTCAAACATTGAACATCTCCACTATCAAACATCAAACATTAGGGCCTAATCGAATATCAAACATTGAAAATCAAACATTATTCTTCAGACTCCCATTTTTCAGATCAATTCCTTGCCAATCCGCAGCCAAATCGGCTCTGTCATCGAACTCATCTTCCAATCGGTTCCGTAAGAAAACCAGAGATCTACCCAATTTGTCCGATTGCCTAATGTGTCAGTTATAGCTCTTTCATCTACTGAAATTTGTGAAGCTGATATTGTTAATATGTCGTCTGACAGGTGCTCTGTCAATGGGGAGATTCCATCAACCCAACTTCTAGAGCACACAATTTGCGATGGTGTTTGCATTGATTATGTCGAGATGCTGAGTTACAGGCCTGAATTGGAAGAACCAACTTCTAATTCATGTCTTGCTGATTCTGCTCCTACATCAGTGGGACTGTCGAGATTTCTCATCCGAAGAGAAGGAAGGGAAGATCACAGTGAGAGAGAGAGAGAGAGAAATCACACCCTCAAAGGGTATTGATGTAAAAATAAATGGATCAAATCACACCCTAAAAAATCTGGCAATACATTAGGACTAAATGGTATACAAAAAAACTTATAGGACTAAATGATTTAACTTTTTCCAATATAGGATTTATGGGTAATTTTTCCTTGTTTTTTTTAATTTTTGTAAATGTTATATTTTTTTTTTCAACAATAATATTCTTACAACGGTTATATTTTTCAAACGATCATATTTTTGTAACGGCCATATTCTTCAAATAGTTATATTTCTATAACAATCAAAATTTTTAAATGGCTATATTTTGTAATGGTTAAATTTTTACAAGGCATTTTTTTTTTTTTTTGTTTCTTCAAATGGTCATGTTTTTGTACATTCATATTTTTACAACAATTATATTTTGTAACGGTCATTTTTTTTTTTTTTTCAGTTTTCAATTATAAAATAGACATTTCTCTCATTCTATCTTACTTTCAACCCTATTTTCCATTTCATAAATTCTTTGATATCTCTCGCTATGGCTTCCAATCTTCTTTATGATAGGCTTCTAAATGATTCTAATTCTGGCGATGAATTGAAAATATTAAAAGCTATTACTATGATGAAGAACTACCAAATAGTGAGATAGAATCAAACTCACGTCGTGTTTTCATTCGAGGTCGTATGGTCATTAAAAGAGAGTTCTACTGGGTTCTTCTAGAGAATGAGATGAGAGCTTGAGAAAGAGGTAGAACAAATAGAGAGAGAGAGAGTTGGGCTAATTTTCATCTGATTGTGAAGGAATCACTGAAATTTGATGTTGTAGAGAGCAATTGTTAGTTTCGCGCACAAATAGATCTCCCACCAAAGATGAAGAAACTAATAAAAAAATATGAGACTGGTGTACAGTGCCTCATCTTCTCTAGCAAAGTGTTGTCGCACAAAAGTATCATTGTAGGAAAATTGATTTTTAGCAGAGTTTCAAAAACGCTGCTATAAGCTTGAAAAATGCTGTCATAAGTTAGAGCGACGTTAAATATTTTCGCCGCTAATACCGCTGCCACAATAACTTTAAAACGTTTCAAAAATGTCGCTAAAAACATTAGGTGACTTTTTTGAAAACGCCACAAAAACTTTGACATTGGCTTACACTTCCGTCACAAAGAACGTATGACGTCATTTAGTGCGTTTTTTTCAAAAAATGCCACCTTTCTTTGTTTCGGAATAGCATCATACATGATGTCATTTGGTGGCATTATCTCATTGTGATATTAGTCATGATTTATTATGGTTATTATTTTGATTATGATAAAAAAATATCATTGATTATGCCTTAAGTAACATTTATTTTAAGGGTAAACTATGTTGACACCCCTTGAGATTTGTTTTTAATACAAATTCTCCCTTGAGGCTTGGGAAAATACACTACCCTCCCTAAGGTTTCAAATCGTATTACAATTTTGTCCACTCCATTAGGTGAAGTAATAGTTTTGGATGACATCAACACTAAAAATGGTCAAAATACCAATTTTAACCTTATAATCCAACCCAACTCAAACCTAATCAAATAGCCCACTCCTGACCTATTTGTAAACCTAATTCAGAGCCAAAGACAAGAATGAAAAGAAGAAGTATAGGAGAATTTGGACACGCAAACCCCTTCTTCTATTGCCGAATGTCGTGATGTTGTAGAAGAGGCGTTGGAACTGGAAAACACAATAAATCTCAGAAGCTTCTGTCTGTATCATGTGGTGCCATTGGAGGTATTGATGGTCTCTTTCTGTGAATGAATGAGATAAATAGGGTAATATAGTAAATTTAAATTCTTAATGGAGGGTATTATGGTATTTACATCTTTTCTGTTATCTATGTTAATAGACAGACACTGACGGGATCAATGTAATTTTCAAAATATAAGGAGGTAACTTGTATTAGAAATCAACTTATAAATTGTCTTTAACTTGTACACTAGTGTGTACTGTAGAATGACTCATAAAATATATATTGAGATTAAAAATATTTTAATTTTATATGATTTTTATTAATAATTTTTAAAAATATTATTATCATGTATTAATTTTATTAATATGTGAAATTTTTTAAAAAAATTGAATTGTAACTGTAATTTTTTTCAAAAAGAAATCAGATGGAAAGAGAGCATTTTGGTAATTTGATAGTAGGAGGTGGTGGTGGGGCATATGAATGAATAAAGGAGAAACAAACAAAGCATCATCCTCTAAAAAAAACAAAGCATCAGATACAGATGAGCACTGGGTGGGTCCCACCCAAATAAACGTGTCAGCTTTTAACGGCTCTTTCTTTTAAATTTTTGAAACATTAGCTGGCGAGCTTTGTATCGGGACTCTAAACAAAGCGACCATGCGTAGGGGTGTGTGCGGTGTGAGTCGGTGCGGTTTGAGAGAAAAATAAAAATCGTATGGCGGGTGATGGATTGATAAAAGTGTCACTAGAATTTATTATTTTTCTTATCAAAAATCGACGGTTCGGTTGGCAAATAATGACGGATTTGCCTTGACGGTTCGGGTAGATTGGCGGTTTATAAAAAATATAATTCAAATTACAAAACTTAAATCAAAGAATAAAAAAAACACGAGAGATACCGTAATGTTAAGCATCTTACGAAGCTTTCTTCTGATGCAGCAAGTGTAGCAACAATATGATAATATCAACGACTATGCCATCAGTTCATTACAAGTATCTGTGGAAGCTACAATGATCAAATACAATACATAAAATTAATATCATTCAGGATTTACAATATATTAAAAATGTTTACTGTTGAAAAGTATTTAGATTGAAAAGTGAGCTGATGCAAGTTTGCAACATGACCAGAAAAAAAAAAAAAAGATTGAAAAGTGAATTAGAATCCAACTTTATTTTGGATTACTGACATCTTGAATTCCCCTCGAGCAGTAATGTAATACTATATTCTAAGGTATAGAACAACAAATAAACTTAAGTGAAAAAGAATTTTTAGAATCTTATAAAACATGATTTAGGGCTGGTTTGAGGTGTCCTAAAAAAGTGTACTTTTTGTCTTTTTGGACTAAAAAAGTTGAAAAAAAAATATGGAGGTTTGGGTTAACTTTTTGACTTTTTATAAAAAAAAGTGTATTAAAAAATTGTATAAAAAAAGTGTGTAAGAGAAGATTAGAGAGAGGTGAGCCCCAGCCGTACAACCGTGTGAATTGGAGTAGGAAATTATTGGCTAATTTTTGGGTATTGTACTAGACGGTTTTGTTTGGCCCGTGGGGATCATCACGGGTCCCATTTTAATAATCTGAACCGTTCAATGTGTGTAACGCGTCGAACACTATGTACCTATAAAAAATCACGTTAATCGGATATCGATAGCTATCTGATCAGATTTATTTATTTTTCAATCATAAATTATAACACCATCCATTTGTTGTACATAACTGACTTGATCATATAGTTATCGATATCCGATCAATGTTTTATACACATTCAACGGTTCAGATTATCAAAACGGGACCCGTGATGGCCCCCATGAAACGAACAACGGTGTGTGTAAAAGACACACCCAATCATTTCTTTTTTCCCCACTGCCACACAGCAGCTGCACGGGTCATCAATTCCGTGTGTACTTTTTTTGAAAAAAATTGATTTTTCATTTTTTATTTTTTGGTGAATAGTGATTTTTTTTTGAATTTTGGAGTAACTTTTTGGCTTTTTAACTTATACAGTAGATGCCAAATAAGGCCTTAATAGCGGTGCGGGTCGGTGCGGTTTGGAAGAAAAATAGAAACCGGCGGATTGATAAAAGTGTCACTAGAATTTGCCATTTTTCTTACCAAAAACCGGCGGTTCGATTGGCAAATAATAACGAATTTGCCTTGGCGGTGTGGCTCGGTGCGATTTTGGCGGTTTCGGCGGTATTATGCACACCCCTAACCATGCGGGTGCGGCCTACCCTGTTAGCGCCTTGGATTGGCATTTTAGGGGTTGTTTGGAATGTTCTAAATAAGTATATTTTTTGATTTTTTATAAAAAAATGTGTAAAAAAGTAGAGAAGAGATGTTGATTGATATGACCCAAAAAAGATAAAAAGATAAAAAATATAGACTTATTTAATCTTTCCAAACAAGACCTTAATATCATTCATTTCCAAAGTGCAATAATAGATTTACATTTATAAATTCATAATTAATAATTAAATTTTATTACTAACTCAATAAGGACAACAAATAATTAATCTACAATTAATAAATTTAATCTCATCAACTCTACAAAAGGAGTAATGTTAGGAACGTTAAGTATTTTACTAATATTTTCTATCAAATGTTTTACATAAGTATAAGATCCATATTATGTGAGTCTTATATGAGTTTTATACTAATGTGAGATATTTGATAGAAATATTAATAAAATATTGAGAATTCCAGCATTTTCCCAACAAAAGTGTTCCATAATATGGAGAAATAAGCAAACTAAACAAACCTTATAATAGAAAATAAATTATTAATTGATTCAATTATTAACTTGACTTGTCAGTTAAAAGTGTATAAGAATAAACAAAAGAATAGAATAGAGTGTTTTTAAAATTTTAAAAATATAAAGAGTTTTACATGATTTAAAGATGAAGACTATTATAATTTTATAAGGGATAAATAATACATAATCTTTATATGAGTAATAATATAAAGGGTCCAGTTTGTCTCAAATTGAAGATCAAGATTAGATTGTCTAGTCTAGCCCGTGGACTTATTTTTGGGCCCCTTTTCGATAATTCAAACCGTTTCATATGTAGAACTCGTTGAGTACTATATTCTTGTAAAAAATCACATTGATCAGATATTGATAGCTATTTGATCGGATCAGATTTCTGTCAATCGTTTATTTTTTTATATAAAACTGATCTGATCAAATAGCTATCGATATCCAATCAACGTGATATTTTTAGAGATATAGTATTTAACGAGTTCTACACATTTAACAATTCAGATTATCAAAATAGGACCCAAAAATAAACCCATGGGCCGAACTAAATGATTTAGTTTTGATCTCCAACTGAAAACAAGCTACACCATAATGTATCAAAAGTTTAAGAAGGGCATGTAACCTCCCTAGGCCTACGGTGGCTCCATACTGTTAATAAGCCCAAATGTTACTAAAATTGAGATGAATTTGAGAGAAATCAAACTGTTCATTTAATGCTCAGACTTGTTTTGGGAAGTAGAAAAAAGTTAGTTTATCGGGTTTTTTTATTTAAACATACAAAAAAAAATAGAGGGGTTATATGACCCAAATAAGTCAATAAGTTAATAAATTAACTTTTCTTACTTCCCAAAATGGCCCTTTCGTTTGGGGAGTAATTATTTTAGCTAAAAAGTTAAAAAGTCACTATAAGTTATGACATCACTTTCTTTACTTTTTTATACACATTTTCGTAAAAAGCAAAAAAATTATTAAAATAATTTGTTTTCAAACGAGGCCCAATGGATCGATTTTTTCAAATTTAGCGACTTCTTGTTTTTAAACTTAACTATTTTAGTAATACAAATTTGTACTTTACTATAAACTTAAGGACTTTTCTTAAGTGTGCAATTGCACACCATATGCCACTTACACAAAAAGTGTAAGTGTAAGGTGTAAGTATAAGTATAAGGTATAAGTGTAAGGTGTAAGGTGTAAGTGGGTTGCATATGGTGTGCAACCTCAAAAAAGGTGTAAGTGTAAGGTTTAATTTTTCACAAAAGGTGTAAGTGTAAGGTATAAGTGTAAGGTATAAGATGTAAGGTGTAAGTTGCACACCATAACCAAACCCTAAACTTAATAGTTTTGACGGGCCTACTATTATACTTTACTATACTCAACCAATACTCCCTTAAACTATTTATATTAAAATTGGGTTAGAATAAATACAATTGAGTAGGGAATTTTTGCCATCTTTCATCAATAATAAGTTAATCATATAAATAGAAAAATGATATTATCATTTATTTTACATTGAAATATAATTTTTTTTCTTATTTATCCTTTGTTTTTAAGTCATCTGCATTAGTTTTTATCATTTTAGCTTTTACTAAGAGAAAGGTAATTTATTTATATTAAAAACTCTGAAATTTATTAAATCTCATAAGAGGTAAATGTAATTTATTCTAAAAATAATATATAAACCAATATAAAATGCTATGTCATTCTTGACCTTGTTATGTTTTTTTTTTTAAAAAAAAGGGGGGGGGGGGGGCATATTATGGTGGTTTATATATTTAAAAAAATGCTACAAAACCTAATTTTTTGTTAAAAATTCTATGGGGGTGTTTGACGTGGTTTATTTTGGTTAATTTATAGATTTTAATTTTGAATTGTTTGGTTAAATTTGTTTCAAATAATTTCTGATTCTAATAACTTATTTTAACTCAAAAAAATTGATTTTGAGAAACTAACCACTCTCTGCTTCTGCTGTGGATATAATAGTTTACGATTATATCCTTAGATTTTTTTTTTTTTGAAAATAGAAAAAGACTCAATTATTATTATTATTATATTATTATTATTATTATTATTATTATATAAGAAATGTGGACTGGTAGTGAATAAAAAAAAATAAAAATTAATTCAAAAAGTTATTTCACAACTTATTTATTAAATACTATTTTGCAACTTAAATCTATTAGCCAATAATTTTTTTGGATGAATAAATCTATAATCCAGCAGTTGCATAAAACAGATTAACAACTTCTGATTAAGGTTATAATTTATAATCTATTAAGTTATAATTTATAATTTGTTTTAACAATTGCACCAAACACCCCTTATGGAATGTTTGGTATAGATTCTACATCAAACATAGGGGATGTTTGGTATAGATTTTAAGAGGTGACTATAACTTATTTTAATTTGGGAGTTTGTACTACATTATTTGGTACAGTTTCAGCTTAAATAATTTAAATAAATTAAAAATAGCTGATTATTTAGAAAATGAGGAATGGTACTTTATGTTTATCAGATTTTAGTTTAAAAAAACTCTACCACACGGTGTGGTAGAACCACTGTTTATGAGCAAGCCCTTGGGGTTTAATTTTTTGATAATTTTTTACTTTTTAATTTTTTTTAATTAATGTATTTAAAAAATTACTAAAAAAAAGTTAATGTGCCATTTAAATTTTTTAACATACGAGAATGACAAATGGCTTAGTAGTTTTTTTTTTTTTTGAACCTTTTCAGTTTTTTTTTTTTTAAAACAAAATTTGTTTAATTTCACTTTCAGAATCAATTTTGAAAGATATTTTTTTTAGAAAGAGTTTATAAAATTTAAAAATTTGTTTGATTGTATATTCAGAAAATAGTTTTTAGAAATTTAAAAATTCAAAACTTATTTGGTTTTGAAGTTTTCAAAAACTATGTTTGAGTTTCAAACAATATTTTATTGTTTTTAAATGTTTTAAATATTTTAATCAATGTTTTTCAATTTTTAGATCTACTTATTGTTAGGAAAAATATGTGATTCTCTACAAGTAAATTAATTAATGAGAATAAAAACTAATGCGAAAAAATTAAATCAGAAATAACACAAGAATTTTTACGTGGTTCCCTCAATGTGAGATACGTCAACGGGATCGAAATCCGATTCCACTATCAACCAAATAAGTTCCAAACGATTACAAACGAGACACTAATGGTCTCACAAAACCACCCTTAGGTAAATTCCAAATAATCACAAATAAACAAGAGGAAAGACCTCACCAAATAGATGAACAAAAATCTTCAGAACTAGAGTTGTAGAAGATCCAAAATAACGAACCAAATCAACACCGAAAACGAAGCAAAGAACCACCAAATTAATTTCACTGTTCACACACCCAAATAATTGATTTCACCAAAGTGGAGTATGTGTAGCAGCCGTTCTCTTCACCACGGGATGAGCAAAAACAAAACTCTAAAATATTGTGAATCTAGGGTTTATTATCAAACCTTAGTTGTTTCCAAATTGGATTAGGTCTCCACAAATTAAATATAATATATAAAAATATATTATAATTAATACTAAACCAAATTAAACTCTTTTTCCAAAACCAATTGGGTCCCACACTCCAATAAGGAGGTATACCCAACAATTCTCCCCCACCGACTTAGGTGGAGATATCAACCATACCCGCCAAAGTTTGACATTTTAAATGTTTGTCCCTCGACAAAGTCTTTGTCAGCATATTTGAAATATTATCATCTGTGTGAACCTTTTCGAGTTGTAACAATTTCGAATCTAACATATCACGAATCCAATGGTATCTCATATCAATGTGTTTCAATCTCGAATGAAAAGTAGAATTTTTACTCAAGTGAATAGCACTTTGACTATCACAATAAAGCACATACTTTTCTTGCTTTAAACCCAACTCTTGCAAAAATTTCTTCAACCATAACTCTTCTTTGCAAGCTTCTGTAATGGCAATAAATTCAGCTTCGGTAGTTAAGAGAGCAACATATTTTTGTAATTTAGATTGCCATGTCACAACTCTCCCTGCAAAAGTTATCAAATACCCCGAAGTAGATTTCCTAGAATCAATATCACCGGCCATGTCAGAATTTGTGAACCCATCAAGCATCGGCTTACCATCCCCAAAACACAAACATACCTTCGAAATCCCTCGAAGATACCTTAAAATCCATTTTACCGCTGCCCAATGTTCTTTACCCGGATTAGAGAGAAACCGACTCACCTCACCAACGGCGTGAGCAATATCCAGCCTTGTACAAACCATGGCGTACATCAAAGAACCAACTGCTGAAGCATAAGGAACTTTCAACATCTCTTCTTTGTCTTTCTCACTTGTAGGACATTGATTCGAACTAAGCTTGAAGTGACCCGCAAGTGGACAACCAACCGACTTTGCTTTATTCATGTTGAACCTCTCAAGAACTTTCTCAATGTAGCTTTCTTGAGACAACCAAATCAGCCCCTCTTTGCGATCACGAACAATTTTCATACGAAGTATTTGCTTTGCCAGTCCCAAATCTTTCATAGCAAAAGATTTACTCAACTCTAACTTCAACTTGTTAATCATGGTAGAATCTTGACCCACAATTAATATGTCATCAACATAAAGCAAAAGAATAATAAATTTGCCATTCGGAAAATTTTTCACAAACACACAATGGTCCGAAGTGGTTTTAGAAAAACCATTATTCATCATGAAAGAGTCAAATTTTTTGTACCATTGCCGCGGGGCTTGCTTGAGGCCATACAAACTTTTCTTCAATTTGCAAACAAAGTTCTCTTTCCCTTTCTCCACAAAACCTTCTGGTTGTTCTATATAAATTTCCTCTTCAAGATCACCGTGAAGAAATGCGGTCTTCACATCAAGTTACTCAACTTCAAGGTTCATACTTGCAGCCATGCCAAGTACAACCCGACTAGAAGACATCTTCACAACCGGCAAGAAAATCTCATCAAAGTCAATACATTTCTTTTGCCCAAAGCCTTTCACAACAAGACGTGCTTTGTACCTCAGATTCTTACTATCATTCTTCAATTTGAAAGCCCACTTATTTTTCAGAATTTTCCTCCCTTTAGGCAACTTCACTAAATCATAAGTGTGATTTTCAAGTAAGGAATTCATCTCCTCTTCCATGGCTTTTTTCCAATCATCTTTCTTTGCATGCTCAACTGCTTCTTGGTAGCTCTCAGGCTCCCCTTGATCGGAAATCAACACAAATTCATTGGGAGGATACTTTCTTGAAGGTTGTCGGTCCCTTGTAGATTTCTTCAACTCAAATTGTGGTGGCGGTTCTTGAGTTGGATGCTCTTCCTTAATTTCTGGCTCAACTTCATTAGGATTAGCATCATCCTCTACATCTTCAATAGGTAGCTGCATATCTCCCCCATTTTCATCATCTACCGAAGATGAAGGAGATGGATCAATGTCAATGAGATCACTAGTTTTTGGCTCCGGTTGATCACCTTTGCCAAAGTCTTCAATTGTTTGGTCTTCAAGAAACACAACATCACGGTTTCGTATGATTTTCTTGTCGACCGGATCCCACAATCTATATCCGAATTCATCACGCCCATAGCCAAGAAAAATACATTGTCTTGACTTGCTATCAAGCTTGGACCTCTCATCTTTTGGAATGTGAACAAAAGCTCGGCAACCAAACACTCTCAGGTGCTCATAAGATACATCTTTACCGGTCCAAACTCTTTCTGGAACATCACCATTCAAAGGATAGGAAGGAGACAAATTAATCACGTCAACCGCTGTCTTCAATGCCTCACCCCAAAAGGATCTTGGCAATTTAGCTTGTGAAAGCAAACATCTTGTTCTTTCCATAATGGTGCGGTTCATCCTCTCGACAACTCCATTTTGTTGAGGAGTCTTCTTAACTGTCTTTTGATGTTGAATACCTTGGCTGTGACAATACTCATCAAATGGCCCAATGTATTCACCACCATTGTCTGATCGGATGCACTTCAATTTCTGGCCTGTTTCTCTTTCAACCATGGCCTGAAAATGCTTAAATACTTCTAGAACTTGATTTTTAGTTTTTAGTAGAAAAGCCCAAACTTTCCTTGAATAATCATCAATGAAAGTAACAAAATAAAGTGCATCACCATGTGTTCTAACTTTTAAAGGACCACAAACATCCGAATGAATCAATTCCAAAACATTTTCTTTTCTAGAGGCAACATTTTTATGAAAAGAAACTCTATGTTGTTTACTTGCCAAACAATGAATACAAGTTTTAAGATGTGTACCTTTCAAACCGGGTAGAAGCTCTTTCTTGAACAATACTTACAGCCCCTTTTCACTCATGTGGCCAAGCCGCTTGTGCCACAATTCGGTAGAAGTATCATCTTCAAGTGCATTGACAACACCTTTACAAATTTTTTCTTGCATCGAATAAAGTGTATGAGTCTTCTTGCACTTAGCCACGACCAAAGAACCCTTTGTGAGCTTCCATATTCCATCACCAAATTTGTTGTTGAAACCTTCATCATCTAGCTTCCCAGTAGAGATCAAATTGAGGCGAACGTCGGGAACATGCCTCACATCTTTAAGCAACAACTTGTAGCCCAAATTTGTTTCCAAGCAAACATTACCCATGCCAATAATCTTGGACAAACCTTCATTACCCATTCGAACAGAACCATAATCTCCTTTGGTGTAGGTAGTGAAGAAATCAACTCGAGAAGTCACATGAAAAGAAGCACCCGAATCAATCACCTAATTGCTCTCTTGGCCTACAAAATTGATACAATCATCTTCACAAATGACCATGAGATCATCAGTAATAACTGCCGTTGTATCTTCTTGCTTCTTATCCACACTTTTGTCACGCCTTTTCTCTTTGTTCTTGAGCTTTCAGCATTCCCGCTTCATGTGCCCTTTCTCATGGCAATAATAGCACTCAATGTCTTTCTTTGAAAAAGAACCATATTTTGATTTGTCACGGCTTTGATCACGACCATGAGGAGTCTTACTCCTCTCCCTTGTTTTGCTTCTGCCTCTCACAACAAATGCTTTCAAATGAGAGGAACCCGCTGATTTTCTTCTAGTTTCTTCATTTAACAAGCTACTAGTGACTTGGCCTATTGTGACAACTCCATCAGGTGCCGAATTACTAACCGTCACAACCAAAGTCTCCCAACTTTCGGACAAAGAACTAAGTAGCATCAAAACCTTCAACTCATCATCAAAAATAATTTTCATAGAAGCAAGTTGGTTAACAATACTCTTTATTTCATTCAAATGTTCTGGAATGGGCTGCCATCTTTATATTTTAAATTAACTAACTTACAAAACAGAAAGGCTTTATTTGTTGCTGATTTCTTATCATAAAGGCCTTCTAATTTTTTCCATAAATCATGTGCTGAAGTTTCAGTAGCAACATAATGAAACACACTGTCATCAATCCATTGACGGATAACACCAACGACTTTTCGATTAAGCCTATTCCATTTATCATCTTTCATACCCTCGGGTTTGCCACTATCACCCTCAATGGGTCCATACAAATCTTTACAAAATAATAGGTCCTCCATTTTAGTTTTCCAAGTTACCCAATTGCTTCCATTGAAGTTAGACATACGACCCACATTCCCCTCAATTGATTTACACAAATAAATAAATCCAAATAAACCGTAAGCTCTGATACCAGTTGTTAGGGAAAATATGTGATTCCCCACAAGTAAATCAATCAATGGGAATAAAAACTAATGCGGAAAAATTAAATCAGAAGCAACACAAGAATTTTACGTGGTTCCCTCAATATGAGGTACGTTCACGAGATCGAAATCCGATTCCACTATCAACCAAATAAGTTCCAAACGATTACAAACGAGACACTAATGGTCTCACAAAACCACCCTTAGGTGAATTCCAAATAATCACAAATAAATAAGAGGAAAGACCTCACCAAATAGATGAACAAAAATCTTCAGAACCAGAGTTGTAGAAGATCCAAAATAACGAACCAAATCAACACCGAAAACGAAACAAAGAACCACCCAAATTAATTCCACTGTTCACACACCCAAATAATTATTTCACCAAAGTGGAGTATGTGTAGCAGCCGTTCTCTTCACCACGGGATGAGCAAAAACAAAACCCTAAAATATTGTGAATTTAGGGTTTATTATCAAACCTTAGTTATTTCCAAATTGGATTGGGTCTCCACAAATTAAATATAATATATAAAAATATATTATAATTAATACTAAACCGAATTAAACTCTTTTTTCAAAACTAATTGGGTCCCACACTCCAATAAGGAGGTATACCCAACACTTATTCTAAATATATTTAAAATTTTATGAAAACAATCTTTGTAAAATCACTAAATACTAACAAATACAATATATATATATATATATATATGTGTGTGTGTGAAAATTTAATACATTTTTGTATATTTTTTTTGTATTTATTTAATTTTGTAAAGATTTCTTAACATTTATTTATTTTTACTTTTTAAGTATATCCAGATTAGATACATATAAAAAAATTGGCCAATATATTAAAAAATTCACTATAAATAAAAAATAATGATTAAAAACTCAAAATTATTTTTAAAAACTCTAAAACCAAACAAATTTTTAAAGATTATTTACTCATTCCACAATGGTCCTCTGAATTTAAATCTAACACATTTTTTTTTTCACTATTTGCAAAAATAATTTTTTATTAATTCGAAATACAAATTCAATTTGTTTTAAATTTCATATGAATTTGCAAATAATTTTTTTACAAAGTTTCATTCAAAAAATTCTATTTGAAATAGAGATAAATTTCATCCAAAAAAATTGGGTTCAATTAATGTAACTTTGGGAACAAAGATAAGTTTGATTTGAAATAATTTTGAGAATAGAAATAAATTTGAAATAGCTTTGAGAAAATTCTAAACAAATAAGCCATCAATTTTGAGCTCTCAAAAATTGATTTGAAAACTCCAACCGAATGGGGCCTTGATTTTTTAATTTGTAGCCAAACCATCATAAATATTGTTTTAAATTTAAAACTCACTAGTTTCCCCTCTATATGACTATTCTTCATATTTCTTTATATTTTATTTTGTGGATTCCATTTGGAGTTCACAATGATGATCCAAATCATTCATCAGCGGTAAAGATAAGTTGTGCAAAAAATAAATTCCATCGGACATCATTAGAGATATGAACAAATTACATTTTATTTTTTAAAATAAACATCAACTATGAGTTTAAATTTAAACTGTACATGAAAACAAAACATGATTTGTTCATCTATTCATCAATATTTTGATGAAATTGATTTTTTATACAGATAGTTTTCACTCTTAAATTTATGAGATAAATAGTTTGAATTATTATTGTAGATCTAAAGTGGGGACAACAAAATAAATTATGGAGAAATATAAAAGATAATGGTAGTATGATATGAATGAGGCAATGTTGTCCCTAATCATTAGATGTAAGGGTGTTTTGGGAATTTGGCTTTTAGCCACTTTTTTAGGTTTGTAGCAAAAGTTAAAAGTTGACTTTTTTGTATTTTTTTTCATTTGGGAAGTTGGTTTGCAGCCACTAGTGAAATTACAATTCTACCTCTCATAGGTCAAAATGTGCTACATGGGTGAAGTTGTAAATATTTTAAATTGAATGGGGGTAATTTAGTCATTTTATTGTGATTTGACATCATAAACAAATATTAATCAAAAAAGTCAAAAGTAACTTTTTACCAACTTCCCAAATCATTTGTCTAAAAAAGCGAAAAGCTTGGTTAAAAGCCAAAAAATTACTTTTTAACATCTTTCCAAAATAGGCCGTAATAAGCTCTCTATTGTGGCTAGCCCTTTTGCAAACAGTAATACTCAAATTCAAACTTAACAAGTCAAAAAGAGCTATGCTAGAAATTTTAAATAATTTATTAAGTTTTTTTATCGAACTTTAGTGTGGAACCCACACACATGTGAGTTTGCGTGGGTCTCACACTCATGTGAGAGATTTGGTAGAAAATTTGATAAATTATTTGGGATCTATAACATTTTCTATTCAAAAATGATTCAAAATTATCATTTTATGGTTCAAATTTATTGTACACATAAGCTCCACACTAAATAAAATCTTTACTACACAATCACTCACTCAAAATTTTATGAGTAGATATATTTGGGTCTATATACTTATTCTTTTGTAAATTAGGCAGTTGGCTAGCGTGTTGGAATATTTAAATTGTGATTTAATTAGATAAAATGGTCAAGTTAACAAATAAAATATGAAGAATAGGTTAGAGTTGCTTTGATTAATATGTTTGTATATAAATAAATAACTTCAAATTTTTGGCCACACATGTGGGCAAGTAAGATTCTATATATAATTAAATATAGTTTCATTTTCAGCTGTCCGTTGAAAACTTAGAAGGTTGGGAAATCAAGAAAGAAAGAGTTGGCAAAATCAAATAATAATGTCCAACATATGTTTTAAGAAAGAAGACATGGGTACACCTGTGCGTTGATTTCGTAGTCGGCTTCTACTCCCGCCATGTGTTACAAGAAAAGTTCGAGTAATAAACCCTTGCTATGCCATGTGCCACATGTACACCAACCCCTCTCTCTGTCCGTCTCTCAAATTTGCTAAGAATCTCTAATGAATTAATAAAAAGAGTTATGTTAGGTATATAAAAAATTTTACTAAATATTTGACTAAATATTTTATATGAGTATGAGTATCACAAAATCTCACATAAGTGAGAGATTCACGCCCATATAAGACATTTGATCAAATATTTAATAGAATTTTTAAAATTTCTTTGTTAATTATGCAGGTCACTTAATGAAGTTAATGATTGTTAAATATAGGGAGAGCATTGGAGATGCTATAATAAAGTAAAAAAATGAATAATGAGCTCTAAATCCACCACTAGTGAGGTGAAAAATGGAAAAAAAAGAAAAAAAGAAAAAAAGGCACGGCGCACACTGTGGCAGTAGGTGAGATTCACTGCCACATCATTAGTGGTAGCACTAATTAGTGGTCTTTAGCATTATTGAATAAAGTATTCTTCCCTTCATTCTGCATATATAGCAGCGGAAGAGAACTAATTTGTTTTAGTTTTGAATTTTCAAAAATGACTTTTGAGTTTTCAAAAATTTTAAGTGATTCTTTTTAAAATAATTATGTCAATTGTTTTAAAGATGTATCTAACTTAAATATATTTAAAAATAAAATATTTATGAATCTTTTAATTTTTTTAATAAATATGAAAGTATATTAAATTTTTATAATTTTAGTATTTAGTGAATTTTTTAATAAAAAAATCAAAATTTTATACTTTGAAGTATATTTAAAAAAACTAGATTTAAATAGTAAAAAAAAATGTAAAAATTCACTAAAAGTAAAAAAATACAAATTGAAAATTCAAAAATTATTTTTGAAATCTCTAAAACCAAACAGAGTGAAAAAAATTCAAACAAAATATTTATAAATAATTTATTTTATTTTATTTTTCTTTTAATTTTTTTTTCTTTTTGTTATAATGTAAAGTGAGAAAGATATGCAAGAACATGGCCAAACAACTCTAATTTTATTGAAAAAAAAAACAGAGAGAAAATTTCATTTTTACTCCTATATTTTAGGGGTGAGCATGGTCCGGATTGGACCGGATTGGAATAAAACCAGGACCAATCCGTTATCTACGGTTCCTGAAAAATTGGAACCAATCCAATCCGTTTAAATCATGGAACCAATCCGACCTAATCCATTTAAATACGGATTGGATCGGTTTAGGACCACGGATTCACATAATTAAATAACAAAAATATATATATATATATATAAGACTTTAATTTCATAAAAATATAAACATAGTACTATATTAATTCCACAATAGCAACATGTTTTTCTATAATAGCGATTTACTGTTCTAGAATTTAAACAACCATAAAAAAACTGGTTTCACCATAAGTATTTCGACCATTACAAATTAAAACTAAAAACTAACAAACAAAAATAATAAAAGAATATATTATACGGTTTTAGGTTTGAGTTTAGATTTTATATAGAATAAGAGAAGATACTATGGGGAGGATGTATAATAAAAATATAGACTATTTATATACGGTCCGGATCGGTTCCAATCCGGAACCGTGGGGTTCAATCCAGAACCAATCCGTGGACTACGGATTTTTAATTCTTCAATCCGGAACCGAACCGCGGATTCAAAAAATCAATCCAAATCTATCGGATTGGACTGGACTAGATCGGATTACGGATTTCACGGATTCCTTGCTCAGCCCTACTATATTTTACCTCGATTTTCAATTAAACCTCCAAACTTCGAATAATTTTAATTTTACCTCCAAACTTTTTGAAATTGTATCAATTTTACCTCTGCCGTCAAATCTAAAACGGAAAAAGTTAAAAAAAAATTTTATATTTTGGCCCTAAATTTCAAAAGAAAGATGTAAACTCACTCTCTTCTACCTAAATTCTCTGTCTCTCTCTCTCTCTCTCTCCTCCATTGATCCATTTACCCAAAAACAATATATATATATATATATATATTAGCAAGAAGAGCTTGAAAGAGACAGGGCAAAAATGTTGTCTGTGGCTTCTGCTAAAACTCAAAAATCAAAGCTCTCTCTTCCTTCTCCTCCGCTACAAAACCCATCGTCTTCATCTTTTGAAACCCATGTTTTCAGTTAAAAGCTTCCTGACATACCCATCTCCAACCACCTACCTCTCCACACTTACTGCTTCCAAAACCTCTCTCAATTCCCAGACAGACTCTGTCTCATCATTGGTTCCACGGGTAAATCCTACTATTTCTCTGAAACCCACCTCGTTTTCCAAAAATTCATTGCCGGATTATCACTCATTGGCATCAAAAAAGGCGATATCATCATGTTTTCCCTCCAAAACTATAACGGCCCCAAAATACGCGTCATAATTATCTTTATTTAATTATGCGTTAATATAAATTAATTTGAGAATATCTGTCTGAATTGGAACAATATTTGTTGGAGTTAAAACTTTGGAACTGAAATTGACGACTTTAATGGGGTCAAAAATCGAAATTGAGTACATGGATATGCTAATGGGAATTTTTAGAGCTATTTGAAAAGTTTAATTAAAAATTGATTTCGTCTGATTCGCTAAATCATATTTGACTCTCACTACTTGATGAAGTTTAGAAATAGATATTTATGTATATATGAGATATGAGCTCATTTGAGTCAACAAAAAGAAAAAGAAAAATCTGGAGAAAGAGTGAAAGAGAGAGAGTTCTAGAGAAAGAAGGAAACCAAAAGGAATGTGTAGAATTTAAAGGAGAGGCTCAAGATCAAGTTTGTATTCAACAAGATTATGGAAGATTAAGTAACTATAAAGGCCCTAGGTAAGAATCTAACCCCCAATTCTTGAAGATTAAATGTTATGGAGTTGAATTTATGAATTATGTATGAGTTTTGCATGTATTTTGCTATATAATGTTAGGAACATGTTGTATCTTCATGCATGGCATAAATTCATGGAAATCATTGTCACGACCCAAACCCGGCCCTATGGGTTTAGCACCGTAACCGGCCAGTAATCCGAGATTACCGAAGGCCTGCTTAACAGTAATACAGTAAAACAGAGTTCAGGGCCTGGCGGAAGCCAATACAGTAAATAGATATTGTCCATTGAGCTGTGACAGTCTGTATGCCAAAAAGATTTTCCATACATGTATGCATAGACAGTACAGTACAGAACAACATAGATATATATACATACATGACATTCGGTGCAACAGGGACCTAATCCCTATTTAACAGTACAGTAAACATTCAGTCTATACAATCCGTTCGGTCATTACAAACAGTAATACAGTACAAAAAGGGGAAATACTAAAACACCCCTAAGCCTTAGCATAACAGGCTCGGAACCTCGCAGTGAGGCACACTGGCTGGCTTGACAAAACTGGGACTCTACCCCGACGCCTCTAGCTCTGATCCGGTGCCTGCACACCTACATATATATATGAGCAGTGAGCTAAAGCCCAGTGAATAACATAAAGCGTAAAGGGTTTAGAGTGAATGTCCTTACAGTAATGAAAACAGTTCATTTCAGTCAGTATAACAGTTGTTCAGTACAGTAAACAGTCATATGTGGTACATCCATTAGCATAACAGTAACAGTGGGTCTAAAAAGACCGAACAGTAATGATGGCCATCAATCAGTAATCGGTGGTGGTTCCAATATGGAAACCGAGACAAATCCACCCGTTCATAGACCGTCGGTGAGGCTATCCGTTCATAGACCGTCGATAGCAGAAATTTGTCAAACGGTAGCAGTAACAGTAAGCAGTAGTTGCTAAGGATGCCACAATGCAGTTCAAGATGAAGGACATACATTCATTCAATAAACAGGATCAGTCCGGTAAACAGTTCAATAAACAGTTCAATTTAGAAAACAGTTCAGAAGATAGTCATTTTTGAACATATCTTTACACAGTCGTTACTCACAGAGTTCTGGGCTACAGTAGGCTAGAGCGTGTCTCCCAGTCGCCAACCCTATACAGTTAAAAGATTGAACACACTCTAAGTTTCACAGTTGGGAAAGATGATTATTAATTCCCTATCATGCCTCGGTGTGTTCTACATCTAAATCCTCATTGAGATGTCTTAAACTAGGCCTAAGAATGCCTAGAATGGAATGAGGATGCAAAGATGTGCTTGGAAAACATTTTCAGGAATTTCAGTGAAACAGGGTTACGCTCGAGCGCAGGTTTCCCCGCGCGAGCGGACAAGCAAACAAAGGTCTCCGCTCGAGCGTCAATATCCCCGCTCGAGCGTGTCACCCAACGCTCCGCTCGAGCGTACATTCCCCCGCTCGAGCGGCCTGATGGACAGTGCAAAGTACTGGATGTACGATTTCTCCGCTCGAGCGCGCATTACTCCGCTCGAGCGGACTGCAACACAGGTCAAAAATACTGGGAGCTTGATTTCCCCGCTCGAGCGGCACTTCCCCCGCTCGAGCGGAAGGCAAAAATCTGGAAAACCCAAATTCGAACTCCAAGTCCAAAACCCAGTTTTCAAACACCAAAATCGATCCTCTTGGGCCCATTTTCTGGAAAACTCTATAAAACACATAATGTTACTTGATTCCAAGCTCAATTTGTAAAATCAAGGCCCAAGGGAAGTTTAATCAAGCTCATTTCCAAACCAATTTTCAAGAACATGCATGAACAACATTCAAATATGACATGCATGCATTCAAACCAATTCAAGGCTCCAATGTGATGCTCTAATGAGCTCAATACTTTAAAAATAAGATGAAAACATGGATTTGTACATGATTATGAACATGCATGTGGTATTTGCCCATGAAATCCACTCCAAACTCCCTAAATTCAACATGCATGTAATAATTAGACTTCAATCTAATATGCTAAGCTTAAAACATGACTTAGCTCATCAATTTAGCATGAAACATGCAAGAACAAGTTTAAACTCAACAATGAGAAGGTCAATGATCTACCTTAGGTCTTGAATACAAGATGAACAAGCTCAACTATGCAATGTATGCCTCAAATCCTTCAATTTCCAACCAATTCTCTAGATAAACAAGATGAACTCACACTTTCCTCTCACTCTCTCTTCTTAGTCGGCAAAAACAATGAAAGTGGCTGAGGAAAATGTTTTGTTTCAACATGTATAAGGCTCCAAGTGTTGACATAGTGGGCCACTAAGGGTGGCAAGGTTGTAAATAAGCCAAACTTAGCTTTTAACCAATATTTAATCTAATTTAATCATACCTAATCAGTTTTCAGATAATTACACCATTAAATCACATAAATCGTGGTGGTCCTAAAACATCAATCAGTTCCCGATTCGGCCGCCGATAAGGCCTTCAATTAACAGTTTAAACACAAAACATGAACAGATAATCAAATAGATAGAAATGCAATACAATAGATAAACTCAATCAATTCCGTTTCAATTTCAGTCAGTCAGTTCAGTAATTTATTCAGTTCACTTATCAGTCGTAATCAGTTCCGTTTAACAGTAATCGGTGGTTAGTAACGAGGGTTGTTACAATCATGTTCACAAACTTGTTTGTCTTGCATGATTCTTGAGATTTAAAGAATAAACTCCATGGATTTCAAGAATGGAAGCTTAATTTGCATATTTTGTATTTTGACTCAAGAGTTTGAATGTTTTGTATGAAATTTAAGCTCCATTTTGAAGTTATGATTTTGTTTAAACTGGATATGTTGCATTCAACATGTTTTTATAAGTTTTTGGCCTTGAAATACAGGGAAATGAAGTTTGATTTTGGAAAGAATGAGGTTCCATTCAAGAGCAGAATTTCAGAATGAAATTGTACCTAGACCACTTGAGCGGCCTGGCCACCGCTCGAGCTGCCAATCCCTTTTTGGCCAAAATTGTATTCTGAAGTTCGCCCGCTCGTGCGGCCAAGGCCACCACACGTGCGGCTAAACATGATAGATTTTTCAATTTTGTTTTGTTTTCTTTTCGTTTTCTGACTTCTGGGCCTTCCTCTAGATGGTTTTCAAGTGTAATTTACATCCATAAGCATCTCATAAGCATGAAAGAAATTAAAAGAAGAATAGAAGTAACTGAACGAATGAATAACGGATAACCGAATAAAGTTAAGAATCAATTGAATGACTCGAATGTGTATTGAGAAATTGTGCTATGATGTTTGTGTGTGTAGGTCAAGACTTGAAGACCGAACAACTGGTTTTGGAAGCCCACTGTGAGTAACATTTTTATAAAGATATGTTGATATGATTCATGTTTTAACTGTTATTGATAAGTGTGTGAGTGATTTTCTAACCACACTGCCAACTCAGTATTCAGCTGGAGAGCACTGACAGAATAGATGGCATCTGGCTGACCTGCAACAGAAAGAGAAGACTCCGATGGTGGTTCGTCCATCCGGGGGCACTCCGACGATCAAGTCAGTATATCTCTCATAGATAATCAATAGCTAAAGACTCTTTATCTTCGCTAAACTCGTCGTTTTCAACACGTTGATCTTGTACGGTGATGGCCATCTATTCTCCTTTCTTTCCCACAGACGGCGCCAAATTGTGTGAGTGATTTTCTGACCACACTGCCAACTCAGTATTCAGCTGGAGAGCACTGGCAGAATAGATGGCACCTGGCTGACCTGCAACAGAAAGAGAAGACTCCGGTGGTGGTTCGTCCACCCGGGGGTACTCCGACGATCAAGTCAGTATATCTCTCATAGATAATCAATAGCTAAACTCATAAGCTTGAGCATAAAAGCATACCTTAGACCCATGGGGGTGTCTCTCTTTTATAGCCAATACAATCCTAGTCCTAATAGGAGCTTAGCCCTAATGGACTTAGGATTACTGCTAATCTGGGACTTCTAGTGGGATTAAGATAAACTCTCTAAGAGTCTTATCTTTACCCCCAATCTAGGACTCTTGTCCCATATCCGCTTATCTCGGATTCCGATATCCTCGCAGATAACCTTGGCCTAGCCGAGATAACCTCGGCATCATGACCAGGACACGTGGCACCGCGACTGACACGTTGGCATCACCTTGGCCACGTGTTGGTGCTCAGAAAATATATCTCCACAATAAGTTATAATTTCTGACGTGTTATTTTGATCATGTGAACGAATGTTCTATTTGCGAATCTATTATGGCATCCACAGATAGTCCCAAGTCATGAGAGATGGCATGTAAATGCGAATCCATGACATATATGTGATACGAGATCTCGTTAGCCACTTCATAGTAGTGATATGTGTTTAATCGGTATCCGGAACCGATTACTCTAGTCGGACGACAATATGTGATGTGTTCTATGTAATGAACCATTATTTTATGTTCTGATATGAGACTGATATGAATGATTGTGTCATGATTTGTTTTACGAATATGTTATATTTGGAATTCGTTCACTAACCTCTTTACTTTAATGTTATTCACTGAGTTTTAGCTCATTGTTTTTATATATCTATGTGTAGCTGAGCGTTCCGGAGGACAAGCCTAGAAGGATCTTTAGCCGAGCCACTGTTTTGAAGCCTACCGAGTTATTTTGAGTGCCTCTGAGTTGGGGCCAGGCCTGGAAGGCCGTTGTCAAGCTTTTGATCATGGTGTACACTTTCGACATGTGCATGTCTTGTATACTATATTATATTATAAGTTATGTATTGTTTTGTGAGTAAATTAATGTTTATATGTGTATATGTTTGTTCATATAGATGCACAGCTCATTGGACTATTGGTATTTTTTGTATTTTGCTTTCGCTAGCCCGCGATTATTTTTAATTGTACAGGAAGGCTTTTGGTAATCTCGGATTACTGGCCGGTTACAATGCCAACCTTATTGGGGCGGGTTTTGATCGTGACAAAAACTGTGCTGAATTCGTCTTTGCATTCATTGGTGCTTCGATGATCAACGCAGTCACTACCACTGCCAACCCATTTTACACTTTGGCTGAAGTTTTCAAGCGATTCAATGCTTTTAAATCCAAATTAATCATTACACAATCTCAATACATTGACAAACTCCGTGAATGGCAGATCAAATTTCGGCCAATTTGAATGGCAGCGACATGCCTTGATCGAATTCAATCTCATCTTCTGATGCAACCTTCAATGGAGCATTCACGTTGATAATCTACTTTCTCTCTCTATAAAACCCAATTGAGGAAGAGATTGAAGGATACTTAAGAACCGACTTTCTCTCTCTATAAAACCCAATTGAGGAAGAGATTAAAGGATACTTCCCATGGACACTTTCTGCAATTAGTGATCTAGAAGAGAACCAACTTTTCTACTTTCCAACACAAGAGGTTGGCTTAGAAATAGATAGAAAAGCTCTCATTTTCTCGTTTGGTACTGAAGTGATTGAGCGTTTGCCTTCCATTTCTCTCCAAAAGAAAGTGGAAAGTCATATCAAAGAATTGATGAATCCCATAGTCAAGGGTTCTTAGTGAGAGGTGATGAACAGTATACAACTCTGAATTTTTTGTTTTGTAAATTATCATTGGTTTACCAAAGAATCTATGCAAAATCAAGTTGAGATATTAAGGGAAGTTGTGATATTGAAACCAAGTTGTGTTTCTTGCTCTCTCTATCTCAGCCTTTCTCCTACAACAAAAAGAACTAAAGATTTTGGAGTAAGTGAATTTGGGTTTGAGAATTTGGAGTTAGTGAGTGAATTTGGGTTTGAGAGAAGTTAGGTTGGACAATTGAGTGATTGCGGTGGTGGTTGGTGGCGGCAACACTTGCAAGGGTGGAGGAGAGATGAAAGAATTGTAGAAAAATGAGAGAAGATAAGTTTGTTAAGAGAGGGCGGGGTGCTTTTGTATTTTTCTTTTGAAATTTGGGGCCAAAATGTAATTTTTTTAACTTTTTCTGTTTCAAATATGACGGGAGGGGCAAAATTGATACGATTTCAAAAAGTTTGATGGTAAAATTGAAATTATTCAAAATTTAGGGATGTAATTGAAAATCAAGGTAAAGTATAGGAGTAAAAATGAAATTTTCTCAAAAAAAGAGTAAGTTACACTAACTTTTCTTGAAATTTGATGAAAATATAATATTTTTATAATTTT
Organism: Camellia japonica; assembly: GCA_030407325.1. Classification (NCBI taxonomy): domain Eukaryota; kingdom Viridiplantae; phylum Streptophyta; class Magnoliopsida; order Ericales; family Theaceae; genus Camellia; species Camellia japonica. The sequence continues at coordinate 52,348,580 of JAPPVO010000007.1, forward strand.
GATATAATTACATTTACTTTTTTTTTTGAAGCAACGAAAAATTTAATTCATATCAAATTTTTTTCCCCTCATGTATGTGTCAATTTGCCCTTTTACCCTTATATATATATATATATATATATTTGACAAAATTATTTTGCGCCAATTTTTTGGGTTTATCTCATTTTCATTTACTCACACTAATCCTCCACCCTCACAACTACATAGCACCACCATCCCCACCACCAGTAAGCAGCACAACTTACACCGTACTCTCAAATTTTTTTTTTTTTTTTTATATGATAAATTACATTGACAATGACTTGTACTAAAAAACATAAAATAAGATATCGTTTGTCAGCTATACATTTTTGTCAAAAAGTCACTATAAATTGTTACATCACTCTATTTACTTTTCTGCATATCTTTTAATAAAAAGTCAAAAAGTTACTAAAATAGTTTGTTCTCAAACGAGACCTAAATTTCAAGGCAATTAACTTGTAAAGTTAACCATTGAGCATTAAAAAAAAAAGAAGAAGAAGAATAAGAATAAGATAAGACCGAAAAAAAAAAAAAAGGTACGAAAACAAAATTGAAAGATTTTGGTAAATTCTTGCTAAAAAATAGTTCTAAAAAATTAACGTGAAGATTTTCTTTTTAAAAAATACAATTAAACAAATTAACTGATAAGGTAGAAGGTGAGAAACACCTACCTCTCACGATGAAACTCAAAATTCAAGTGAAAATGCAATACATAACAATAGCTACCATTGTAAAGTCTCTTTCTCACGGAGAACTTGAATGTTCTGTATCTACATATTAGCTAAATGGAAAATTAGTTTAGGGTCCTTCTCCCATATTTAGTAACGGAAGAGATTCACAATTTTATTTTATAATGTCTAAGGTCCCTCAACTCCCACACCCATATATCACAGAGAAATTTGACTCTCTTGAATCAAACTTCATTTCTCTTTATCAAAAGCCGTGCATTTTACTTGTGTGTGTGTGTGTGTGTGTGTGTGTGTGTTGGCTTCAGCTAATGGCTTCTCTCGACACCGATGTCACCATGGTTCCAGTCGGCGGTGACAGCTTAGGCGCCGCCGGACCATCGTCCTCCACCGCCTCAACATTGTCTTCCTCCAAGAAGGTCAAGCGATTTGAAATCTAGAAGTGGAACGACATTGCTCTGTGGGCTTGAGATATTGTTGTGGATAACTGTGCGATTTGCAGGAACCATATCATGGATCTCTGTATTGAATGCCAAGCCAACCAAGCCAGTGCCACAAGCGAGAAATGTATCGTCGCTTGGGAGGTTTGCAACCATGCATTCCTCAATGTTGTTAGGATATTACAAATCCAAATTTACAACCACCAGATAAGCAAAACAAGTATATTAAAGGAAGTTTTTGTTACCTAAGAATGCTAATGTTGATCAGATCTCTGCTGTTTGTTAGGACGGTGTGGTCACTGAATTTCTCTAGAGTAGAATTTCTCTGGAGAAATTCTGAAGTGCAGAGAAAATTGGTGAAAACACAGTCAATCCAGAGAAATTCCAAACTCTAGAGAAAATTGGTTAAAACACAGAGAATCCAGAATTTCTCTGGAGAGAAATTCCGAAGTCCAGAGAAATTTTTAGAATTTTTAAAAATTTCTCTGGAGAGAAATTCTCTGGATTGAATTTTCTCTAGATCAATGTTGAGGGACCTTAGACATTATGAAAATATTCAGTGTCCTTTATGCTATAAAATCTTAATATCAGGGACCTTAAAAAAAAATCCCCTTAGCTAAATTTTGATGTCCTTTATTTTCGATTTCTTAAAAAGAAATAAAAGATAAAAATGAAAGATAGGATAAGATCTTTGTTTGAAATTAGTAAAAACATAAAACTAAAAAATTATGGAATAAAAATATGAGAGAGAGAGAGAGAGAGAGAGAGAGAGAGAGAGAGAGAGAGAGTACTTCCAAACTAGAATTGGCAGAAAGTCGAGATCTAAACATGACCACCACTAGGCCAAAACTGAAATATACCGAGTCTGATTGGTTTAAACAGTGAGTCATATATTTAAAAAATGTATTGATCTCACCCAAATTTAAGCCCCACTATTTTGGACTAATAGAAATTTGTATCATATTCACACACCTGTTAGCATTGCCAACACAAAGAAGTAAGAAAATTTTTTGAGATTTTTTTGGCAACAGATAGGTACATGATTTCTAAATTAATGTTTAGGTAATAAATTAGTCAAAATTTTTGCATCTTATTAGGAGATTATATGAAACTTATTTTCATTATTTATTTGGAGTCTCTCACTTTGAAAAAATAATTATGATTTATGTTATAATTACAATGTACCCCAGAAAAAAGAAGAAGATTCAATTTGTATCTGTTTAATCTAGCAACCATATAAGTAGAAAAAATTCTTATTGGCAAACTTATGCATTGATTTTTCTTAAATAAACTTTTTTGATAGGCCATTGATTCCTGAGACAGAGAGAATTTAAGTGCATTTTTTTATGTCCAAAAGGCCTCTCAAAGTCCATTTGCTTCATCTTACAAATTAAATCATGGGTGATTTACAAGTAAGTCCCGTTTTAGCAAATAATGGTCCATTAAGTCCTAGTTCAAAAACTTTTAACCAGTAAGTCCCATAATCCATTAATATGACGAAACTACCCTTACCAAATCAAAACACAAAACAAAAATCGCAGATTCACGATTTCATTCACAGTTCATCCCGCCATTTCTCACCCTCGCAGATTTCATTCTCACCTTCATCAATTTCGCCTCACATTTCGTCTTCCTTCATCAATCTTGTCTTCCTTCATCAATCTCATCTCAGATTTCACAAAAACAAACGAGATCATCAAACATTCAAACATCCGAACAACCAAAAATGGTGAAAACAAGTAAGATTCAAGTATCTTAAACCCTAGTTTTTGCGAAATCTTTCATTTTCGAAACTTTTGTTTTTCATTTCCATTTCAGCTTGAATGTTGAGTTCGAAACTTTCATTTTCGAACCTTTTGTTTTTTATTTCCATTTCAGCTTGAATGTTGAGTTCGAAACTTTTGTTTTCGAAACTTTTGTTTTTGTTTTTGTTTGTGAATCTGAGAACATTCATTGTAATGCCACAAAAATCATGTTCTCTTGCTTTCTATTTAGGTTTCAATGTTGATTTTGGTGCGATTGCTGTGAATATTCTCACATTCTTAGTGAATTTGAGTGAAAAATCCTAGTTAATGATGTTCCCTTGCTTTCTGTTTAGGTTCCATTGTTGATTTTGGTGCGATTGCTGTGAATATTCTCAAATTCTTAGTGAATTTGAGTGAAAAACCCTAGTTAATCATGTTCTCTTGCTTTCTGTTTAGGTTTCAATGTTGATTTTGGTGCGATTGCTGTGAATATTCTCAGATTCTTAGTGAATTTAAGTGAAAAACCCTAGTTAATCATGTTCCCTTGCTTTCTGTTTAGGTTTCATTGTTGATTTTAGTGCGATTGCTGTAAATATTCTCTAATTCTTAGTGAATTTGAGTGAAAAACCCTAGTTATTCATGTTCTCATTCTTTCTATTTAAGTTTCAATGTTGATTTTGGAGCGATTGCTGTAAATATTCTCAGATTCTTAGTGAATTTGAGTGAAAAACCCTCGTTAATCATGTTCGCTTGCTTTCTATTTAGGTTTCGTTGTTGATTTTGGTGTGATTGCTGTGAATATTCTCAGATTCTTAGTGAATTTGAGTGAAAAACCCTAGTTAATCATGTTGCCTTGCTTTCTATTTAGGTTTCATTGTTGATTTTGGTGCAATTGCTGTGAATATTCTCAGATTCTTAGTGAATTTGAGTGAAAAACCCTAGTTAATCATGTTTCCTTGCTTCCTATTTAGGTTTCATTGTTGATTTTGGTGCGATTGCTGTGAATATTCTCTAATTCTTAGTGAATTTGAGTGAAAAACCCTAGTTAATCATGTTCTCTTATTTTCTATTTAAGTGTCAATGTTGATTTTGGTGCGATTACTGTTAATATTCTCAGATTCTTAGTGAATTTGAGTGAAAAACTCTAGTTAATCATGTTCTCTTACTTTCAATTTAGTTTTCAATGTTGATTTTAGTACCATTGCTGTTAATGTTTTCAGATTCATATTGAATTTGAGTGAAAAATCCTAATTAATCAACTTTTGTTACTTCCAATTTAGGATTCAATGTTGATTTGGGTACCATTGCTGTTAATGTTCTCAGATTCTTACTGAAATTACGTGAAAAACCCTACTTAATCATATCCTATTCCTTTCAATTTAGGTTTCAATGTTGAGTGTGGTACCATTGCTGTCAATGTTCTCATATTTTCAATCAATTTTAGTCAAAAACCTTAGTTAATCATATTCTATTGGTTTCAATTTAGCTTTCATTGTTGATTTTGGCACGATTCCTGTGAATGTTCTCAAATTCTTAGACAATTTGAGTAAAAAACCTTAGTGAATCTTATTCTTTGGTTTCAATCTAGCTTTCAATGTTGATTTGGGTATGATTCCTGTGAATGTTCTCAGATTCTTAGACAATTTGAGTAAAAAACCTTAGTGAATCTTATTCTCTGGTTTCAATTTAGCTTTCAATGTTGATTTTGGCACGATTCCTGTGAATGTTCTCAAATTCTTAGACAATTTGAGTAAAAAACCTTAGTGAATCTTATTCTCTGGTTTAAATTTAGCTTTCAATGTTGATTTTGGTATGATTCCTGTGAATGTTTTCAGATTCTTAGATGATTTGAGTAAAAAACCTTAGTGAATCATGTTCTCTTGGTTTGAATTTGGGTTTCAATGTTGATTTTCGTACGATTGTTGTTAATGTTCTCAGATTCCTAGTCAATTTGAGTGAAAACCCGGACTTAATCCATATTCTCTTGATTTCAATTTAAGTTTCAATATTGAGTTTGACATGATTGTTGTGAATTTTCTCAAGTTTTCAATCAATTTGACTGAAAACCCTAGTTAATCATGTTCTCTTGCTTCTAATCTAAGTTTCAATATTGATTTTGCTGTTATTGCTGTGAATGTTCTCATATTCTGAATCAATTTGAGTGAAAAACCCTACTTAATCATATCTCATTCCTTTAAATTTAAGTTTCAATGTTGAGTGTGGTACCATTGCTGTCAATGTTCTCATATTTTCAATCAATTTCAGTGAAAAACCTTAGTTAATCATATTCTATTGGTTTCAATTTAGCTTTCATTGTTGATTTTAGTGTGATTGCTGTGAATGTTCTCAGATTCTTAGACAATTTGAGTAAAAAACCTTAGTGAATCATATTCTCTTGGTTTCAATTTGGGTTTCAATCTGAATCAATTTGAATAAAAAACCCTAGTTAATCATATCCTATTGCTTTCAATTTAGGTTTCAATGTTGAGTGTGGTACCATTGCTGTCAATGTTCTCATATTTTCAATCAATTTGAGTGAAAAACCTTAGTGAATCATATTCTCTTGGTTTCAATTTAGCTTTCATTGTTGATTTTGGCACGATTCCTATGAATGTTCTCAAATTCTTAGACAATTTGAGTAAAAAACCTTACTGAATCATATTCTCTAGTTTCAATTGTTGATTTTCGTACGATTCTTGTGAATGTTCTTAGATTCTTAGAAAATTTGAGTAAAAAACCTTAGTGAATCATATCCTCTTGGTTTCAATTTGGGTTTCAATGTTGATTTTCGTACGATTGTTGGTAATGTTCTCAGATTCTTAGTCAATTTGAGTGAAAACCCGGACTTAATCATATTCTCTTGATTTCAATTTAGGTTTCAATATTGAGTTTGACATGATTGTTGTGAATTTTCTCAAGTTTTCAATCAATTAGATTGAAAACCCTAGTTAATCATGTTCTCTTGCTTCCAATTTAAGTTTCAATGTTGATTTTTGCTGCAATTGCTGTGAATGTTTTCATATTCTGAATCAATTTGAGTGAAAAACCCTAGTTAATAATCTTCTCTTGCTTTCAATTTAACTTTCAATGTTGATTTTGTTTTTATAGCCATGAATGTCATCAAATTTAGACTTCATGAGAATGACATTGGATTGATTCTTTTAGGGCACATTCTCAGTATTTATATCTTGTCTATGCTGATTTTTTGTACAGGAAAGCAACTCATGAAAACCCCAAGACTAAAAAGTAATGTAAAGAAAATGATAAGAGAGCATAAAAAATCAACTTCAACGGATAAAAAGCAAAAGGGAAAGCGTAGAGAATGGAGATTAACTTTCAGATCAAACATGGGGACAATAGTGAAGCTATTACAGCACATCAAACTCAGGAATGAGTATATTAATGGCTTGAAGAAAACCCCATTTTGGGCATTGTTTGATGCAATATTGCAAAACAAGCTGAATTATAAACAATGCAGAAAATATGATGACATTGCATAAAAATAATTCAAACATACCAGCCAGGCAGCAGTGGTTCTTTCCAGTTAGGACCAGAAACTGTAAAGCTAACAACAGAAGACATCAAGTCCATCTTCGGTATATCTTGTGGAGATGAGCCGATACATCTTGGTTATGGAAATAAAAGCAGATCATCATTTCTGACAAGAAGATCCATACAAACTGAAAGGCTATCGAGCACAACCATCATAGACTTGTTGCAAAAAGCATTGAAAGGCAAGAAGAAAGAAGACACTGAAGATGTGATAAGGATGCTGTGTATGTATACTTGTTTGAAGCTTTTTTTCTCTACATCAGGAACAACAGTTGGATGGGTATTTCTTAATTACATGGAAGACATAAACTCAATGAGAAAATACAATTGGGCAGAAGCAATAAGAAACACACTGATGTCTTCAATTGAAAAATACCACAAAAATCCAGCAAAAGTCACATGATGTGTTATGGCTCTCTTAGTAAGTATATCTTTACTCTATTCTATTAGTTTGTTGTTAATAACAAATAGTATTATTTCTTATTCAAATGACAAAAATTCTTTACATTTGCTTTGTAGTATTGGTTGTGTAAGCACACACTGATCATCCATCCTGAAGTTAGCGAAGCATGCCCAAGGGTGATCAAGTGGAATCTTATCAAATTACATAAACGTATGAAAGTCATATCACTATATCAGCTGACAACAAGACAGGTCACATCCTTATCTCATTTGAATTTCAATTCAAGTTGGGAAAAATCCCTATTTTTATACACTAAATTATTACTGAGAAACTTTTTAGTTTCCTAAACTTCAATTATTTCAAAAACTAATATCTATTGTATGTTGACCTACAGGTAACTACTGCTCAATTCAGTGAGGAAAGTGATGAAGAACTTGATGACACTGAAGAAGAACAAAAAGAAGATGCTGAAAATACTGAAGACGAAGAACAAGAAGATGCTGAAGAAGAAGATGCTGAAGAAGAAGAACAAAAAGTACAAGAACAAACTTTCAGATCAAACATGGTGACAATAGTGAAGCTATTACAGCACATCAAACTCAGGAATGAGCATATTAATGGCTTGAAGAAAACCCAATTTTGGGCATTGTTTGATGCAATATTGAAAAACAAGATGAATTGTAAACAATGCAGAAAATATGATGACATTGCATTGAAAATAATTCAAACATACCAGCCAGGCAGCAGTGGTTCTTTCCAGTTAGGACCAGAAACTGTAAATCTAACAACAAAAGACATCAAGTCCATATTCGGTATATCTTGTGGAGATGAGCCGATACATCTTGGTTATGGAAATAAAAGCAGATCATCATTTCTGACAAGAAGATGCATACAAACTGAAAGGCTATCGAGCACAACCATCACCAACTTGTTGCAAAAAGCATTGAAAGACAAGAAGAAAGAAGACAATGAAGATGTGATAAGGATGCTGTATATGTATACTTATTTGAAGCTTTTTTTCTCTATATCAGGAACAACAGTTGGATGGGTATTTCTTAATTACATGGAAGACATAAACTCAATGAGAAAATACAATTGGGTAGAAGCAATAAGGAACACACTGATGTCTTCAATTGAAAAATACCACAAAAATCCAGCAAAAGTCACAGGATGTGTTATGGCTCTCTTAGTAAGTACATCTTTACTCTATTCTATTAGTTTGTTGTTAATAACAGATAGTATTACTTCTTATTCAAATGACAAAAATTCTTTACATTTGCTTTGTAGTATTGGTTGTGTGATCACACACTAATCATCCACCCTGAAGTTAGCAAAGCATGCCCAAAGGTGATCAAGTGGAATCTTGCCAAATTACATAAACGTATGAAAGTCATATCACTACATCAGCTGACAACAAGACAGGTCACATCCTCATCTCATTTTAATTTCAATTCAAGTTGGGAAAAATCCCTATTTTTATACACTGAATTATTACTGAGAAACTTTTTAGTTTCCTAAACTTCAATTATTTCAAAAACTAATATCTATTGTATGTTGACCTACAGGTAACTAGTGCTCAATTGAATGAGGAAAGTGATGAAGAACTTGATGACACTGAAGAAGAAGAAAAAGAAGATGCTGAAAATGCTGAAGATGCTGAAGAAAAGAACAAGAAGTACAAGAACAAGAACAACAAAAACAAGATGCTGAAAATATTGAAGAAGAAGAAGAAGATTTTGAAGAAGATGAAGAAGAAGAAGAAGATGGTCAATATGCTGAAGAGTGCCACCAAGAACAAAAGCCAGCAAATGAAGACTTTAATGACTTCTGCAACATTATACTCAATGATGCACCTGAGGGAGAAGAACAAATTTATCAACAAACACTTGAGAAACTTCAAACTAAGAACAACAATTTGCAACTAGACAACACAGTGAAGACCATCTACATAAATAAACTTGAAGAGGATAACAGGCTACTCACAGCACAAATACAACAATTGAAAGATGAAAATTCTCGATTGCATAACCAATTGGTTGAAAAAGAGGTCCATGAGATAACCCAAGAAGTTTGTGCAGTAAAACATTCTGGGACAGATGCAAAGAATGAAGGTCTGTGGACGCGCCCTCGGGCTTTATGCCACCACAGTTCGGACTCCCTTTTATGTCACGGTTCTTAGTCTGAACCAAAGAGTCCAAATCCGGCAAATCGTTTTGAGAAAACAGATTTTTGTAAAGAAGTGCCAAACATGGACCGCTTTGCCAGATACAGAGTCGCCACCTAAATATTTTTTTATGGGGAAATTTAGGAAACCCTGACTCGGTGCCAAAGGCCACGTGCCCATCATCACCAAAGTTGTCTCGGCTCGGGAGCTTGGGTACGATTGGGGAAGGTCAGCTATGAGCACCCCCTCTCGCCCGATCCGAAGATCGGCCTCTACTAACCGTGATATCTTGTTTTGAAAACATTACATGTCCTTATTCCGGTTATTAGCCTAGAATTACTATGTTGTGCGCACAACAAACAAGTATAGACCAAATCGCCCAAATTGGAACAAAACATTTCATGTTTGTTTTGAAAGTGATTTGCTACTTGCGAGTAGGCTAAAATGTAGGTTTTGCCACCCTTAAGTGGGCTTTAGAAAAGATGGTTTTGCCACTATTCTAATGGGCTTCCCGTTCCTCACACTACTATATGGCAAAAGCGAAAATAGTATTACATGTGAAAATAGTGGACACAAGACTTTAATGCATCACAATCAGTGCTTTGTTGATGTTTTTGTTTATATTTTCAGTTTTTATGCAGTGTTTTGTTACCTCACAAAACACTGCATAAAACTAAAATTGAAAATATTTTCAAACTTATTGTTGTTTCAATCACTTATTTTCAAACTTAGAAACTTTAAAACTGAGAATATTTTCAATTTTATACAGATCACTCAATTTTCAAACAACAATATTATCACAACAATTTATTTGTTGCCTCACAATATTATGACAATTTGAAAAACTAAAATTCGAAACAAAGAATATTTTCACTTACAGTCCACTGTTACTTTAATCAAAACATAAAGCATTGACCACATCTATTTAGAATATTAATTCACATTCATTCAATTGATCACATTTATAACTAGTTCTAATTTATAACAAGAGCCTCACACTATTATCACAAAATCAGCTATTTTGAACTAAAAACTTAAATTGAGAATATGTTCACTTTTTATACACTATTCACATAATCTGCAAAACAAACATTCAACAGTTAAGTTTATTTCCGAAAGCCAACCAAACAATATTATCACAACAATTTATTTGCTGCCTTACAATATTATGACAATTTGAAAAACTAAAATTCGAAACAAAGAATATTTTCACTTACAGTCCACTGTTACTTTAATCAAAACATAAAGCATTGACCACATCTATTTAGAATATTAATTCACATTCATTCAATTCATCACATTTATAACTCGTTCCAATTCATAACAAAAGCCTCACACTATTATCACAAAATCAGCTATTTTGAACTAAAAACTTAAACTGAGAATATGTTCACTTTTTATACAGTATTCACATAATCTGCAAAACAAACATTCAACAGTCAAGTTTATTTCCGAAAGCCAACCAAACAATATTATCACAAACAATTTCAAAAATTAAAATCTAAAACTAAGAATATTTTCACTTTCAATTCAATGTCACTTTATTAAAAAACATAGAAGATTATTACTCAGCGCTCAACAACACAAACTGCTACTTCAAGAAATTTATGAATACGAAATTTTTACAATCACAAAGCAACTACAAAAAATCACAAAGCCTCCTTACACGATTTCTTATTGTGATTGCCAACCTTCCCACATCTACTACAAGTAATTTGCCTCACTTTCTCACCATTTGAACGAATCCTCTTCTTATTTGGCCTTCCTGGTTGCTTCTTAGACAAAGGAGGAAGAACAACTTCACTATCACCATCAACATTACAATCTGGTTTCCAAATTGAAGGAACATGATATATGGGAAAAGAATAGGACTCTCGATAACTTTGAACATAGAAGTATTGATCAACAAATAAACTCGAATCATGTCCACTCTTTTGTATAGCACTAACTGCATGTGCACATGGAAACCCTTTCAACTGCCACTCGCCACAAGAACATATTCGTCTACTAATGTCAATTAAAACAGATGGATGTGAATGCATCTCATAGACATCATTTCTAGATGAACTAACAATCCATGGCCTCGAAGTATTAAAACCATCATGCAACTTGGACTCCATTTTAGGGCAAATCAAACCATTCCATTTATTAATAAGTTCCCTCATCTTAGTAATTTTCCTCATCAACTTAATTCTTACACTATCAATCAACTTTGTGATAGGCAAGTAGCGTTCCTCTCGTATCCACGAATTGAAAGATTTAGCTGCATTTGACCATATCTCTCCAAAGCATTGCCCTCGAAAATATGCATTACTCCAATGATCATATGGTATGTCATGTAAAAACTTTTCAACTCTTGACCCACCTTCAGTCTTTAACTCAACCAAACATTGATGAAATGTTTCTTTAGTTGGAGCATATGCACATTTCCCAAACAAAGTGATCAGCTTTTCTGTAACAACCCTCGTACTGATTACCGATAAGCCACTGAATTAGCTACTGGTTACCGCTAAACTGAACTGATAATGACTGATAATTGAATTAACTGAAGTACTGAATGGACTGATTGAAATCGAAACTGAAATTGAATAAGTTTACCTAGTGAATTGCATATTGCATCTGTTTGATTGATTGATTATCTGTTTGAATTCATATGTTTAAATTGCTAATTGAAGGCCTTATCGGCGGCCGAATTAGGAACCGTTTAGAGTTTTAGGATCAGTAGAATATTTGTGATTTAATGGTATAATTATCTGAAAACTGATTAGGTATGATTGAATTAGATTGAAATAAGCTAAGCATATAAGTCGCCTTATTTACGGAATTGCCATTGAGTGGCTTTTGTTTATTCTTATCATTGTAGAGCCTCTACACACCTAGGTAACATTTTGCTTAACTTCATTCCCTTGATCCCACCGAAATTAGAGAGAAAAGAAAGGGAGAGAATTGATTTCCTTCTTGTATTGCTTGATTTTCTAAGAAACTTGAAGATTGGAGGATTAATTACAAACTTGAGCTTGGATTCTCCTAATTGAAGACTTAGGTATGGAATTTCAGCCCTCATTGATGCCCTTAAAGTTGATTCTTACTAGGTTCTTGGCAAATTGTAGAGTTAAGTCATGAATTTGCTCATGTATGTTGAATTGGGACTCCATTGTTGCATGCATGGCCATTTTGGTGCATTTTGAAGTGGAATTCATGATGGATTGTACATGCATGCTCATGTTTCTATCAAAGTCCATGTTTTCATTTTGTTTTCCAACTATTGAGCTCAATTGAGCAAGAATTGAAGCTTGATTTTGGTTTAAAGCTCATGCATTGCATGTTTTGAATTTATTCTTGAAATGGGTTTGAAAAATGGTTTTAATTGACTCACCTTTGGGGCTTGAATTCATAAATTGGCTTTTGAAACTTGTTATACATTGTTTTGGGATGTATTTTCCAGAATTTGGGCCCAAGAGGTCGAGAATTGAGGTGAGAATGCTTGGTTTGAGCTTGGAAGGCAAATCTGGAAATTCCAGATTTGGCTTCTTCGCTCGAGCGAAGGATTCCTCGCTCGAGCGAGCACCTTTATTCAGGGCTCCGCTCGAGCGAGCATCGAGCGTGGTATCGCGCGTAAAAATCGAGCATCCAGTATTTTTTTACTGTTTCATCAGACCGCTCGAGCGAAGGATAGTTCGCTCGAGCGAAGCCTTTGATTTTGCAACCTCGCTCGAGCGAAGGAAGGCTCGCTCGAGCGAGACCCCTGTTTTCAGCAACTTTTGAAAAATGCCTTCCAACTGTATTTTTGCATCCTCATCTCATCCTAGGCATTCTTAGGCCTAGTTTAAGACATCTTATTGAGGATATAGACATAGAACCACACCGAGGAAATTTAGGGATTTAATTATCATCCTCCCCGACTGTGAAACTTAGTGTGTGTTCTATTTGTTAACTGTTTAGGATTGGCTCTCGGGGACGCGCTCTAGCTGCTATTAGCCCAATCTCTGTGAGTAACGATTGTGTAAAGATATGTTCAAAATGGTTATCTTTTGAATAATGAACTGGACTGCTTATCGAACTGATATTATTTACTGAATGAATGTATGTCCTGTATTCTGAACTGTATTGTGGCATCCTTAGCACTTACTGTTTACTGTGACTGTTACAGAGCTCTGTCGGTTCCCTTGTGGAACCATACTGTTTACTGACTGATGGCCATCATTACTGTTAGGTCTGTTAAGACCCGGTCCTTTTGGACCTACTGTTTATAGGCTAATGGGTGTACCACATATGACTGATTGACTGAAATACTGAAAGACCGAAATACTGTTTAATGAACTAATTTCACTACTGTAAGGACATTCATTCATAACCTCTTTACGCTTTATGTTATTCACTGGGCTTTAGCTCACTGTTTATATATATATGTAGGTTCTCAGCAGCCAGACCGGAGCTAGGAGCGTGGGTTGGTCCCCAGTTTTGTCAAGCCAGCCTATGTGCCTCACTGCGAGGTCCCGAGTCGCCATGCTATGGCTTGGGGTGTTTTTGTGTTCCCCATCGGTCTCCCTTCTGTTCTGTGCTACTGTATAGACTGTCTACTGATTTACTGTACTGTTATCGAGGGATTAGGTCCCCGTACTGCATGTTTGTATATGATTGTATAGACTGTACTGTTTTGAACTGTTTGAATGCATGAAAAATGTTTTTGGCATACAGATTTTCACGGCTCAATGGACACTAGTTACTTTCTGTATTGGCTTCCGCCAGGCCCTGTACTCTGTTTTTCTGTATTACTGTTAAGCAGGCCTTCGGTAATCTCGGATTACTGGCCGGTTACGGTACTAAACCCATAGGGCCGGGTTTGGGTCGTGACATTTTCTTTCAATCCATGAAACATACCACGTAAATGATGCCTCAAGTTCATCTTCAAATGATATAAACAATAAGCATGGAAAGCCATTGAGAAAACCTTTGGCAACACTTCAACTAATCCAAGGTTACGATCTGACACAAATGTAATATTTCGTTTTGGTGAAACAATTCTACTCAAATGCTCCAAAAACCAGCGCCAATTATCTTGATTCTCTGAGCCAACAACTGCAAAACAAACAGGAAAGAACCCTGCATGTACAAAACAGAAAAAATGAAAATATTATATTATTCTTAGAAAATGGTAACACTCTAACATTCAAAATATCAAACACTAAAATGAATAACTGAAAAAATAAAAAATGCATATACAACAACAATATTATATAAAATTTAAAACATTCAATCATATTTCTAAACTGAGAATTTTCTCAATTTCAGAACAGAGAAAACAAATTTCTTATGTACCTTGATTTCCATCTTTTCCTGTAGCAGCAAGTAAATTTCCTCTAAATCTTCCCTTAAAAAATGTGCCATCAAGGAATAAGAGAGGTCGACAATAATCAAATCCACTAATGGAACCATGAAAAGAAACAAATAATCTCTTAAACCGTTTAGTATCGTCGTCACACTCAAACTCAATGTAACTCCCTGGATTGCAACTCTTTGCAACATCCACATACCATCTTAACTGGTCAACTGACATTAAGTAGTCTCCAAAAATCTCACATTTTGCTTTCTCTACCCCCAACCAAGCTTGACGATAACTAACTCTCAGCCCATACCCAACTTAAAATCCCGAACAACATGAACTGGACGTATCAATGGATTATCACGAACACCTTCAACAATCAAATCAACAACTAAATCAGAACTCATACGAGAATGAGTCATCGTACGTACTTCAGCACCACATGTGTGGACATTGTTCAACTTCCTTATATAAAAGAACCCATTAACATTCTCCACTCTACCATGAACATTCCACATACAACCTTTTGTCTCTCTAAACAAACATTGTGCAGTAACACGAACTTTATCATACTTAACAAATATGAACTCAAATCCACACTCAATAGAAAACTTCGACAATGCATTACGAAATTCAACAATTCCACCTTCAAATTTCTATCCTACATGTGTAATACTAACTGCCCAACTAGCAGACAACAGTACTTTTCTCTTGTGTCGACAAAATGATGATAACATATCAACTCTTCTTCAACCTCCAACCTCGAATTCCTTTTGGAGGATGTAGATGCTCTGTTTGACAAGTTCACAGACTTACTGCTGTCATGCGATAATGCAATATCACAAACTTCAAGATCCAACATTAACTCTCTTTCTCCATAATCCAATCTATTGTTGAGATAACCACAGCCAATGGTTGAGTCTTTTACTCGCACAACAACATCAATACACTTTGAATCAAAATGCACAACTAATGCCAACAACAAATCTAACTCCTCATTGTTGTCCAACGTACAATTAGGATGTCCAGGCAATGAGTAAGATAGACAAATATTATTAGATTGCAAATTATCCCATTTCAAACATAGCTTCTCAACCAACTGATCATATGTAACATTTTGATCAATCTTAATTGCAAATGTGCAACCATTATACTTGCACAACAAAAAAATAGGCGCACTTGTACAACCTTCACTCATCTTTCAATCTAAACAAGAAAAAAAGATCGCATCAATCAAAACCAGAACAATACTAAGAACTTTATCAGTTTTTACAAATACTTCATAACAATAAACACTAGAACAAAAAACTTCATAACAATACAAATACTTCACAAATCACGTTTTCAATTCATAAAATAACTAACCAGACCGAGAAATCATCCAGCAAATCACGTCTTCAATTCGTAAAAACGAAATTATTCAACATATTTTCATAAATAAATTCAATCAAAACTAAAGAAAATTCTAAAAAAACATAATATACAAAATCGAAACAATACATACCTATAAACCAGATCAAAGATCAAATATCCAGCAAATCAATTCTTCAATTTATAAATTGAAATCGCACATAACAAACACCAACAGATTTCAACTCAAAAAACGAACCAAACTAAGAAATCCTTCAAGATCCTTTGCTATTTGAATCAAAATTGAGAAATCAATTATGTATAATAGCGAACCAAACCAATAAATCCTTCAAGATCGTTCACGATTCGAATCTTCAGCTACTTCCATAACTGATCTGTTAACTGATTCCTTTTTTCTTTCTAGTAAATAACGTGAATGAAATTTTATATACAGTCGTTTATGTTAAAGGGCAAAAATGTCTTTTTACCTCTAAATGGGATTTATTAGTTCAAAATTTTTTTGATAGGACCTAAGCTACCACCAAATATATAGATAGGACTTTTAGGTAATTATCTCTTAAATCATATATTTACATGGTCCATGTTGGAGGCTAATCGCCCTATAATTAATTGGCATGAGCAAAAGTAAACCCTGTTTGGGCTGTAACATAGAAATAAACCCTTTTTTATTTGGTAGCGACAGTCTACAACGAATGTGAGGAATCAACAGGTCTTATTGATTGAATTTATTCATTCATAAATTCTGATGAATGAGAAAATTTTGTTTGCTTATCATTTGATAATGAGAAAATTTTAGAATTTTTTTTGATGTGTTTTATGTTTGTGGGATGATAATTTGACATTAGTGATGATATGATAAATTGAATAAATGATTGAAACATTTTTTACTTTTGTTTGTGAATTTTGATTTATTTTTGGTTTATTGTACTAATTTATATTATTTTTAGTTTGTTTGTATTAATTTGTATTAATAATAAATGAATGGTCATGTAGTTTGTCAAACATATCAAATAATTTTGGGCAAACTCCATTTTATCTTTATGGTTTGGTCTTAGACTGTTTTATCCTCTTGTCATTTAAAAAGAGTCAGATGTTTCTCATATCATTTTAATAGTTTTGCATTTTACCTCCTCATTGTTAAAAATTCATCTAGATTATATGAAGGAAAAAAATAATAATAATAAAAATTTAAGATAAATGGACAAATGCACCGTTGCCTTCAGCTTACTCCCCTAAGCTACGGAGACTACTAACTCTACACCATCTCCCTTTTCTTTGGAAGGAGGGACTTCTGAGGTTACAATTTCACATCGATTGGCCCCTGTTTAGTAGAGTTGTGGGAAAGTGCTTATAACTTATGCCTAAACAGCTTATAGCTTATAACTATGAACATAAGCTAATTTCTGACTTATAAATTAAGCATCTCCTGCCTCACTTAAAGAATAAGCTGATTTCTGACTTCCAAAAAGTTATAAGCTATAAACTATAAGCTAAACCAAACACATCAAAATAACTTAAATTAAGCTGAAAGCTGAAATAAACAACTTTTAAACTGCGTAGGGGAGTAAGCTGAAGACCCACACTTATAATGGGAGGGTGCCCAATGGACCATTCGTTTATACATAGTCGAGTTTTATGTTAATTAATGTGGAATTGTAACATACATCACGTTTTATAGTCGATGTCAATAACAACCCTACTTTATCTATACTGACCCAATGATAACCCTTTCTCTTATGGCCCAAACCCAAATCTCAAACTTGCAACTTATATACACACATAAGATCTTTGGTTTTTTCTATGTGTGACAAGCTTATTTTGCCAATGTGCAGAAAATCCATAAAAACTTCATTTTCTTGAAGTTTACTTTGGAGTCAATTTTTAATTCACTCGTAAATGATTTGGTCAAATCAGTTATATGTATAGTATTACTCACCATACGACATAGAACACGTCACCAGTTAAACCCACCAAAAATAGTGAATGGGACTCACCTTTAATTTAGCTCAAAGTTAATTTGCTAAAAATTATGATTTTCGCAAAACTATTTCCAACAAAAAAATGCACTACAATTATTTTGAGTTGTTTCAATTAAAACATAATTTTTTCAAAAAATAAAATAAAATTAATAGCTACTACAAATATTGATGCAAAGTTTGAGAGATGGAACACATGGCATGAGCAAAGAAGCGAAGAAAGAGTTTACGTTCAAGTGAGATTTTAAAGTGTTTACTTCAGACAATTGGGCTAATAAGCTATTAATTTTTATTTTATTTAAAAGAAGGGAAAATTATTTAGAAGTCCTATTAGGGAGACTTGTGCTACATTTGGTCCCACAAAAAAACTTATGTTCCCATAAGTCCTGTGGGAAGTTTCTTGACATATTTACCCTCAATATTAATTGTTAATATCATAAATAATAATAAAACTATATATAGGGAAATTGATATAAACGTAACGTAACGTGACACCTACATAACGTAACGTGACACCTATACGTAACGTGACATCTACATAAACGTAACGTAACGTGACACCTACATAAACGTAACGTGACATATCTACATAAACGTAACGTAATGTGACACCTACATAACATAACGTGACACCTATGATCTATGGTAACATTGAATTTTTTATATAGGAAATTGATTTTATTTAATTTTTTGAATTTTTTTATTTTATTTTTTTCAATAAACTATCATCGAACACTCCCATGATTGGGAACTCGCAGAAAGTTTGATCTTTTTGGCAGATCCGCAAACACTGAACGATGCCTTGTGCATTGCCTTGGATTCGATCTGGTTCTTGAGCACACAACAGGAGCTAGATGGGATAACTGGTTTAATTAAGAAGATCATTGCTAACGGTGCTTATGACTTCACAGATCTGCTCTTAGGACTTCTTTCCTTGCTTCATGTGTTTCTGCTTGCCAGAGCAGAACAATGAGTTTGGCAGACACCGTGACTGTAATGGCCCAAAGGTAAATATCATTTGAGGAGCCGAGCCCTAACGTTGTGTGCCCTTCCATTAATTAATTTAAAATTATAATTTTTATGAATTAATTTAGATTTCACATATATTATTGATAATTTTTTAAATTTTACAATTAATAATACAAAATAAAAATATATTAAGATTATATATCTATTTCAAAATAAACGGATTAAAAAAATAAAAACTTATTAAGTTTGCGAAACGTAACGTGACACGTTACGTTACATTTATGTAAGTGTCACATTACGTTTATATAGGTGTCACGTTACGTTTATATAAGTGTCACGTTACATTACGTTTATGTAGGTGTCACGTTACGTTCATATTGGTGTCACATTACGTTACGTTACGTATATATAGGTGTCACGTTACGTTACGTTTATGTAAGTGTCATGTCACGTTAGGATCTTGTGGAATACATTCTTATGAAAATAGGACTTGAGACTCTATAAGAAATTACACAGGACTTAGCCTAACATAAGGTTCTGAAAGAGGACTTATAAATAAGTCTCCCTTAAAAGAAAGCAAAAACAAATTGCAATAGAATTGAAAAAAAAAAAAAAAAAAAAAAAAAAGATTGAATTTTATATAGTGGATTCTGTTCCTGTCTCATCGAAAAGGAAATGAAAGAAACTAAAATAAAAAGAAAAAATAAAAAAAGAAAAAGAAAGAGAGAAGCACGCAATCAAACCCTGATTGTTGTACATATTATCCTCACATAACAATAAATACATCTTCCATTTTACATCTCAGAGATGAACTTTGAATTGATGTTGTTAGGACTCTTTGTTGTCAAATTCCATGGATCAAACCCAAGGTTGTAATTTTTTAAATTCACATGTTGGGTCAAACTAGGATTACTTTGGATTTCTCTAAGAAGTTGATTTTCTTCCAAAACTAGGATTACTTTGGAGTCCTTTAAGAAGTTGGTTTTCTTCCAAAAACAGGATTGCTTTGGATTTTCTATAAGTAGTTGGTTTTCTCCCAAAACTAGACTACTCATTGATTGAATTCCTCCAGATCTTCTTTTTAGTTCTTAAAGGTTTATATCTGGGGATATTTTGTTATTTTCTTTGATGTTTTATTGAGTATTCAACTCATGGTTTAAAGAGAGTACATCAAAGATTTGTTTGTTATACACAAAAGAGAGAGTTGTTCTTCAGTTGTGGATTCTGAAGAATTCGAGCCTGAAGCTTTGGTGGAATCCGGAGTGGCTCATCAGAAAGACAATTCCGTGGTGAAGATAGGGTTGGAAGAGGCACATAGAGGTTGGTTCAATTAGGCATTGTGGATTCGCTAGATAATTGAGAGTATACCTGTGTAATTCCTTTAAATCTTCTTAGTGGATTGTTCTTGTGGTTGTTGCCCGTGGTTTTTTGATCACAATTAGAGGTGTCCAATTGTGGTTTTTCCACGTAAAATCGTTGTGTCTCTTTGTCTTGATTGTTTGATTGGGATTGTTATATTCTGCTTAAAATTGATACATAATCACAAATCAACATCTAGAAGGTTTCTAGATTTTTCAATTGGTATCAGAGCAGGTCGTTCTATTTTGTTTAAAACAAAAATATTTTTTTTAGAACGAGATCCTGTTTGATTTGTGATAATGGATACAATTCGTGATGATGAATCCTCGGAGAGTGATCATGAAGAGCTTGAGCAAGCTTATGAAAAATTGTATAAGGAGTCTCTTAATTTATTCAAATTGAATGACAAACTCACAAAGAAACTCAAAGCATGTGAAAGTGAGAATGTCAAACTTAAGGAGGAGATTTCCGAGGCTAGAATCAATGCCATCAAGATAGCTGATGATCAACAAGTTCTTTGTGCAAAACTGTTGACTTGTGAGACAGAGAGGAATGAGCTACAGGAAACCCATGCCATGTTTGAAGAAAAGATTGAATCTCTCGAGATGTCACAAGTTGCCTTGGAAGAACTAATGATCAAGAAAGAGGAAGAGCTCAAGTGTGCCATGGTTACCATTGGTCTTTGGAACAAAGGATCAAAGACTTTGGAGGATATCATTGGGTCTCAACAAATCTGTTCAGACAAGAGTGGCATTGGCTTTGGAGATAAGAGAGAGCAAAAACAGAGTGCTTCCACATCTCATGATATAAGAACTCAAGGAAAGGGAGGACAAAAGATTCAACAAGAGGAAAGACTTCTCAACTCCCTAGTAAGGTAAAAGAAAAGAAGGTACACTCTGTACACCCTGTTTTTATTTGTCATCATTGTGGTATGCATGGCCATATTCGCCCTTTTTATTATAAGTTGCATGGGAGAGTGTCTCAAAAGGGTAGAAATTCGAATACTTTTTGGGTTAGGAGACAACCTTACATGTCTAGGCGGAATACCAAGATTCATGAGGGTGTTCACAACACCACGACATTTACCAAGACCGCTAGACCTGATTTTGTTAAGACCAAAAGATTTGGGTGAGAAAACTTGACTTGTGTTAATTTGTTTATTTGTTTTAGTTTTTGGGTTTCTGTGTGTTTTTTTTAATGAGAAAAAAAAAAATGTGTGCATGTTCGTTTTTTTTTGTCTTGCTTTGTTTAAGGAAAAAAAAAATCCCAAAAAGATTTTCTTAGTATGGTTTTGCAAGCTTGAAATTTTTGAGTGGTCCTTGGTGCATATTGGAATTGATGAGAATATCCATTACATGTCAATATGTGTGTACTTTCTATGGTCCTTACTCATTTTGGAGTGTGTGTTCTTTGATTAGTATGTCTCATTCTGTACACACTCTTGGATTAGCAAATATTGGAGTCTTCCGCCTTAGTGTTTATTTTTTTATGGACTTCTGGCATTGTATCTTTTGCTTTTCTAGAGGAATTGACCTATACTAGCATATCATGGGTGATGTTGAGTCTCTTAACCACTTTCCATCTTTTTGCATCTCCATGGCTTTCCCCTCTGTTCTTTGTAATCCAGGCATAAGGAAAAGGTTACCTCAGAGTCACCAACCAGGCCATCCTTAATATATCCATGCTTCTCTGGTTCAGTTTCCATACTCTTGAGCGTGTCAGCCGCCAATGAGTGTGCAAAAGAAAGAAAGAAAAAAAGTGCAAAAGAAAAGAAAAAAAAAAATGTGCAAAAGAAAGAAAAGAAAAAGATGTGAAAAAAAAATAAGGAAAAATAAATGATTCATTGATTGAAGGGGAGCCTCCGCCTTTACTCACCAAATACCCCTTGATTCCTATTGGTTTGACTTTCCTTTGTTGTGCTTAGATTCTCTTGTCAGAGGTTCAACTTTCAGATCACTACTA
Organism: Camellia japonica; assembly: GCA_030407325.1. Classification (NCBI taxonomy): domain Eukaryota; kingdom Viridiplantae; phylum Streptophyta; class Magnoliopsida; order Ericales; family Theaceae; genus Camellia; species Camellia japonica. The sequence goes on from JAPPVO010000007.1 coordinate 52,370,551, forward strand.
GGATTGAATCTAGTGTTTGTCGAACTCCAAGAGTCACACACACACTTTTATCATAGGATCTATGCTTTTCACATATTGCATCACTTTCTTTTATGAGGAATTTTCTAGAGGCTATGCACGTTGTGTTTTCAAGTAATTGTGCTTCTTGGATAGTCTTGTGTGTATTAAGGTACTAATCTGAAATTCCTTGTCTGCTCCACCATATTATTTTTATCTTTTTCTTCTTGTTCACTGTTTTCAGTGTTTGTGGTTGCTTTTAGTGAGGGGGAGAAATTTGTTTTTCATGTATTCATGTCATGCGTCGGGTGCATATGTCTTAGTTTTAAGGTTTTCATGCTGCATGTTCTTAAAATCTCCAAGTCGTTTTTATTCATGTTTTCTATCTCATGTTTCAAGGTAGTCTTATATTATTTTTTCATATACTCTTGTGGGACTAATAGTTGTTTTGGAGATTGTGGCACTAATAGTTGTTTTGCAGATCATGACCTTGAGAAATAAGTTTGTAAAGAGATTTGGTTATAAGTGCTGGTTCCTAGTTGGTGGTGTTGTTCTTGTTTTGATTGGAAAATTGTTTTAGTGTTTTTGTTAGGAAAACTGTTGTAGCATGGTTTTGTCTAGGATTTGACAAAGGGGGAGATTGTTAGGACTCTTTGTTGTCAAATTCCATGGATCAAACCCAAGGTTGTAATTTTTTAAATTCACATGTTGGGTCAAACTAGGATTACTTTGGATTTCTCTAAGAAGTTGATTTTCTTTCAAACTAGGATTACTTTGGAGTCCTTTAAGAAGTTGGTTTTCTTCCAAAAACAGGATTGCTTTGGATTTTCTATAAGTAGTTGGTTTTCTCCCAAAACTAGACTACTCATTGATTGAATTCCTCCAGATCTTCTTTTTGGTTCTTAAAGGTTTATATCTGGGGATATTTTGTTATTTTCTTTGATGTTTTATTGAGTATTCAACTCATGGTTTAAAGAGAGTACATCAAAGATTTGTTTGTTATACACAAAAGAGAGAGTTGTTCTTCAGTTGTGGATTCTGAAGAATTCAAGCCTGAAGCTTTGGTGGAATCCGGAGTGGCTCATCAGAAAGACAATTCCGTGGTGAAGATAGGGTTGGAAGAGGCACATAGAGGTTGGTTCAATTAGGCATTGTGGATTCGCTAGATAATTGAGAGTATACCTGTGTAATTCCTTTAAATCTTCTTAGTGGATTGTTCTTGTGGTTGTTGCCCGTGATTTTTTGATCACAATTGGAGGTGTCTAATTGTGGTTTTTTCACGTAAAATCGTTGTGTCTCTTTGTCTTGATTGTTTGATTGGGATTGTTATATTCTGCTTAAAATTGATACATAATCACAAATCAACATCTAGAAGGTTTCTAGATTTTTCAGATGTCTTTGACTGCTTGTAGCCTGCAAAAAGGCAAACAGAAAAGAAAAGAGAGCAAATGAAAATAAATAGCCAATTAAAACCATTACTTTGTTGCATAACTGGATGTTCATTGGCCTATAAATTTTGAACCGTATGTCTAAACCTCAAACAAGAAAGATTTCGAGAGAGAGAGAGAGATGGTTGGAAATATTGTGAGACTTATGGCACTTCAAATGGTGTTGTTGATGATGCTAACATCAATTGTTGTCTATGCCCATTATAGTGATTGCACCAAGAAATGCATAGAAGACATCAAATGCAGCAAATCTTGCATTTTTAATCCTATTTCCATTAATGTTGACTTCGCTAAAACTTCCAAAAAGACATAACAATAAATCGAAGAAACACAGTAATTTTGCTTCTTCTTCTTCTTCAGAGCAATTTGATTTAGTAAAAAGACTGACAGAAGAAGACTTAGGTGGCGGAGGACTCCATTTGGCTGTAACGATATTCAATAGGTTTCTTCTCTATAAAATGACCGAGGGTCAAAAAAAATATCCTAGGTTTATCGAAACCTCTAACTATCTCAGTCTTGGACGTTGATACTCAAGAAACTTTTCAAATGAAGATAAAGAAGTTTAAATGGACAGATTATTATTTATTATCAGGTGAATGGACCTTCGATTTCATTCAGCGAAAAGAGCTCAAAGTTGGTGACTCTATTGGATTGCGCATCAAGGATAGTCAGATACAGATTGGGAAGTATTGACGACCATGGTAGGGATGAAGTTGAGTAATATAGCTCAATAACATTATAATGACTATATTTGTATATTATGATTTTATTATAATGTTATGTGTCACGACTATAATGATAGCAGACGTAAATGGTGGAGCCCTTTAAACCAATGCAAAGACGACATATGAAATTATTGAGAAGTTAAATGAAAATTGACTTCAAGTTGTGTCTCTTAAGTTGAAAGAGAGTGTCCTTTTAAAAGGAATCTTTTGAAAGAGTCACAAGTGAATTTATAAATTCCATTCCCTCACTTCAATTTAGGTATCGAATTAATATTCATTTTTGCGCTATTCTTTCTTTCTGCATATACTCTTCATATTTTATGAGTTCCATTTTTCAACAAAGAGAGTGCATGTATAGCGACGTTCGCTAGGTTTGTAGTGGTAGTGTTACTTCTACAAGAAGCCAATTGTTGTATCATGAGATATAGATGTCTATTGAATCCGAAGCACTTGTAGGATGACAAATTTGTCTTAATAACAATATGTCTAATGTATGTCTCAATCACCATACTCATCATTGATTGTTTTCTGTAAGTTTGCTTTTATTTTTTGTTCCATTTATTTTTATTTAAATAAGTCTGTATTTATGTTTAGTTTTTCTAAATAAAATTTTCATATATTTAAGTTATATTTTCTATAGAATTTTCATATTTTTGGTTTATTATGGGAAAAAAACTGAATTGATTTTGTTTATGGATTATGAATCTATTTGACGTATGTAAATATGATTAAAGATGCAACTTCTAGGAAGGAAAAGTACATATATACGTCATTGATTCCTCAAACAGAGAAAAATTGAAGTGCATTTTTGTATGTCCAAAAGGCCTCTCAAAGTCTCTATCTTAAAGACAATCAACCAAAAAAAAAAAAAAAAGGTCTCTGTACGGGGGTGATTTTCGCACTATGAAGAAGGGTTGAACTTCCTGGAAGAACAGCATGCTCCGGGAATTGAAGATGTGCACAGAGTAGCAAACGGTGAGGCTGTCCGATCGAGATTTGGTCAAAACCCTCTCTGACGGTAAAGTCAGGGACTCAAGGAGAGGAAGAAGAGAGAATACAAAAAGTGTATTTATGTTAAGTGTGTGGATTTCAGATCCCTTAAGAGTGAATAGTGTTCAGCTTTTATAGGAGAATGATGCTTGTCATCGAAGACCTTCTCTCTTCGCCATTTGTCTCATTTGTCTTGTTCGTGGTCGTCTCCCATTGGAGGAGGACGGCCACTTCGCCTAACACTCGGGTGCAGGTCTGTCTTGTTTGTCTCATTAGTGATCGTCTCTCATTGGAGGAGAATGACCACTTCGCCTGACACTCAAGTGCAGGTCTGTCATGTGTATGCCTTGTCCCTCTATGCCTACATGTCTCCACGTTCTATCAGACAAAGGAGAGGAGCAGAGTTATTGGTCTATTGTGAGCCCAAGAAATGCCTTCAGTGTGTTGGCCTTCTCCAACTTGGTCCACTTCGGAATGGTTGTCCATCATGGAAGTACAACTTGTTGCTCGGTTAGCTTCGGAGCGAGCCTTGCACGTTGGGCCGAGCTTCCTAGTGTCCACTTTGAAGTGACGCTCTGAACTTCCATGATCGTCCTACTTCGGAGCAGGTGTTGGCCATAAGGCCGAGGTCCAACCTAGCTTAACCTCGTAGTGAGCATAGCATTGGGCCTAGCACCAAGACTTGATTAATTTTTACCCACTTCATTTGCCCCCTGGCTTGCGCTTACGTTTAGCGAAGCGGAAGCCAATTTCGTCACCAACTTTGAAGTTTGGTTGGTCACAACTTGATTTGAGTTTTGCGGGTTAGATTCAAAATTATTGTTTGGCCTAGTGTTTGTGTGTTGGGTCTAGTTTGGTTTTTGTTCAATATTTCGTAGCTCAGTGGTGTTCCCAAACTGAACATGTGCATCCTCATTAGCCTCATAATTGCCTATCTTGGTGCTTTCTCAATCGGCTGAGCGTCGCTGCTTGACTTGAAAATATATATATATATATATATTTTAATGTTCATCAATTGGGTCAAGCAACTCAGCGGTGCTTCAAAGCAGTCCAAGCATGCTTTATCATAGCCAATTTCTAATTTGTTTTGATAATGTTGATGGGTAATGCTTTGTGGGCCATACCTTCATTGCCATGCATGGTAATGGCATGCATAAATTATTTGCTGGGTGCTTGATGTTGTATTGCACTTGTGAAATGCATGTGAGACCAACAAACTTGGTACTCCACCTTATCAAATTTTTATAAGTTTGCCATAGAAGTGTTTGGTGGGCCATGTGCTAATTTTCATGCTTGATCACAGGATGAACACTCCTTTGCTTACTTTGTACATGCATTATCTAAGCAAATTTATTGGTGGGTTAAGCAACTGCAAAAATTGTATGATATGCTCTAAGCAAATACGCTTTCCAACGAGAATAGATAATGGAAGATTCTGATTGCTCGGTCCCATTTATAAAATCAATGTGATGTTCTCAGTGCTTAGTCGACCAAGTCCTACTCATGCACTATCTTGTTTGGACGTGATTAACAAATCAATTGGTTTAGCTCACTTTTTCATGCATTGGTCGGTCATGGGTCTGTCTCGTTGGTTTACCTGCACTTTGCATTGCTCGGTCCTCTATCATATTTGGCCAACCTTATTTATGTCTAATGAAGTTGTAGCTTGGTCCGTTATTCCATCAGTTTGGTCCCACCTTCAGGTACTGCTCGGTCATGCTTGTTTGGTTGATGTTGTTACTCGGTCAAGCCTATTTTGACACCTGATGGGTCGAGCAACTCCTATTTAATTTATGCATGACACTTACCCAGCTCGGTCCAAGTTCATGTTCTGCGTCGCTCGGCTGCCTTCAGTTCTGCTTGGTTCATTATTGTTCGGTTGTCTTTGTTGTTTGGTTGGTACACCCATCTATGGCCTAGTTTGCCCATCTTCTTCACACAAAAAATTGGATTTCTAGAACTTGAGTTTGCTCACTGATCTGCCGAGCTGTTTGGTGGTGCTTCAGACATACACATGCTTTGCTCAGCTCACCTAGAAAGTAATTTAGAGTTGGGCCGATTTCACGCTTGGTCGTCACTATTTTGAGTGTCCTTCAGCTCGGTCGACCGTTACCTTGGCCTTGTCGTTGGACCTCAAGCTCGGCCTTGACTAATGTCGAGCCATCATGCATCTATGTCTGATTAGTTTGGGGGCTGCTAATGTGACATGAAAGCAAACCCATCTCAAAGTTTTTTGAAAACGAGCAAACCTATCTTACTTATCACTTTTTCACTCTAGAAATTTGAATTTCCAGACCCACTTTTCCCATGTCTTTGCTTTCTCACTTTTTGACTCTAGAAACAATAGGACCCATTTTTGGAACAGAGTCTCTAACTTTTGTTTTATCCTTACGTCTCCTCTCTCTTGAACTTAATAGCTATTTCAAAATTTGAGAGCTTGTTCTCTAGTTCTCTCTCTAGAGATTCAAAGTCAGAGAGATCAATCTCCTCTTTACTTCGTGTTGGTTTAGGCTTTGCGGACGTCTCGAACAGTATATTTTCAATGGTGAAGGAGTGACCTCACCGCCATCTCGTCGCCTATGGCCTTCTCATTCAGCTCTCATTACTTTACTTCGCCATTTCCGACATCATAAGCTCTGAAGTTCTTATTTCTCCGACAGTATTGCTAGCCTTTAACACTATTTCTTGTGCCTCCACTCCAAAGTCACTTTTTCATCACCAATGTTCCTTCTCTCGCAGTGGGTCTGCCATCGTCACTTGTTGATTCTCAACACTAACATTGGTCTTGTAAGTCTTCAGACCACTATTACTTCTTTTTTTTTTTAGTGGATCATTCACCACTATTTCCGGTGGTTTCTTCATTTTTTTTTGGGTGAACTCATAATTTTTCTTCTGGTTGCCATAGTGGGATTGCTTCGTTAAAGACGCTCGCCATTGTGTTCCATTTGGTTTCGGCACTGTAAATTATTGAACCTGTGTATTTCCTTTCCACTTTCACCATTGCCATATAGTGTTTGTTTTTTGATAGAAAGTGCCATTCATATATCTTGGGCTTTGACATTCACTTTATAATTTTTGGCTTTGTTGAGCATTGCACTTACAATATTGAGAGTTGTCTAGCACGTAGTTGCTTGGTCGGCCATTATACCTCCAACCTTGCAAGTTGTCTTTACTCTAGTTTGGTGGAACATCGCACCTCCCATGGGTAAGTTTCGGAACTTAGTGGACACTCCGACGTGAATGGACGAGTTCTGCCAAAGATATCACATTCCCAATGATGTCACGTTGACATTGGCAATGACGGACGCGAATCGGTTGTGTATGAGCACCACAATGCCCTTCTCAATTGCCTCCATTGTAAAGGGGGTGTTAGGTTTCCGTTGAACCCCTTGTTACGTCGATTCTTTTCTTATTTTGAACTTACACTAATGCAAATATCAATGAACACATTTAGAGTGGTAAACAGCGTCTCGGTCTTGAATGACCTCTTAGACTTGGACTTGGGTATTTGGGATATCCTTCACTGCTATTCCTTGTCTTAAAACAAAGGCGGCAAAACCTATATGTCAAAGTTCGGTCGTTGGACCTCCAACTCGTCACTGAACTTCCCGATAATGTCAAACATGGCTCTGATTTCCTTCAAGTTGGAGGGAATTGGAAGTTTGCGGCCGAGGAGATGGTCCGATCAAAGCGGGTTCCATGGGAAAACAGCCGCCTAGGTCATTCTTCATTTTAGTTTCCTTTTGTCCATTCGCTTATTGCCTATGACTTCTTTTTTTTTAAGTGTTGTTGTTCTTACTTGCAGGTTCAAAGAAGCTAAAAATGAGGTCGGAGAAAGAGCATCTGAGGGACATCAAAGTTGCACTGAGGTATGAAGATCGGTCGGCCCCACATTTGCTTAACTATATGTGAACTTACAAATATCTCATCCAATGGAAACTCAAAGCAAATGAATTCTTGAGGGACTCACCTGAAATAGAAACTGAAGAGAAAGTTGGCCATACCACCAGAGCTTCCCCTTTTGCTGTTGCTTGTTCATCAAGCGGATCACTCAGTAAGGGTTGCTCTCCATTGCTAGACTTAGCAAATGAGAGGGCTCGCCGCCAAAAGCTTAATCTGGAGGCTTTAGTCTTTGGTTCTGATGATGAGGACCTTCTAGATACTTCGACGGTCGACACACGAGCTCCCCCCCCCCCCCCGATCGAGAGATCTAACTGTGGAAAAAAACATATTGCTCATCCTCCCGTTGCTACTCTTGCTCTTCCTGCTGATAGGGTCTCAAAGAGGAAAAGGTCCAAAGGTAAATAAGTTACTGGAGGTTTTAATAAGCAGGGCTCAGTTGAAGAATGGGTGCCTCCCTTGGAGAATAACGGCCAAGCAATCACTACATCGGACAGCACAATCTACTCAAGGGACTTGGCCTTTGACTTATCAAAGGCATTGCTGCTACCTTTTGACATGGTAGAGCAAAACATTTCAAGCGATGTGTTGATCAAGGGTTCGGTGCAGATGCTAACCGCGGTAAGTCTTTTTCTATGTCCTTGTTATTTTCTTAAATTTGGTTGTTAAGAACATGACACCTTGGTTTGGTGTAGTGCATTCAGATGATGCACATCATGGATGAAAGATGGCATCGTCAGGAGCAAGAGAGGGCTAAGACGATCAACATGTTGACTGATACTGATATGTCCTTGAAGGCAGCCGGAGAGGATATAAAGAAGATGGAAGATGCAAAGAAGAAGGCCGAAGCACTAATGTTCATGGCCGAACAGAGGGTTACAGATGCCGATGCTGCTTTGAAGTCTTTGAAGGCTAATTATCAACGGATGGTGGACAAGGCTGAACAGAGGAGCTATGACGAGGCCGAAAAGACCTACTTGGAGGAGATCTTGAAGTTGAGAGACAAGATCTTTACTAAGGGTTGGACTGGGGCCCTGTGCGTTACTAAGGTGGAAGAGGCTTCTCTTCTTTATGATATTGACGATATCCCAGTCCTTTCAAAGACCGCTGTACGAGTTAGGAGGAGAAGGTCTCGAGGGGTTGGAGCTACGGATGTTGATCCTTCTGACCTTTTCTTCTCTTTTGTTAAGCTCTTCCTTGGTTGGGCAGACTGTCGATCCTACAAAGAAGGAGCACCGCGAGGAGTAAGTTGTTAGGTTGCCTTGAGTTTTTGCTTTTACTTCTGCTTTAGTAGTTCTTTTGTAATGAAACTTGGAAGTTAATGAAGTATCTTCAACTTTTGCTTTAGTGCTCGGTTGGATGGGCTATAATACAAGGCTGAGCTCTCTTTTGTAATGAAGTACCTTCTAGATTTGCCAAGTGCTGAACTTGCAATTTGCACTTTTTTTATTTGTCTTGGAGTTCGGTTAGCTGGACCTCTTCTTTTGTAAGGCTGAACTCTTTTTTGTAATTGAAGTTTCATATCAATGCGCTAGTTCTTAGATTTTCGCAAGTGTTGAACTGCTTATCTTCAATTTTTGCTTGTATGTAATGTTTAACCTCGGCCACGCAGAGGCTCTTTGGCCTAGCAGGCCATCTATTCGGTCTGACCAAGCTTCGTGCCTTGGAAAAAATTGAGTAAAAGTGATTTTTTATGTCTCCACCCAAGCATGAGCTCTGTGGCTCAGAAGGCTGTCTGTTCGGTCAGACCATGCTTTATGCCTTAGGAGACACAAAAATTGTGAAAGTTTTCTATCACTCAGCCAAGCAGAAGCTTTGGCCTTTTCTAGTTTTAGCCCTGACCGAGCATCGTGTTGTTCGGCTGCCACCTGACTTGGTCAAGTTTTGGCATGATTTAAACCATCGTAGAGTGTAATTCAACCCTTCTTCGAGCTCGAATTGTGAATATGGACCGTGCTCCAAGTAACGATACTTGCACAAATTCCACCAAGTTACACCACTTGGCACCCTGCTCCAACCAAAGGGTTGAGCATCCGGGCTTAGCTTGAGTTAAGACCCGTGGCCAATTTGCTCCACCGAACACAAATGTACAACACAAGTAAATAAAGACAAATTGTAAAATAAATTTCCATTCATTGATAATTAGAACTTTTGATTACATCAAGGTATGTTATGAGAAATACATTACTGAAAGTACTTCTTTAGGTTGGCAATGTTCCATGGTCTAGGGATCGCCTTCCCTGCTAAGTCGGCTAGATAGTATGCGCCATTGCCAGTGTTGAAGTAACCTTGTAGGGCCCTTCCTAGTTAGCACCGAGTTTTCCTTCCCAGGAACTTTCTTGTGATCCATCACCCTCTTGAGTACTAAGTCACCTTGTAGGAATTTCCTTGGACTCACATTCTTGTTGAAGCTCTTAGTGAGCTATTGTTGGTAAGCCGCCAATCGAACGAGGGCAGCTTCCCTACGCTCTTCGGCCATGTCCAGAGCTTGGGTAATGGCTTCATCATTGTCTACTGGCTCAAAGATCTCAAAACGAATAGTGGGAAGGCCAACCTCCAAAGAGATGAATGCTTCTATCCCATCAGTAAGGGAGTAAGGTGTCTCACTAGTCGACCAACGATGAGTAGTTTGGTAGGCCTAGAGGACATTCAGTATCTCTTCCACCCATTTGCCCTTGGCTTTTTCAAGACGCTTTTCATTCCATTGATGATCGTTTTGTTAGACACCTCAGCTTGGCCATTGCCCTGTGGGTAGGCCGGAGTGGAGTTTCGTAACTCTATCTTTAAGCCAGTGCAAAATCTCCTGAAGATCTTGCCATCAAATTGTGTGCCATTGACAAAGAGAAGGACTCTGGGGATGCCCAATCGAGTCACCACATTGTGCCAAACAAATCTCTTAGTGTCTACTTCTTTGATCTTGTACAAGGCCTCTATCTCCACCCACTTGATGAAGTAGTCAGTTGCAGCGATGAAAAACCTTTTATTCCCAGTTCCTCTAGCTAATGGTCCAATAATGTCTAAGCCCCACTGAGCGAATGGCCAAGGACTGGTGAGGGGGGTCAGAGCTTTGGCTAGTTGATGAATGAGAGGAGCAAACTTTTGGCACTTGTGGACATACTATTGGGCCTCCTTTTGCATGCGTGGCCACCAATACCTGTGTGTTAGGGCTTGGTGTGCCAAGGACCGACCATCAGCATGGCTCCCACAGATTCCATCATGGATCTCGTAAAGCACATTCTCCACCAAACTTAGGTGAACATAGAGTAGATAAGGGCCCATGTAGGACTTCTTGTAAAGCTTACTAGATGGGGAGACCCAAAACCAAGCAGCTTTATGCCTTATCTTGTGTGCTTCTTTTTTGTCCTCAGGAAGGTGTCATTCTTCAAGAAGGCCAAGAATGGGTCCATCCAGCTTGGGCCCAAGTCAGTGTAGAGGAGCATTTCAACTAGTTGAATATTTAGTTGGGGTACATATTCCACCCATATTTTGCGGCCATATCTGGAGTCGACCGAGGAACCCAGGCAAGCTAAGACATCAGCGTGACCATTTCCCTCTCGGCCAATCTTCTCAACTCTAATGGCCTGGAACTTTCTGATCAAGTTTTTGGCTTGTTTTGCATAAGTGGCCATCCACTCATCGTGAGCCTCGTAAACTCCAGAGAGTTGGTTGACTACCAATTGGGAATCACTAAAGACGAGTAACTCCTCCGCGTTGAAGTGTTCGACACTTCGCAGGCCGGCTAGTAGAGCTTCATACTCTGCTTCATTGTTAGAAGCTTTCCAGCCCAATCGGATGTCCTATTCTCATATGAATCCTTCAGGCGAAATAAGGACAATTCCTACCTTGAGCCTGTAGACACCCCATTTTTGACCGCCCTTAAGACTTGGGCGCTACTGATGGCTTACTTAGTGATGCAGGCTATGCAATGCAAATGTTCGGTTTCTTTGACAAGAGGAGAGTCAAATCCTAACCTCGCACCCCATTTTGGACCAAAGCTATTTTGAATGGTTTTTAGACCTTAAAACCCTCTCTTTCAAAATATTTTTGAAATAAAGTTCCTACGATGTTCCGACGCTCGCATTTTGTTAAATGTTGCGCTTTTCGGTAAACTGAGCAAGGACAAAGTGGAAATGAATGAAAGAGAGATGAAATCTTTGGAAAATCTTTCAAAATACCTTGTTTAGGGATTTAGAGTTGAAAAAAATGAGAGATGAGAGAAGAAAACTAGTTGAGGAGAAGTTCGGCATGAATTCGGGTAGGATCGAAATTGAGCGGCTTCACCAAAACAGGCATAACTTTTTTCACAGTTGAAATTTTGATGCAAGGCTGCCACCATTGGAAAGCTTACTTCTGGAGCTTCAATTTAGACACAAGAATGACCTGAAAAGGAGTCCATATGAAGAAGATATACCTATTTAAAGTTGGACTTGGAAAGCAGAATTTTGCCTGCCGACCAGAAAAGTATCCAACCGACCACTTAGGTGGTCTACAAGTGGTCTGCAGCTGGAAAAAGTGGTCTGCAGCCATGCCACTGCCTTCCCCTCTCTGTGCAGACCCTCTTTCCCCCCTTGCCGACCACTTTCTCTTCTTGCAGACCAGAAAAAGTGGTCGGTCGGCCGACTAGTGCAAGTAGCTGGCCGACCACTTCAACTGGTCGGCAGCTTTCCTGCACTTTCTATAGATATTTTCCATGCCAGTTGTGCCAGCTGTTGGGCACATAAAGCATCCTCCATACACGTGTATGAAGGGATTGCTTGGAGCTCCAAACTTGTTCAACAAGCTTGAGGCTTGTTTTTCTATAAAAGGGAGGCCCTCTCTCCCTTCTCCAGGTTCAGAAAAAACTTGCTTGAGAGTTATACATACACATCTATCTCTATCTTGCTCCTTCTCTTCATATTTGTGCTTGAAAGTGCCTATTCTTCACACTTTTGCACACAAACACATAGTGAAACACCATACTCTTGGAGCTAAGGCACCTTGAAGTTGTTTTTGGAGTTTTTGGGCTGATTTTGATCAAAAAAGGTTGCTGGAGTTGCAGCTTTGAAGTTGTTCTACAAGGGTGAGTTTCTAACCCCTTAAACCTTGGTTTTTGTTTAAGCTTTTGGCCCTATTTGCATGCTGATTTAGGCCTAACTTTTAACTACAAAAAGCTCTAATTTTAAGTGCTTGAAATGTTTGTTTAAGGTCTCTTTGGTGTTGGGGGTGGTCCACCCCCCTCTTGTGCCTTGTTTGGCCTTGTTTTGTGCTATCCTTTTTAAGCTATTGGGACCACCTCCTTTTGGCCTTCTCACCACTAAAACTCAGAGGAATTTCAGTGGTGGAAAGGGTGTTTTGAGGTCCCAAATAGAAGGGGGCCATCCCCTCTCCTTGTATCTTGGTTGCTTGCCTTGTATGCCTCATGTTTGAGCATGTTTGTTGAGCTTGTGTTGGCTTGTTCTTAGCCTATTTTTGGCCTTATTTCAGCATGGCATATCTCTGTTTTGGCTTAGTTTGGTCACCCTTTGCATACTTTATACACTTGTAGTGTAATCCTCACAAACTAGTCTTGTATGCTTAAGGTTTTAGCATGTCTTTCTAGCATGTTTTGGCCATGTCTCAGCATGTTTTTGGTGTTATTTTGCCAGGCCTTAGGTCTTTCTTAGCTTGGTTTGATAGCCCCTTGCATACTTTATACACTTGTAGTGCAATCTTGCATGCTAGCCTAACATGCATCATGCTTTTGACCATCATTCTAGTATGATTTTGGCTCAACTCCAACAAGCTTTTGTCCATGTTTTACCATGTTTAAGCTCTGATTTATGTTGTTTTGGTCATGCATGCGTTGCTTTGTATAGCCATAGTGCATTCTAGCTCATTAGCTTTGAGTTTCCAAGCCACTAGCATGCATTGCTTAGGCAATTCACATGATTTGGCATCATTTTTTATGTGATTTCAGAGCATGTTTCATTGCCATGCCCTCATATTTGTCACTCTTTCCATGCTTTGGAAGGTTCATGCTTCATGCCTTAAATATGAGCCTTTATGCATGCCATCTTGCCTAGGCTTTTGGGTCTACATTTCAGTGTGTATTTGGTCCTATTTTGCCATGATACAACTCTGTTTTTGGTTAGTTAGAGCATCCCTCATTTGCTTCTTACACTTGTAGTGTAAATCCTCTTTGCTAGCCTTACATGCCTAATGAGTGAGCTTGTTATTCTAGCATGTGTTGACTTGGTATTAGCCTATTTTTGGTGTTATTTTGACATGCCATAACTCTGATTTTTATTGGTAAAGTCATCTCATGCTTGGTCTTGGTAGGTGTAGTGTAATCCTCCTTATTGGCCTCGCATTTGTCATGCTTCATGTCCTTCATGCTAGCTTGTTTTGGCTCTAGTCCATGCATGTTTTAGCCTTGATTTGACATGCTCTAGGACTGTTTTGGGTTGCCTTGGCCATATGGCTCTTGTTTTGCATAGCTATAGTGCAAGTACCTATGCTAGTTTCAAGCTTTGAGCCTCCTAGCATGCTTCATTTGTGACATGTGCATGATTTGGCATCATTTATCATGTTATTTCAGAGCATTTAGCATTTCCATGATCCCATTTCTTTCACCCTTTGAGTGCCTCTAAGGGTCATGCATTATTGCCTTGTTTGTGGCCAAGTGTGCATGCATGCATGCACGCCTAGGCTTTTGAGCTTCCATCTCAGCATGTTTTGGTCTTTGTTTTGACCTAATTGAGCTCTGTCCATGGTTGGTTCATTCATTTGTACCATGTATTGCATGCCTCTTGTGTAGTCCTCCTTGCTAGCTTTAATGCTTAAGGACCCTAGCATGCTATGCTTATGTTGTTTGAATGATTTGGCATCATTTCACATGATATTTCAGTGCATATAGTGTTGTCACACTTCCATGTTTGTCACTTCTTGCTTATGTTTGAGAGTTGCGCTCTTATGTCTAGTTGATGAGCCATTGCATGCGCATGCATTGTCTTGCATTTCATGCCATCATTTCAGCATTTTGGCCACTGTCTTGGGCATGATTGAGGTCTGTCCCTATTCGGTTTAAATCCATTGAGCATTGTTTTGCATGCCCCTTGTGAGGTGCCCTTTCCTAGCTTTGATGCCTTAAGCTTCTAAACTTGTCTTGCACGCATTGTTTGCATGATAGAATTTTGTGCATGCCATCCTAGCATTGGTAGCATAGCATGTTGTTTGCATGTTGTTACATTGAACTTTGCTTGCATGCTGTTGCATCGCATGTTGTTTGCATGCTCATGTTGCATTGCATTGTGTTTGCATGCCATTAGCATTGATAGGTTTGCATGTTGTCACATTGCATTGTTATTTGCATGCTTGTTGCATTGCATTATGTTGTTGCATGGTTGTTGCATTGCATGTTGTTGCATGCTCATGTTGTTTGCATTGTGTTGGGCATGCTCATGTTGCATTGCATTGTGTTCGGATTGGACATCAATCCAAACACGAGAAACGAGGGACGTTTCATACTTGAAGTGATGAAACGTGCCTCATTTTTCGGTCGCCGACCCTCTTGATCATGCATGATAGAGGTTAAGGCTTTATGTGTTATTTGTGCATTCATTTACATTGAATTGTGCAATTTTGGCATCTCGGCCATCGTGCATTGCGATGCTCGGTTGGTGGCCCGAGAGTCGAGAACCGCACTCCCTTGAGCTTGAGAAATGATAGGGAGGGTGGTTGTGCACACATATCTTGCAAATACATTGCCGTGCCTCTTCTTGTTCTCTGTTGCAGCAAACTGGAAGTGTGGCAGCAAAAGTGGTCGGCAGACCAGTAAAAGTGGCTGGCCGACCACTTTTTCTGGTCTGCAACAAAGGTAAGTGATCAGCAGGTGGTCTACACCACCAATAAGTGGTCGGCAATGCTCCTGGAGGTCTCCAAGATAAGGTAGAAGCTATCTGGAGCTTTGTACAATGTCCTGAGAACAAATGCAAACAGAGGCAAGTTGGGGCACAGTGATGGATTTCCGAACGAGGCGATCGAGCATGCATGCACTTCTTGCCCCGAGGCCCCTTCTATTTGCTTTACTTAGTTGCTTTGCTTAAGTTAGCTAATGCTTTGTTTTTGTACTTAAGTAGTTAATGTACTTAACTATTCATTTGTGTTTGTAATAACTAGTTAGTTAACTTGTTAGTTAATTAGCTTCATTTTGTATTAATTAGTTAACTTGTTAGTTAATTACTTTTGTGATGTAATAATTAGTTTAATTAGCTAGTTAGCTTATTATTCGGACCCTCCATCGATAGGGCACAACTGTTGTAATAAGTGTGCGTGTGTGTGATGCATGTCTTCCAACCCCATTTCTTTCTCCCTTTTACTTACCTGCTTTCAGTGGTTAGTTCTAGGGCATATTTCAATTAGCATCCTTATGCTTGCATGCGTGCATCATTAATTTGTCTTGCATTCACCGGGCTTGGCGCATCATACAAACTGCATTGTACTTTAATACACTTTCTTGAATACGTGTTTTAAAGCATGTTATCAAGTGTTGCATTCATATGCCATTCTAGATAACCGAGCCTATTTTAGCTGCATTTTTGTATGTGTTTCATTAGGCATATTAACATAGCTAGAATCATGCATTGATTACTAACTAGCTTCTTTTTTTGCTCGGAATACACTGTGAGTGTTTATGCTTTAGCATCCCTGCATGAAATGTGTATGTTGCCATGTTAGCATGCTTGCCATGAGGCTAATTGCTTAAGTGATTAACTGCATGAATGCCTGTAGATGAAGGCTTCATTGCTTGAATTGAGACAATTCATCAAAATGCGCGTTTTAAGCCCACTTTGCGGAGTGGCAAAATCATGTTTTCTAAGCCCACTTGAGGGTGGTAAAATCCACAACTTAGCCTACTTGCGAGTAGCAACTTTCAAACCATTTTCAAACAAACAAACATGAGATGTTTTGTTCAAATTTGGGCGATCTAGTCTATACTTGTATGTTGTACGCGTCACGTAGTAAGGTTAGCTAAGAAACCGGAATAAGAACACATGTGTTTTCAAAAACAACATATCATGTTAGTAAAGGCCGATCCTTTGATCAGGCGAGCGGGGGTGCTCATTGCATGACCTTCCCCTCTCGTACCCAAGTTCCCGAGCCGAGGCAACTTTTGTGATGACGGACATGTGGCCTTAGGCACGAGTCAAGGTTTTCTAAATTTCTCCAAAATAAAATATTTTGGTGGCGACTCTGAAATCTGGCAAAGCAGTCCATGTTTGGCGCTTTTTGATTAAAATCAGTTTTCCAAAACGATTTGTCGGATTTGGACTCTTTGGTGATTTATCAGTCTTACATTGCACTTTGTGAGATTAGATTCAGAACCGTGACATGAGTCCGAACTGTAGTAGCTAAGAACTTATGATTTGCACCCTCGCGCGTGGAGCGGGAGTTCCGGGCGGTCTACAGAGCCCTTTTGGTTAGAAGAACCGTCCACAAACAGCTTCCATACGTCTCCGATAAAAAGCTTCCATGCTTCGGCTGGGGATTGCCCTTTGTGCTGAGCAGTCATAGTGACCAAGGCTGAGCTCCCTTCGGAGGGAACAGTTGGTCCCGGAGTGAATTTTGTACAAAGTCTGCCAGGACTTGAGCTTTGATGGCAGTTCGAGATTGGAACTTGATGTCAAACTCTCCAAGCTCCACAGCTCACTTCATTGTTCGGCCTGAGAAATCAGCTCGATTGAACACTGACTTGAGGTGGAATTCAGTGAAGACGTTGATGGTATGTACTTGAAAGCAGTGAACAAGCTTTCTAGAGGCAATTAATAGGGCGTATACCAATTTCTCCAATGGCAAGTATCTAGTTTCTGCATCTAAGAGAGTCTTGGTAACATAATATACTGGTTTTTGCTCCTTTCCATCCTCTTTGACCAACACTGCGCTGACAGCATGTAGCACCCTACTATCTCATACATGAATCCATTACAACCAATATAACAATTTACTCCAAAAGCCATCCTGTTCACTAAACTAAGATTTTAAATTTACAATTTCCATGTTTACATGTCCATGAAACCTTGTACCTAACTCCAAGTTCAACAAACAAAATGACAATTAGAAAAGAAGAACCCTTTGGGTATACAAGACTATAAAAAAGTAGATCTAATAATCCTAGTACAAAACTATAAGTCTTTACAGCAAAATATTCTCAACTGTCAATCCCACCACAGCTTACTTCAAGTCACCACTGTAGTTTTATAACATCATTTCCTGAAAAATAAAATAAGGGTGAGCAACTTGCCCAGTAGGAATACATTTAACCAAGTATTTAATTATTTGAGCAAGCTTATGGCATCATCGAGACAAAATAATCTAAGGAGTTTAGGTATACTCATAATCTTCATTAATTACGTAAATAACATGTCAATTGCACAATATCAATCAATTTTCATTTCCTTACAACAAAACAATTAAACAATCACATCAATAGAAAACAGACCATGAGTCCCCAGTAAAAGTCCAACACCAATTGCTTTTGTTTTAAAAACCATCCTCACATTTGCCGACTATTATACGGCAGAAAGTGGGCACTCAAGAAAACCATCCATTTTTTCACTTTTGCCGACTACAATACGGCAGGACTGTGTGGACACCCAAAAATATTTTTCCTACATTCGTCTAGCGGTAAGCCTAGACAGGGCATTTGGGCACCTTTTAAACTCCTCCCATGCGGGTACCAACACAACACCACATTTCCAAAACCAACTCTTACTCGGACTCTTGCACAATTAATAATTTAATCACATTTTATTCCATCAACAAGCATCCAACATTACAAAAGAACAGAATACAACACAACATTCAAAGAAAAATAACATCCAAGCCATAAGTCCTTTACCATATCAACATCCACATCTTTCATCTCTTTATTATTCACAATATTCCATGAATCAATGGAAATTCCATTCAATTTAGTATTTTCTACTCAAGTTGAGAATTCAGGATTTTACTAAATTTGGGGGGTTTTCTCCGTCATCATAGATATAGGTTTTAACAACATTTATATACATGTTTTAAAAAAAAGAATTAAGAAATTTCAAGCAAAAGTCAAGAAAAATGATTTATTTATGTAAAACATGGGTTTAATCCAACAAGATCCTCAAATTAGCTCATAAGTCACAACAATACCATGAAATCTCTTCAAAATAAAGAAATACTAGGGTAAAAGTATCCCTACCTCAAGTTATGAAGAGAAAAACTCGAAAATCCCAAAGTCGACGAAACCACGAACTTCTCGGATCAATAAAGATGGCTCTAGGGCCTTGACAAGATCTACAACCTGTCCCAAAGGACCAAGGTGAAAAAACGGCGCTAGGTGAGTAGATCTGAAGATCTAAGTGTGAAAAAATTAAGTTTAGAGAGAGAATAGAGAAGTCACGGTTTGAGAGGAAAAAAAAAGGAAAAGTAATAAGAGGAAAGTGTTTTGGAACCTATTTATAGTGGCTAGACACTAATAAAACAATAGCCCCAAAGTCAAATGAAAGGAATAAGTCAAAACCCCCAAAAAGTAGGGCCTAAACCGACCCAAAAATCTGAAATTTTATTCATAGGGCCTTTCAGGTAGAAAAGTTAAGACAAAAAAAAGAAGTGTGCAGTAGGTAAGGGTCGATCCTTGGAACCCCAGGTGTCGACCCTAAATTTTAGCAGTCAATTCCAGATTCAGCAATAGATAAGGATTGACCCTTTCCAGACCGGTGTCGACCCTTGAGGCCAACAATAAAAGGCAAGTGTCGACACCACCAAGACTGGTGTCGACCCTAGAACAAGCTTTCTAAGTTCCCAAACAATTTTTCAACGTAAACAAGCGTGAATGAACAATCCCAACAAGTTTAATTGATTTGTACTCCTCCAAAACCAAGATACAACAATTCCAAAGACTCCCAAAATGAAATAAAGGATTTACATACACTCCCCAATAGTTTAAAGGACACGAGTGCTACACAACATGATTAGAAACAGCCAAGTAAATGAAGAGATCTTCATTGGCGACAGTGGTGGATAGAAGGGGAGGAGATGACAGATACTTCTTCAAATCTTCCAATGCTTCAGAGCACTGGCTCTCCATTCAAAGCTAGCTTTCTTTCTTAGAAGTTCAAAGAAGGGCTTCATCCGATCAAAGGACTGACCAACGAAACGGTTAGGTGTTGCAGCCATGCCAGCAAGTTTCTGGAGTTCCTTAGCCTTTGTAGTCACTTCGAGGTCTTTGAGGGATTTGATTTAGTCAGGGTTGGCTTCGATGCCCACCTAGTCACCATGTGCCCCAAGAACTTCCTTGATCCTACTCCAAAGGCATATTTTGAGGCGTTCAGTCGAAGCTTGTGAGTCTTTAGAATTTCGAACACTTGCTCAAGGTCCATTAGATGGTGCTCAGCCAACTTGATTTTGACGACCATGTCATCAATGTATGCTTCCATGGTTTTACCGAGCTGGTCCTTAAACATTTTGGTGACTATTTGTTGGTAGGTCCCACTAGCCGTCGTCAAGCCGAAGGGCATCACTTTGTAGCAGTAAGTGCTTCTAGGGCTGATAAAAGCTGTTTTCTCCTGGTCAAGGCCGAACATGGGGATCTGATGGTAGCCACTGTAGGCATTTATAAAGCTCATGCGCTCATGTCCAACCATTGCGTCAACAAGTTAATCTATTCGTGGAAGGGGAAAGTTATCCTTGGGGCAAGCTTTGTTAAGGCTAGTGAAATCAACGCAGACTCTCCATTTTCCATTCTTCTTCTTCACCACGACTGTGTTGGACAACCACTTTGGGTAATGCACTTCTCGAATGACTCCAGCAGCTAAAAGTTTGTCCACCTCTTCAATCAGTACATCGGTGTGTTGCGCAAATGACCGTCTACTCTTCTGAAGAATCGGCCGTGCTCTTAATTGGACGTTAAGTCGATAACAAGCATAATTGGGGTCCAACCCAGGAGTGTCATAGGCCAACCAGGCAAACACTTCGATATTTTTGCAGAGCAAAGCCAATAATTGCTCTTTCTCTCCAATAGTGAGGAAGTGCCAAGCAGGAAGAACTTGTCTGGATTTCCTTCTTCTACCAAGACCGTCTTTAGTTCTTCTACCATCTTCTCGGTTGGCACTCTGCCGACGTCTCCCAAAACTGGCTGGTCAGGTACTTCCACCATCTGCACTTCGTCGCAGACCTGTTTGGTTTTCATGGCGGCAATGAAGCAGTCTTTGGCCGCCACTTGGTCTCCGTGAATCTTCTCTACTCCATACTTGGTTAGGAAGTGAATGAGTTGGTAATAGGTGGAAGGAACTTCCTCTATCTGGTGAATCCAAGGTCGGCCAAGGATGTTGTAGGGAGATGGGGTGTTTACCACCAAGAAGTCAACAGAGACCACCTTGGACTTAGCTATGACAAACAGAGTTATCTGGCCGAGCGACCATTCTATTTGCGAGTTGAAGCCAACTAAAGGGAAGGTGACAGGTGGCAGATGCTGCTCACTGAGGCCAAGCTTCTTGAAAAGCTCATAATATATGATGTCGGCGGCGCTCCCTTGGTCAATCAAGACTCGCTTCACATCGAACTTGTTGGCCACACCAACTGTAATGATGAAGGCTTTGGTATGGGGGTGTTAGATTCTTTCTAGGTCCTTCTCGGTGAACACAACGTTAAATCGTAAAGGTCTAGTTTCTGTCTTGGACTTTTTGGGAGGAGGTCCTACCGATATTACCCGTTGAAGGTGGGTGGCTCTTTGGATTTCTCCTCGAATGGCGTTTTCCCTTTTAGGGTAGGTCATTCTATGGATAACGTTGATGACCAACCTTGGGGCATGGTTCTCTTTAGGAGGGGCTTGGTCTTGTCCTTGCTTTTCCCTCGTCTTATCAACGTCTATTCATTGTTGGAGGTGGCCCGCCGTAACTAAGTCCTCCAAGTGTTGTTTGAGAGCTCTGCAATTTTGCATCTTGTGTCTCTTCTCTCGGTGATAGGTGCAACGTAGTGTCTGATTGCGCCGAGCGGGGTCCCCAGGCATTTTAGGGGGCCATACGAAGATGGCTTCTCCTTTAAGTTTCTCAATGAGCTTGTAGATCGGCTCTTTGAAGATGGTAGTGATGCCTTCGTAAGATTTGGCCCTTTCCTCCTTGTTTTCCACTGTAGTGCGGTTTTTTCGACCATAGTTCTTGCGTTGCTCATCCCTCCTTGGCTGCTCAGTCTTGGGGGGCCGAGGCTATTTGACTTCTTCAGCGATTGCCACATGTACTGAAGCAGCGTCATCTTCTACGCTAGTGTGTTACTCTGTTCGGGGGGCCGAGTCTATTTGACTTCTTCAGCAATTGCCACATGTACTGAAGCAACGTCATCTTCTACGCTAGTGTGTTACTCTGTTCGAGCCCTCAGATCCTTCATAGTAGTGGTAAGTCGTTTTGTCAATGATTGCCTTAACTTGTGCAAAGGAGGTAGGCCTTGCTTGAATTATAGCACAGCCAGTTGTTCGCTACAAACATTTTCCTCCAAGTCGCCATATTCCTTCCAATACCGCCGTGCATACTGGCGCAAGGTCTCTTTTCTATCCTTTCAGATATTAAACAGGGTATCCAACTCCTTTGGGACTTTGCTGTTGAAGACGAATAGGGCTAAGAATGCCTCAGAGAGCTGCGTCTAGTCATAGATCGAACCAATGGGGAGTTTGTCAAACCATCGAAGGCTAAGTTCTCTAAGGCTAGAAGGGAAGACTTTGCACATGAGCGCATCATTGAGGTTCCAGAGGGACATCATCTGGCGGTAATGGCTAATGTGGGTCAGAGGGTCCGTCTTCCTATCATAGAGAATGAATTTCGGCAGGCTATACTTCCGTAGAGGTTCTACAACTTCTATCTCTGGGGAGAAAGGGGTGGACACCAACCGGTCTAGAGCGCGACGCTCTTGTTGGTGTACGGACCAATCTAAGTGGTCTCTTTTCCTGTCGAGCCGACGTTTCTCCTCCTTATCTCGTCGACGTTCTTCTTCCTCGCATAGCTCGTCGTGCCTTTTCTCTGTTATCGTTCAACCAACTTCTCAAATCGTGTAACCGCTCATCACGGCAACAATGAAAGGTTTCAGATAGGCATCTAATAGTCCTTTGCCTTTTATGAGAATCCTCTCGTGGGCCATTTTTTTGGAGCTTATTCGTCTTACTACTGGCCCCTTCACTACGCACCGGAATCGACCGGCTACGCTCTCCACGAGCACGACCAGAGCTAGAGTGCTCCTTGTGAAGCGGCGGGGGAGGAAGAGTATGTCTCCTTTGCGACGGTCCACCAACAGACTTTCTTGGCGCCATTAGGGTCGTCATGAACTTCATCAATTGGGTGCGAGCTCAGTGACCTCCAAACTGAGGTTTTGTCGGAAACCCCTCTGATGGTAAAGTCAGGGACTTAAGGAGAGGAATAAGAGAGAATACAAAGAATGTATATATGTTAAGTGTGTGGATTTTGGATCCCTTGAGAGTGAATAGTGTTCACATTTTATAGGAGAATGTTGCTTGTCATCCAAGACCTTCTCTCTCCGTCATTTGTCCCATTTGTCTTATTCGTGGTCGTTTTCCATTGGAGGAGAACGGCCACTCCGCCTGACACTCTGGTGGAGGTTTGTCTTGTTTGTCTCATTAGCAATCGTCTCTCATTGGAGGAGGACAACCACTCTGCCTGACACTCAAGTGCAAGTCTATCATGTGTATGCCTTGTCCCTCTACGCCTCCATGTCTCCACATTCTATTCAGACAGAGGAGAGGAGCAAAGTTGTTTGTCTTTTGTGAGCCCAAGAAATGCCTTCAATGTGTTGGCCTTCTCCAACTTGGTCCACTTCAGAATGGTTGTCCATCCTGGAAGTACAACTTGTTGCTTGGTTAGCTTCGGAGCAAGTCTTGCACGTTGGGCCGAGCTTCCTAGTGTCCACTTTTGAGTGACGCGGATACATTGGGCCGAACTCCCATGATTGTCTTGCTTCGGAGCAGGTGTTGGTCATAGGGCCGAGGTCCAACCTCGCTCAACCTCGGGGTGAGCATAGCTTTGGGCCTAGCACCAAGACTTGATTAATTTTTACCCACTTCAGTCTCCATCTTAAAGATTAAATCATATGGTTACATGGTCCATGTTGGAGCCTAAATGGACCTATAATTGAGCATGAGCAAAAGTGACCCCTGTTTTGGCTGTAACAAAGAAATAAATCTTTGTTTGTTTCGTAGCTACAATCTACAACAGATGTGAGTGTGTGGACATATTTTTTGAATGACAACACGTGGCCAAGGAGAAACCGAAGTGTCAGCCTAAGTGCCACGTGGCCTGGTCCTGATGCCGAGGTGATCTCGGCTAGGTCGAGGTTATCTGCGGATATACCGGAATTCGAGATGAGCGGATAAGGGACAAGAGTCTTACAACAGGGGAGGATCTCAGTCTGGATAAAGATAAAGCTCTTAGGGAGTTTATCTTTATCTAGCTGAGAGTCCAGGGTGAGCATTGAGCTGAGTCCACTGAAGTTAGACTTCTACAGGGATCAGGTCAGTGCTGGTTAAAAAACCAGGGCACCCCGTGGGTCCGAGGTATGTGTGGTATTCTGTGAGCAGTAAGTGTTTTTTTGTGAGTTGATCACAATTCGCTATCTTTGAGAGATACTTAATTACTGACTTGAACGTCGAAGTGTCCCCAAGTGGACGAATCATAGCCGGATTCGTATCTTCCTGTGACAGGTTGTTCGGGCTTAGTTTATTTTGCCGGTGCTCTCCAGTTGGGTTCCCCGTTTGGTTATGTGGTCAGAAATCAACACCTACAGTGAGGATAGTCAATAACAAATGTGAGGATAATTATCAGTACATTTTATTGATTTCACTAATTTACTTATAATTTTTTTTTACATATTTGCTCCTTATTTTGATAATGATTTTTTTTTGAAACTTTAAAATGTATTTGGTAGTTGTGGAATGATTATTTGGTACTAGTAACGATACCGATAAATTTATCAAAATAATAAATGATTGAGACATTTTTATTTTTAAGTCTTTATTTATTTGTATTAAAATATGATGTAAAAAGTATAATAATTGAATTATATTTTTAAATTTTTTTTACAATAATAAATTTATCACCATAATCGAATAGAACCTTTTAATAAATAAATTCAGTCGATGAGACCAAATCCTGCTTGTCTCAAATGTGATGTGTTCCTTCAATAACAAATACCAGGCATGATTATTGTTGGGAAAATTACATGGAGTGAGAGTTGAGGGAAAAAAATTACAAATATATAGGGGTGTAAGGATGGGGGCATTTCCCTAAATAAGTTAAAATAGTAAAAGAATTTCTAAACTAAGCCTAGTTTTGAAAGAATTCCCAAAATAAGCTAACTCGCGGTTCACAATCGCGAGTTCAACAAATTTCCCCCCGTTTCGCGTGAATGAGGGTAAATCTTAAATTCGTGGTTACGAAAAGCGAATTTGATTAAGAACTCGCGGTTACAAAACGCGATTTTATCCAAAAAAAACTTCTGAACTCGCTGTTCTAAACCACGATTTTATAAAAAAATTTTTTTTTCCTGAACTCGCTATTTCGAACCACGCTTTTTGTCCAAATTTTTTTTTTTTGAACTCGTGATTGTGAACCACGAGTTTAATCAAAACCCAATTTTGTAACACACTCACGCACGTCCTCACTCACAGCCACACCACACACTCTCTCTCCCTCTCTCTCTGACACATCACTCACACACACACATCACACTTACATCAAAGTAAAAATAAATAAATTTTAAGAATTAAATAAATATAAATAAATAAATAATGTTTAAAAATAAATAAATTTTAAGAATTAAACCCTAAACTCTAAAATACAAAAAAATAAATTTTATCTCTAAACACTAAAGTAGCGTTTGATAACGTTTACGTTTTCGATTTATGTTTTCAAAAATTTTATAAACTGATTTTTGTTTATTTTTACAAAAACATAAATTACAAATGCGTTTGGTTTGAACAAAATATTTAAAAAAATTTAAAAACATAAACTAAAAAATATGTTTGTTCAAGCTTAAAATATTTATATTTATGTTTATTATTTATGACAATGGGATCACATATATTATAATTGAAAAAAATTAATTAAAAAAACAATTGAAAAAAGGAATATTTACCAGTAAATCCTACTTTACAAACTGTTATACCAAATAGTCCCACTTTTATTCTATTATACCAAATAGTCCTATTGGTGGGTTGATTTGGTCCTTTTTATTTTTTTTTTTCAGTTTTGTTTCACTCTGAGACGATAGTGCCCTTCCATTGATTTACAAACTGTCATTTTTGGTTCACTGATTTGGTCCCACTTTCATTCCGGTGTGGCACACCGTCGGAGATTCGCGTGTGTGTGTACTAGTGTGTGTGTGTGTGTCTGAGTGTGTGTTGAAGGCCACTTTCATTCCGGTGTGGCACACCCTCATTCCAGATTTCACCGGTGAGACTCTGCAAATTCCGGTGTGGCACAACCCGGTGAGACTCTGCAAATTCCAGATTTCAATCTCCAGATCGATGTTCCGGAGGAAACCCAGAACCCCCAAAACCCAGCCGATGAACACCTTCTCTTCCGATTTCACCAACTGGGTCACCCAAATCAACACTGTTCTCAATCTGGGTGTGAGAGAGAGTCGCTGCTGCCTTTGAACAGTACCAACGTGTTTGCGGCTCTCGGAACCCTAAGGAAGAAGAAGAAGTCTGACAAAGAGCAAGGCTCGTCCAAGAGCAAAAGTTCTTCGAAGAAGAAGCAAGACAAGGAGTCTGAGACGCAGGTGTTTTGGGCTCCGACGCCGCTCACGGTGAAATCGTGGGCGGATGTTGACGATGAGGATGATGACGATTACTACGCCACCACCGCTCCGTGTGTGCGTGTATCGGTGTGCTGTGTGTGTATCAGAACTGTGTGTGTGTATATCAGAACTGTGTGTGTGTGCGTATATCGGTGTGTGTGTTATGTGATGGGTGTCTTACAGAGAGAAGACAAAGCTGTGTGTGTGCGTTGTGTGTGTTGTGTGTATGGTCTGTATGGGTGTGTGTTCTGAATGTGTGTGTGTCTGCCTGTGTGAACCCCCAAACACATCAACCAGCCCAAAACAAAAACTCCTTATAGCGCTTTGCCATTGTGTGACACCCTCACAATGTATCACATGCAACACACCTAAATGGTTAAATAAGGGTAATTACGTCCCTTACAATTGAATGGGACTAAATGGTTTAGTAGAATAAAAATGGGACCAACTGGTTCATAAGTTCTAATTTTGGGATTTATTGGTAAATCTCCCTTGAAAAAAATTTAATTGGAAAAAAATTTAATTGGAAAAATATATTATTTTTTTCCAATTAAATTTTTTTAATATATTTTTGCAATTATAATATATTTAATATATTTTTCCAATTATAATATATTTTTCCAATTAATATATTTAATATATTTTTCCAGTTATAATATATTTAAATTTTTTTCCAATTAATATATTTAATATATTTTTCCAATTTTAATATATTTAAATTTTTTTCCAATTAAATTTAATATATTTTTCTAATTAATATATTTAATATATTTTCCCAATTATAATATATTTAAATTTTTTTCCAATTAATATATTTAATATATTTTCCCAATTTTAATATATTTAAATTTTTTTCCAATTAAATTTAATATATTTTTCCAATTAATATATTTAATATATTTTTCCAATTAAATTTTTTCAATTGTTTTTTTAATTAATTTTTTTTCAATTATAATATGTGTGATCCCATTGTCATAAATAATAAATATAATATAAATATAAATATTTTAAGTTTGAACAAATATATTTTTTAGTTTATGTTTTTAAATTTTTTTAAATATTTTGCTCAAACCAAACGCATTTGTAATTTATGTTTTTGTAAAAATAAACAAAAATCAGTTTATAAAATTTTTATAAACATAAATCGAAAACGTAAACGTTATCAAACGCTACTTTAGTGTTTAGAGATAAAATTTATTTTTTTGTATTTTAGAGTTTAGGGTTTAATTCTTAAAATTTATTTATTTATTTATATTTATTTAATTCTTAAAATTTATTTATTTTTACTTTGATGTAAGTGTGATGTGTGTGTGAGTGATGTGTGAGAGAGAGAGGGAGAGAGAGTGTGTGGTGTGGCGGTGAGTGAGGACGTGCGTGAGTGTGTTACAAAATTGGGTTTTGATTAAACTCGTGGTTCACAACCACGAGTTCAAAAAAAAAAATTTGGACAAAAAGCGTGGTTTGAAATAGTGAGTTCAGGAATTTTTTTTTTTTTTATAAAATTGTGGTTTAGAACAGCGAGTTCAGAAGAAATTTTTTTTTTTGATAAAATCGCGTTTTGTAACCGCGAGTTCTTAATCAAATTCGCTTTTCGTAACCACGAATTTAAGATTTACCCTCATTCACGCGAAACGGGAGGAAATTTGTTGAACTCGCGATTATGAACCGCGAGTTAGCTTATTTTGGGAATTCTTTCAAAACTAGGCTTAGTTTGGGAATTCTTTTACTATTTTAGCTTATTTAGGGAAATGCCCCGTAAGAATGTCTATAATAGGGTGTAAATAAAAGTTTACGAAGGTATAAGTGTTACTTGCACCCGTTCATACGTTGGTAATTTTTTTTCTCCAACTCTTACATGCATGTAGTTTTCCATTATTGTATTCATTTTCTTCAAATACAATAATGTAGGGGAATTGGAGCCACACATCAGCCACTATTATGCAGTTGTTTGAGTCACTTTGAATTTTGTTTTGATAATTCGTACCTTTTACTTTTAAAGTAAATTGAGTACAATATATTTATAAAAGAATTAAGTTTAGGGGGATGCACCAATAAATACTAAATTAATAACTTATGCACTGTTTAGTCCTAAAAGTTTTCTTATAGACTGAAAGGTCCCATTACAATGTTAATAACATCAGATACAATGTTAATAACATCAGAGTCATGTTACAAATATTAGATTTCAAACATCTAATGTTCATCAAATTTCAATAATGTTTGAAAATATAGGATGAAAATATCTAATGTTCATCAGATTTCAATAAATTTTGAAATTATAGAATGAAACATTAGATCATTTACATCATTTACATCATGCTGATGTAAAAATGGGACTAAATGGAGTATAAGAAACTTTTAGAACTAAATGGTTCAACGTTTCAAAAACTAGGATTTATGAGTAAATTTTCCTTAAGTTTATCGGATAAATTTCATCAAATTACATTTATATTTAAAAATAAGTACTTCTAAAAATAAAACTAAATATAAAATTCATTTGATGAAATGACTACTTATGTCTAATCAATTTAATTTTTATAAATATATTATTTTTAATATATTTAAATAATTAAATAATTAAAATTATTAAAATAGAATTCGACGTGAACCTAAATGGCTGCACAACATGTTGTGCGGGGGTGGCACAATATATATATATATATATCCACCCTGAGTCCATAATTAATGTGATTTAAAATCATCCGTTATTTTTAGCCTCGATTAATTTTGATCCGTCAAGATTATTTTTGCACTCTCTCAAAGTGAAGGATTCCAATAAAGTGAGACTTTGACCTCCAATTTTATTAGTTTGACGGATGGAAATTAATTGAAAATTTAAGAATTAATTATTTAAAATTCCTATTTACAAATGTCATACTAGTTCAGGTTTTATTTAAGATTTTTTGAACTAATAAGTCTTGTTTAGTAAAACTGAGATTGTTATCAGTTTTTCTCAATTTTTAAAACTAAGAACATTATCAATTTTGCATAGTAATGTTCTAAATAATTGTTTTACTAATTTTTATCCATTAGTTTGATTCAACTATTCAATAAAATCGAGAACAATAATAGTTTTTTTAGCTTTAAAACTGAGAATATTATTAGTTTTTTTTATTTTTATTTTTTATTTTTTTTTAATTTTGTATATCAATGTTCCATTATCATATTCCTTTATAAATACAAAATCTTTAGTTTTGCACAAAAAAAAAAATTTCAGCTTTTTCAAAAAAAACATTTTCTTTTTTTTTGCACATAATTTTTTTTTTAATTTTTTCAATTTGAAAGTTGATGTTTTAAAGTTTTGAAAATCAAAATAAATGTCAAATCATTATATTTCTTTATAGATAATCATAAATGATGAACAATCATTATTTAAAGGGTAATTCCTACTATTAAAAATTTAATGAGACTTGAAGGTTTAAAAAATCTTAATTAAGAACTTGTGTATAAGTTCACATCATATTTTAAAATCTTAATTAATTCCTACTATTAAAAATCTTAATTAAAATCTTAACTAATGAAGTATAAATTCATAAATCAGGACTTGTGTATAAATATTCCTAAATTTAATGTTGAACCTCCAAAAATGGACTGGCGTGTCTTCACTATAAATTCGAGATGGGTTTGCCTTTCAAATTTAAAGAATTTGAGGAGTTCGCATGGTTCATGAATTTTGTTTTGATAATTAAAATTATTTATTTTGTAAAATTTTCTATCCATATCATTCATAAATAAAAAAAATTAAGTCAATTTAATAATCATAATTTTTTTATTTATTATTTTTGTCTTCGAAAAAATATATAGTCTATTTCCAAAAATATATATTTTTACCACTTTTTCAGAAATATAAAATAAAATAAAAAATTTACAATTATCCAAGCCTAAATGATGAGCAAAAGTGACCTCTCTTTTAGGAATGGCAACGGGGCGGGGCGGGGCCGGGGATCACCCTCCCCGTCCCCGATCCCCGATGGTCAAAATTTCTCCGGCCCCGGCCCCGATCCCCGACGGGGAGCCTATTACCACCCCCGCCCCCGCCCCTAACGGGGATCGGGGATCCCCGACCCCGAAGATTCCCCGGTCAAAAAACAAAATAAAAAAAAAAATTCAACATAGATCTGAAAAATTCAACATAGATTCCCCAGAAACAATCAGATGTAAAAAACCCAACATTCACAGATCGGAAACAATCAGATGTAAAAAACCCAACATTCAATCGATCGGAAACATTCAAAAATTCATACAGATCCAAAACCCAACATGTAAAATTAATACAGATGTAAAAAATAAAAAATAAAAAATAAAAAATAAAAAATAGAAACATTCACAGAGAGAGAGAGAGAGGCCAAGAACAAACACAAGCATGACATCGGCGGGGAGAGAGAGAGGAGGAGGGAGGGAGATCGGCGGGGAGCCCGAACAGAGCCGCCGTGGCCAGCCTATTAGGGCTGCGGTTGCGACAGTGTTTGGAGAGGAGGAAGGGTCTCGTTCGCCGGTCGAACTGAGGAAGAGGAAGAGGGAGATCGGCGAGAGATCTGCGGGTAGAAGAGGGAGATCGGCGGGGAGAGAGAGAGGAGGAGGGAGCTCGGCGAGATCGGCGGGAGAGAGAGAGGGGGAGGGAGCTCGGCGGGGGTAGAGAGAGAGAGGGGCGGTGTGTGACTCACAGACACAGTGAAATGAGGTGTGTTTTAGGGTTTGATATATATATATATATAGGGGGTAGAATAGTAATTTTATATCGGGGAAACGGGGCCGGGGCCGGGGCCGGGCCGGGTATGGGGTTGAAACACTTATCCCCGTCCCCGGCCCGAATCTGTTCGGGGATTAATTTTTCAATACCATCCCCGTCCCCGCGGGGGTATTTTTCGGGAAAAACCCGCTCAATTCGGGGTCGGGGGGTCGGGTCCCCATCGGGCCGGTTTTAAATTGCCATCCCTACTCTCTTTGGGCTGTAACAAAGAAATAAATTCCTTTTTATTTGGTAGCTACAGTTTGCAACAAATGTAAGGATAATTATAAGTAGGCCTTACTTATTTATACCTCTCTTTGGGCTGTAACAAAGAAATAAATCCTTTTTTATTTTGTAGCTACAGTCTGCAACAAATGTAAGGATAATTATAAGTAGGACTTACTTATTTATAAATTTTGTGTAATTGTTTTTATTTATTTGTTCCTCATTTTAATAATGAGAAAATTTTATTACTACTTTTTAAATGTGTTTTATATTTGTAGAATGATCATTTAGAATTAATAATCATATTGATAAATTTATCAAAGTAATAAATGATTAAGACATTTTTATTTTTATTTGTGAGTTCTTATTTATTTTAATTTATTTGTATTGAAATATGATATAAAAAAATATAACTAGTTGAACTATCACTAAAAATTGAATAGAATTTTTTAATGAATAAGTTTAATTCACAAGACTAGTTGGTACCTGCCTCAAATGTGATGTGTTCCTTCAATAACAAATACAACAGCCAATGGTGTGGATTGTGTCACAAATTTATATAATTTTACCATAAAATTTTATAACATTAATTATAAAATGTGTAATCTCGTCACAAATTAACGTAATAAAATGTCTAAAATTTTATGATTCTGTTGGCTTTTTGGCTTTCGAAGGTTATTTTGGTAATTGCGAGCGTACCAGCAAGGATCAATTAGTTCTCACAGAAAATTAATTGACAACCAATTATCAGACGATTGTGTTTTAGTTCTTTCAACCTCAATGAAGAGGACTTTTACTGGTGGCTTGACTTAGAAGAATTAAACAGATAATAATGAATTGAAGAACAATCGAAGTATTTCATTAAGATGAAAAGACTTACAATGATCCAAACTCAGCCTCGTAGAGGTTTATAGCAAATCTACTTGGAACTACTCCTATGAAACGAAGTGCAGTGCAGGAACTTTAAAGTACAGTAATGTAAAGAACTATAAATGTAATACTGTAAATGTAAAACTGGAAAGGAAAATAAGTATAAAGAACTAGTTTTTTTTATCTGAGTCTGGGGCTTTTTTCTCGGGTCTTCTCTACTATTTATACTGCTCAAGGGTGACCATCGAATTGCACTTCCAACCGTCGAACTGCTCCTCCATGATCATCGATCATGTTGCCCCAATATTAGCTCCATTACGCCATTACTTGCAGTTAAGCTTCCCTCCTAAATTTGAATCTGAAATGCGAGTAACCGTTGAAGCCACATCACTTTGTATTCCTTTGTTGATCCGCTGCTACTCAGATCTCTTAATAACCAATACTAACTGCCACGTATACGATCAGGATCGAGGACCTGAATAGTCTTCCTATATTACCCTTATTTCGCCACACGTCGAATTGTAATTGGCTTGTACAAAATATGTAGCCAACATTACCCCCCGCACTAATATACCCAATACTTGGTGATATTAGTGGATCAAAAGTCTTTTCCCACATCTTAGAACGTGCATGGTTTCCAGAAATGCAACTGTCATTTATCATTTGCATTAAACTCCCCTTCAATCTTTTGAACACCTCCACCACCTTAGTATTCGAACAGACTGGTACACTTTTTATGGCCGAATCAATTATTCCCTTCATTGATCGAGCACACAAAGAGTCATATGATGATGTTGTTCCTCCTCGAAAGAACCTCCATGCATTAATTAGCCACCTTTACCCACCCTTCTATATTCAGGTCATGGATGCCTTTGCAGATTATCAACCCTTGGACTTCGAACATATTGCCCTTAATCCTTCGATTCAGAAACTTACAAATATGGACATGGGAAGGTCTTCTTCTGACTCATCCTCAGACTACGAACAAACTGCTCTCAATCCTTTGATTCAAAAAGTTACAAATATGGACATGGGAAGTTTTCCTTCACAATCCTCTGCATGGGATAAAGCTGCAACTTCTTTCTCTTCTGGGGCTTCTGACTGGACAAACTGGTCAAAACCCGGGGCCTGTGATTTAAGGGAGCGAATCAACCATCACTTTGTTGAGTTTACTGACCCTTTAGAATTCCCTTCCTATGCGCAAAGCTCGGTGGTCTATCCTTACGTGCCCATTGACCAGCGACGCAGTTTGGAGGAGAATCTGCTTGTGGCATGGTATACATCTTCCATGCCTACAAAGACAGTGCATGTCGCCCGACGCCCAGAAGAGGCACAAGAATACAATCCATCATTCTTAGCCCAGAAGGCGAAGATTTGTTCTTCTGACTGGCTCGATTATATCAATGCCCTTGTTCCTTCTGCCCTTGCTCCACCTCCTGAGATAGAAGCATCCACACCTTCTCTTCCGCCAAATCCTTGCTGGATAGAGAAACTGAGGCTTGTCCTCTCCGCGGATAAGGTCTTTCCACCTTACAAACCACCACCTTCCCCTACTCCGACTGAGCAGAAGCAAGCTCAACTTTTGCTCGCGGCTTTCTCCCACTTGCCCTTCAATGTTCTTGAGGATGAAGTCCCTCTTAAGAACTTTCGATGGGCTTGTGATATTCTAACTCGGGGTCACGTCCTCAATCCCCTCGCCCAAGCAGAGCTTCACATGTTTTTGGACCAACTTCCATTGCTTCTCCACTGGCATCGGACCTCTATGACACACACACAATCTTTAGACCAACTTTCGTCCCTTCGAATTCATGCCCAATACGAAGCAGAAAACTTTATTGAAGAATTCGATGATTTCAAGAATAAAGATTCTGCATACTGGGATGACTTGGATATAGACGAATTGGAACAAGGATTGAGAGAAACAGCTTTCGAAATAAAGGCTGAAGAGCTCTTTTACGAAGTGAGAGCACATCAACTCATGCAGCCAATGTTAGAAGAAATAGAGGACAGAATAAAGAAAGAACAGAAATTCATTGACCATAGTTGGACTAAATTTCATGATCTTGTTATTTATTCCATTCCCTATTTTTATGAGCTTGAGTTTGTACCCAAATAGGGCCATTCGATGTAACTGCTTTTGCTTTAATACCACTAAGACTTCTCTTTGTTTGATATGGTTTGATCTTGCCTCCATTTGTCTTTAATAGCAATTTCAGAGCTTCGAACTGAACAATCTTTTCCTTCGAACCTGGATTCAATCGTTTTAAATGAATATTAACAAAACGACCATGAACTTTTCCAATTTATGGAATGCAGTAGATAGTTTTTGTTGTTTTTCCATTTAGGATCCATGCTTCGAATCTAACAATCTTACTCTTCAAAACTTGTTTCAACCACAACCAATCATATGGTCAATGATTTAGTATGATCAATCAGTTTTAAATTGATCTTTTTGTCTTGAACAACAGTCCATACTTTCAAAAATATAGAAGCTCTTTTTGAGGGTTGTACTGTTTTAGTTCGAAAAGACAACTTTTCTGAATATATATAAACCAACTATTGGTTTTGATGTTTCGAATGCCAATTTCCATTCCTAAAGGATTTCTAGTTTTACCTCGAAGAACATCACTTTCATTGAGAAACCTAAAACAGGTCTTTAACTCCTTTGAAGTAAACGAATACTTGAACATTCTCGCATCCATTGGGTACGGAATGTGCTTCGAAGCCGGCTTCTTAGCTTCGAAGCTGTTGTTATTGGACTTTTAGCGCCAAAAACTGGTGTGTTATGTTTTGAACACCAATTCCCATCCTCACAGGGTTTCAAGCTTCACTTCGAAGGACATTACTTTCATTAAGAAACCTAAAACAGGTCTTTTAATCTCCTTCGAAGTAAATGAATACTTGAGTATTCTTACATCCTTAAGCATGGAATGTGCTTCGAAGCTGGCTTCTTAGTTTCGAAGCTGTTTGTTATTTAACTTTTGGCGCCAAAATCTGGCTTCGAAGCCAAACATTCTACTTCGAAGCTGGATCAACATCTGGGATGTGTTTTTCCCTCCAAGAGTATCAATATTGAAGGAAATTCTTCGTATTCGTACTTTTAGTACTTAACGAATTTATGCGATGTATCTTTCAAATATAAAGGCTTTTGAAACCCTTTTATTTCACATTCTGAAATCATTTGCTCGCTCGACATACAAACCCTTTATCTCTATTCATCTCTCACTTCTTTCTACTCCCTTTCCCAGCTTCGTCCTTTGAGAAAGCGTTCTATCAATGGCTTCCTCTTCATTGAAAGTGCCAGTTGTAGAGCGTGTGAGCCCATCTGTAGCCCTGAAAAGGCTCATTGATGCAGAATGTGAAAAGTACAAGGCTGGGGAGAAAAGTGCCATTGACGGACGCATCTTCATCCCTCGTCGTCATGTGCAACAAGACTATGTACTTGGCCCCATATTCAAGGAGATTCCTATTGAGCTTCCAGCTCTATATCCTCGTTTGGAAGACCATTGTCTCCTTTACGAAGGTGGCCTTGACTGGAGGAACTGGAAGACGAACCGCCCCCACCGATGCTGGCCCACGGTGAGACCGGAGTGGCAAGAATGGTATGATCGAGTTGTCCCTAGTAGGACCCTGGACCTTCAAGAACTCTGCCTCCTCGACGCCCTCCGACTATCCAGGTTAACCATCTCAGAGGACCCTTTTTAATTCCTGCTGCTCTGTGCTTTTGGAATTCTGTTTTTAATTTCTTCCAATTCAGATGTGGGATGATGGCCCCTACTGTTCTTGACATTTGCCATCTTTTAGGATTATCTCCCATTGGAACTCCCCTTGGACCAGACTATCCTGACCTAGCCGTCCCTTTTCCCTCCCCTCTCTTAACTCATCCTATAGTGATTTTGTCAAGGCTGAGAATAGAAGGGAGGGTCCTGTGACCGATAGGGAATTCTTCTCTTTCTTATTATATTGGCTTTGCAAGTTCCTTTTCTGCACCTCCTCCCAAAGAATTATGCCTGAATTTGCCCCTCTTGCCAAAGCCCTTGTTTTACAGAAGAGGGTGGCTTTAGCCCCATACGTTCTAGGTCACGTATATAGAGCCTGCTCTTTTTTTTGTGAGAAACCCTTAGATGTCAATCGAGGGGGGGGGCGATTTGGATTCTTCAGCTTTGGCTTTTTGCTTATTTCCCTGAGTTACAAGCCAAATGCCTTAAATTTTATGAACCAGACCCTCCTACTCATGGCATGAGGCTAGCCAATGCTTCCCTTTATCCTTCTACTTTTGCTTTTTACTTCTCTTTCTTCCACCAACTTTCAGCTTCTCCTCTTTCCCACTGCTTTCGTCCCTTCGAACCCAATACTATTGGCCCACTTTGGTTGAAGAATTTCCTAAGTGATAGGCTCTGTGCTTCACCTGCTCACAAAGATATATGGGCCTCCATTTTAATCCCCAGAGAATTATTCATTGGGACCATGAACCCCAGAGCTTACAAATGCATTGCTGAGCCCTATTGTCCTGCACAATTTGCTAGACAATTTGGCTTCACTCAGGGGGTCCCAATACCTCTCTGTAGTAACACCAATCTAAGTCTTACCACAAGGGATGTGAAAGTTCGAAGGTCCAGACTGGAAGAGGCAACTTCCAAATTTATACAGGACTTTATCGATTTTGAGTATATCCCCTTCCTTCCCCAAGGTAACATTTTGAAGAGATACCAAAATTGGTGGGTGACCAATATGGAAGTGCACTTGGCCATTTCCCCTCAAGACCTACTGACGGTGTTGGATGTGCCCAAGCCCAAAGGAACTGGAGTTGCTACTTCTTCCACTGTTCTGACCACTCCAGCTCCCGTGCCTGCCTCCACACAATCTGCCCCTGTTGCTTCAACTCCTCCTAGAGTTACTCGGGCCACCTCGAAGAAAGGTATATACCCTCATCTCTTCTCTTTCTACCTTCTTTATAATGCTTTCACTCTTATCTTTAGTTCTTCTTTTATGAAGGTGGTGCAGGTGCCTCACAGGGAGACTCTCCTCAAAGACCCAGGCTCTAAATCTCCTCAAAGCAAACGGCAACAAAAGAAAAGGAGACTTTTACTTGAGCCTGAAAAGGAAGTTTTTGAGGTGCAAGCAGAAGAAGAAGAAGAAGAAGAGAAGAAGAAGAATTAACTCAAGAGCAAGAGTCTCCCCTGAAAAGAAGAAAAAGAGTGACCGTCCCTGCTTATGACTTAGTCCAAGATCCCACACATGAGACAACTGTCAGAGTAGAGGAACTCACTTCTGAAGAATCTGAATCCCAAATTGGAGGGAAAGAAATTGAGGAAGAACACCCAATGCCAGTACAAAGAAAAAAGAGAAGGAAGATAACTGTCTCTCCTTCTGATTTTGTTGAGGACCCTGTACATGAGGCAGCTGCTAAGGCAGTGGAACAAGAGCATTCCAAGGCCATAATTGTCTTTGAGAGAGCTGAGAAGAGACGGCAGCAGCAATTCTTAAGAGATGAAGCTGCTGCTGCTGATGCAATTCAAAGGGATGCTGCAAGAAGGCAACACATTGCTGAGCACTACTCTCTTCGAAGCTCTCCCATTGCTGCTGTCACTTCTGAAACAAGTAACTTCTTTAAAGCCTTTACTGTCTTCCCTTGTTGAATTTTTGGGTATTGAGCCTTGACATCACTTTGTCCTTCTCTTCTTTTGTAGCAACAACTCCTAAGCTTACTCTTCCAATGAGGACTCCCTCTGTTTCAATTGAGGTTGATCAGATGCAAAATGTGAAGGCCATTCAAATAATACTCCCACTTCCTAGGCCTACATTTCATGTACCCCCTTTGAGGCCAAACATTCCTGCACCTTTTCCTTTCGGATTAAATCCATATCTTCATTTCTTATCTTTGGATCTACCTCTATTCAATTCTTTTCCGAGCCTTGCTCTTTCCCCTTCCCCTAAGGAAGTTCCAACTGTTGCTCCATCTTTGATGATAGTTGATTCCCTAAAGAGGGTGCTGGTAGCTCTCCAACCCATGGTTTATTACCTTTACCTACTTCCAGCCCTTCTTCCCTTGACATATTGGTGGCTAGGACCATAGAGACTGCTGAGGATGCTCCATCCATTTGTCCTATCCCTATGCAGCCCTCTGTGTCTCCTACCACCACTCTTTCTGCACCCCTCATGTCCATGGACGAAGTAGATGTCTTCGAGGCAAGACTAGCCAGTCTCTTCGACATACCCTCTACCTCTCCAATAACTAATGATGAGGCGAGCCGTTAGTTTTGGCTGACTCTTGTTAGAAATCTTGAGAGCTCTTCTTCCTCCAGTAAGAAGCCTTCTGCACCTCTAATGGATTTAGACAGTTGTCTGGAATTACTGATATCTTTTTCAAGGATTCCTTTCGAGGCTTTACAAAGGCCTATAATAAGAAATGGCTTCCTGCAGTGCTGCAAGGTTGTTGAGCAATCCAGTATAACTATCTCAAGTCATTTATCTCAGGCAGCAGCTACTATTGATTTCTACATCAACATTTGTCATACTGCCAAGGCTGCAGAAGAGAAATTAGTGAGAGATCAGAGCTTTATTTCCATAGTACATTCTGAAGTCTCAGTACTAAAGGAACAACATTCCTCTGCCTCCCATTTTCGAACACAACTACTGGAGAGGAAGCTCAACTTGAGGAGGAGCTGTCTGCAGTGAATCAAGCCTTAATTCGAACTGACACCAAACTGCAGATCACCAACCAAGAATTGGCCGATCGAAAACAAGAAATGACCACACCATTCAGTTGGTTCCCTCATTTAAGAATAGGAAGTCTGTTGTAAAAGAACAACTAAGGCATTGTAATGATTTTTGGGCCAATTTATGGCAGAATGTATTTAACTCTTTATGAAGAAAAACAAATTCTGATTTATCATTTGAGTATTCTTGTGTTCTTTTGCTTGACATTTATTCTACTCCTTGTGTTTCCCAAATAGTTGGAAAATAAGGCTTCATATGTCATTGATCTTTTGGGATGTATGTATCCATTCAAATTTCTCAAATGGTATGCCCCAAAAGGCAGGACTCTATGAATTTGATATGGTCCTTCCCAGTTAGGTGACCATTTACCAAACTTATGGCTTTTAATTCCTATTTGGAGTATTGTTTCCATACCAAATCACCTTCATCAAAGCCAATGTATTTGACTTTCTTATTGTAATTTTTGGCTGCTTTCTTCTTTTGCAAGAGAATACTATTTAATGCCAGAATTCTGGCTTCATCTGCCTTCTAATTCCAAGCACATACTCTGATGGTATTGCTCAGGATTTAGCTGGTCTTGGCATCTTACCCTCAAAGATTTAACATTAATTTCCACAGGTAACACTGCATCATGCCCATACACCAAGGCATAAGGAGTAACTCCTGTGCTTGACCTTGGGGAAGTTCTATAAGCCCACAATACATCCAACAATAAGTTATGCCAATCCCTAGGATTGTCTTCCACAACCTTTTGTATTCCTTTCTTCAAGGACTTATTGGATGATTCAGCTTGACCATTGGCTTGTGCATAATAGGGGGTAGAATTAACAAGGCTAATTCCAAACTCCGCCACAAAGGACTTCACCATTTTCCCATCGAACACAGTCCCATTATCAACAGTTATAGTTTGTGGGATGCCAAACCTATGGATTAAATCCTTGATGAATCCAATGACCTCAGTTTGGTCTACAGCCTTGTAAGGCTTAGCTTCGACCCACTTAGTGAAATAATCAGTGGCTACTAAAA